>OZ005650.1:147193811-147766311 GCA_963930645.1 Salticus scenicus
TCAAATGCTGACATGTGTGCATATGCTTACCACTCTGTATGTGAGACATAGATACTGTCTATCTGAGTACACGAAATGAAATTCTCAAAGAATTTATGACTTGGAATCGAAATTTCTCCTTTTTAATATCCTACATTTTCCATCGAAACCTGTATACTTATCAGTTTGTGTCTAATTTGCATTACTTCTTCTTTTTTGCGTCGTTTGTTTTGTTTAAGTGTGTGTAAAAGTTAACAACTAAAGAAATGACAGCACATTTTAAGCCTTATAGATATGACGAAAATGAAAATGAATTTCATACGAGGAAAAGTACTTAAGTTTTTAGAAAGTAATACAAGATATAATTTCCTACCAAAAAAAAAGTATGTTTTATTGTTTCTCAAAATACTTTCTTGCATCATCGATACATTTTTTAGTTAAAATAAACCAATTTTTTAAATATTTATTCACGTAGCATAAAACATTTTATGCCACGCTGAATATTTCATATCAAAACCCAGCGAAAAAAATCTTCAGAAAAAATTTAAAAATGAAAAACAAATGCACAAAACTGTAGGTAATCTGAAGGTATTTGGAACAATAAAAAGTTTAAAGGGAAAAAAATTACCTGCTTCCAAATTGCAGATTTTTTGCTTTTAAACTGCAGTTATTCTGCATATTTTATGACTTTTTTTATCTAAGTACCCTCAGATTATCTGCAGATGTTTCTGCAGATTTTTTTTTTTTTTTTTTTTTAGATGGGAAGCATGGCATTTGTAAGTCTCAACAGCTTCATCTGTGCTGTTATAACATTGACTACGAATAAATCCGAGTTTCATCGCACGTTACGATGTTGTACACATGTTTTAGAGCACCGAAGTTGAATTTTTCTTTTAGACTTTTTTGACACCATTTCACACGAGCGTTTTTATTTATTTATTTATTTTCACCTTAATTCTTTAAACTAACTGTAAACTTTCGTTACCAAACATCGATTTCGTTTTATCGCTATGCTATTTCTGTGTCAAACCTCGTTTAAATTCATACAAAATCATGTGGTTCTAAAGTCCCTTTGCAATAACTCAATAATTACTTAGCTCTTCCGATTTTCTAAAAATCACAATTAATAGAATTTCACAGCTTTTGATGTTCTGTAAACGAAGACGATCACGTAACTATTCGATAAAAATCGTTTGCGCTAAAAGCAACTGTTTTTTCGTTGCCAGACTCTTACTCTTAAAAATCCCATACTCTATATTAATATAAATATGTCATTACGATTTAAAGATGAAAGACGAATTGTTATGCTATATTAAACAATTTCTGTCGTATGCTAAAAACAGTTCAAAAGAGTTTGAGTAATTGTTTTATTTGATATACATTAATGTTTGGGAGTCTGTTTTTTCATAACTCAACAATACGAAAAAAAAATTGGGTTCTTACGTATTATCGCAACCAGGTTGGCGCGATTTGTAAGTTTGAGTAAGAAAGTTAAGTTATTAGTATTAATTAAGTTATTATTATTATTAGTTATTATTATTATTAAGTTATTATTATTATTATTATTAAGTTATTATTATTATTAGTTAAGTTATTAGTATTAGTTAAAGTATTTCACGGCATTCAATCTAACCAGTAAGCAAAATAATTTCTTTACGAAAAACGACGTATAACACGTAGGGTTGCCGTAAGTAGGGTCGCCAAATTTGGCGATTTATGCGAATTTTGACCTGGTTGCGATAATACGTAAGTACCAAAAATTGTAATATTACTATTTTTCATTTAGATATTCATTCCATTGTATTTATATAGTCTTTCTAAGGAAAACATATAGTCTGCACAAAAAGTAATTTAATGCATTAAAAATTAAATTTTTAATTTCTCGGTGAAATTTTAAACCGAGAACATTTTAACGTGATTAAAGAATTTTCGGATTTGTTTCATTTTCATGGAAATTTATGTGTTATTTTTGAGGAGGCGAAAAATTGTCGTCGTTTAAAAAATAATGAATCAAATATCTTCTGTTACTGTTTTTCAACTATATGATTTAGATGTTCTTAATTTATCTTCAGATAAAACACTTTGCCAAAAAACTATATATCCCACAGATTACTATTTATTTATTTATTATTATTTTTATTATTTTTATTTATTTATTTTTTCAAAGTAAGTACTTAAGAAAATCGGCATCATATAGTCTTTGATAATAGAAAGACTACGTCTCCAGACTGAACTAAGTGTCCACATTACCATTAGGATGGGAATTAAAATTTCTGTTTTTAAGAAATAACACAGGAAAATATTTAGAGAAAAAAAAAAGCGAGAAATCCAATATAATTCTACAAAAATACAAACAATTTATTATCACAAGCAAATTAAAAAATGCAGAAAGTTACAAAAGTAAAAGGAATCGTTGAGAAATCGAATATAAGTTTTATAATTTAAACAAGTGCATAGCTAACAAATTCTTAATTTTAAAATATCTTTCTAAATAATCTCCCCTTATTCATTAGCAAAATGAGTAAAACTGAAAATTAAATCTTTATTAGCTCGAAATTTTATGAAATATCACTGTATTTCATAATTTTTCATTTTAAGTTGCAACGAAGTGAGAGTTTTTCAATACAGCATTTTAAAATTAGAATTTTCGATAATTTTTTAACATAAACCATCTAAAGATACTTTAGTTTAATTAAAATTGAGCTCAATATATTAAAGCAAATAAGTAATCTTTTAAAAGATACGAATTCGTATTAAAAAAAAATTAGTTTGTGTAATAAAAAATTATCGGGTTTGATTAAACCTTGTAATTTATTTCTCAAAATACTAAAACTAAGCTTAAATAACATTTTATGTCCAATAAAATTAAATTATTTGAGGTCACATAAACTTAAGCTATTCGAATATTTTATTAGAACACAGCTCAATAATAAAATATTTTTAACTTTAAATTTATATTTAGAGATTTTTCATAAAAGTCTTTTTTTTTTTTCCTTTCTTTACTGTCTTTTTTTTTTTTTTTTTTCAAATGAAAAAATGCTGTTCGTTTTAAAAGATAAAATTCTAAAGTTTATTAAAGTTTTTAAACGGCTGAAAGAAAAGTTAAAAAAAAGTTTTAAAACATAAAGGTTATAATTTTTATAACTGCATTATAGTGATTTTTTTTTCAGAACTTTTTAATCAAGCTTAATTTGATTAAATTAATTTCTATGGTTTCGTTAATTTACATTAATTTGCTTAAATTAAGCATGTATACACTCTTTTGAAAAAGAACTGGTATCATTTGTTAATAAAATTTTCAACCGATAACCATGCTAAACATTTGGTACTTATTTCTCGAGACACGATAACATAATAATGTCTCTCTCGTGGTAATATCAACTGTTATTGCGTTGCTAACAGAATTCCTTAGAAATGAATTAATTCTCCTTGGAAATGAATTGAATAGAAATCGATAAAACACATTAACTTATCGTCTCTGAAATAAAACATCTACATTTACCCTCCTCCTCCTTCTTTTTTTTTTTTTTTTTTTTTTTCTTTTTTGCTTTATTTTACTTATATATTTATTTTTTTAGTCGAGTACTATAAAATAATGTAGTTACTATAAATAATATTATCCCAATAAGAAGCGTATTTACTAATAAGCAATAAATACTTTTGTGTGTAATAATCGCAGTTATATAGAGACGCAAAAGTATTTTAACATTTCCTGTTATATTTTATATGCATATCACTTTTCGCAATTTTTGTTTATATTGAAATGTAGACTTACATATATACGCCATATACTAGTGTTATTCGATTGTTTTTTTTTTTTTTTTTTTTTTTTTTTTTCTTGCGACTTCGGTATTTTAAAATTCATTTAAATGAAGAATTTTAAGGATCATGTTTACATTCCAGATATATTTCGCTTTGTTATTATTACTATTATTGAAAATGCAATTAAAGGAATATAAATAAAATTTTAATACAGTACATATAATCATATAAAATTAAGAAGACAACCATTCTAAAATGCTAGAAAAGGCCAGGTGATACAGATAGTCTGTAAGATTTCTGAAACGTAAACGACAAACAAACAAAAAACTACTACTACCAGTTTTTTAATTTAAAATTAATTTCTACATAGAATATAAACTTTTTTTTGTTCATCTCTATGAAATACAAATTTTTAAAAGGAACTTTCGAAGAAAACATTTTCTCTTTAATATCTATAACTTAATTTAAAAAAAAAACTACAACTACAACTACAATGACATCAAAGGTTGGCACAGTGAACTTTATTTATCTTCCGCCCAGCGTCATGAGATTGAAAGAAGACGGAAAATGCTGACGAAATTAGATAAGATCGTTAGATAAATGTTAAAATTAAAAATTGTTAATACACAAAATAGCTAGCTATTTTACACTTATTGAGACTAGCAATTTTCTAATTGACATTTCCATTGCTGAAACAGTTTTTCAATGCTTCTTCAAACACTAAAGAAATATATTTAAAGAATTGAATGTATTTCTAAAATGGCTTTGAAAATTTGTTAGAATTGTAAATTAGGCATATCTGTAAAGCAAGTTTAACAAATAATTATTTGATGCTGGAACTAAGGATAAACATGTTACAATAATATAGTGTAACCACGTTTCCTACGACTAGCCTTTAGGTTTGTGAGGATGAATCCAAAGGTTTAGAGGGGTGCCAAATTGACAGACAGACTGGGATTTGGTAAACATCTAGTCATTCGGTGTTTTCTTTTCATCGCTCATTTTCTCTCAACGATAATGGCTATCTCCCGTATTTTAACACTGGACTCGTTCAGTCCGAAATTGCGCAGAAGCTCGCATGGTCCCAAAAATATTGTTAAAGAATATATATGGTAACACTGATACTAATCAGTGTTGCCAATTTGTAGGAACTTTTTTATTTAATAATCACCACTAATTTTGAAGAATGGTGTTTGTTATATAGGATGGTTAGTTAGACATATATTTAGACAGAAAAAAAAATTACAATAAAACATTATTGTTTGTTATTAAATATAAAAGAAGTCCGCACTAGTTAGCAACATGTATTCTAATTTAATACAACAGATTAATATCTTAGATATGTGTATTTATATTGCACAATATTGTGTTGTATTATATGTACAAATTTTAAAAAAGAAATTCAGTAATTTTAAGATAATATATTTTACCTTGTGAGCAAACTCAGCAATCACACAGACACACAAAAAAAAAAAAAAAAAAAAAAAAAAAAATCGACATCAAATACCATTCTTGCTTATTATTATGTAAAGTACCTTCCTAAATCCGAATATGACTACTATTTTGCCCAGTCACCCACCGTTTTCTAGGGACAGCATCCCCACCCTCATTTTTTATCACTGTTCGGTAATTTTATGGCCATGAATTTGATTTGGAGAATGAAAAATAATCAATTAACACTTAAAAAAAAACAAATATATATATATATATATATATATATAATGTTTAATAAATAACATTGATAATAAATTTAAAAAATATGAGAAATGTAATACATAATTTCAGTGGCAAATCCCTCCTCTGAATTTTCCCCTTGGGAAAAAATGTAGATGTTTTAGAATTTTCCAACTCTGTAGCTCCTCAGAAGATATTTAACAGTTAAAATAAACCTCCCCCCCCCCCAAAAAAAAAAAAAAAAAAAAAAAAAAATCAAATTTATAGCCATAAAATTACCGAAAAGTAATAAAACAGGGGGCCGTCCCTAAAAAACGGTGGGCGATAGGGCAAAATGGACGTCATATTCGGATTCAGGATGTCATTTTACATAAGAATTTGCCAAAATGGTGTTGGGGGGGGGGCAATTTTCATGCCGAGCAGTGTCATTAAAGAACTCTAAATAATATTTTATTAACTTCGTAATAGAGATATTAAAATGCGCCATATTTGAAATAAATCATATATTTTATGAAATATAGAAATTACGTGACACAAATGTTTCATATATTTGTTTGTTTTATTATAATTTAATTATGGCGAAGTAAGTATTATAGATTAATATTAGATAAGAGATAAAAAAAGGAATTTTTGCTAAATTTAATATTTTTATTGTATCGTTAAATTTATTATTCCATAACGTAATAAATTTCTAAAATATAAAAATAATGAGCTTTATTTACTTATTTTTAATACTGTTTTACATATAAAAATTACAATAAATATAATGCATTACTTTAAGAAACTCTTCATTAGTTCATTGCTTTTTTGTCGAATATTTTGAATTGAGTTAATTTTGAGTTTTATTTGTTATCCTATCCCGAAAGACTTGCTTTATTTAGACGAATCTAACGATATTTAATCTTTTAAAATCGATTCAAAATTAATGAACTGGATATTGCATTCAATTTTACATATACGTAAAATTGTATGTAAATACGTAAAAGTTTTGTAGTTTTAAAAAAGTCTGCCTAAAACTACACAAGCTTTTTAAACTATATTTTATTAAGGTTTAAGTTCATTAAAATGCAAGAATAACTACTATTCCAAGCATTTAATTTTAAAAAGTACACTACCTGTTTTATTATAAAACTTCATTTTATAAAAAATAATTTTCTAATCGAAGGAAGGATTCAGGAATTGAATTATTTAAAAATATATATCAATAGGTTTTTTATTCCATTTCTTTTTTTTTTTTTCTTTATTAATTTTACATTAAAATCATATAAATATGTAACTAATCTAATAACTATTATCCAATAACGATAAAGCAGTTAATATAAAATATCTGTAAAAAATAAATTATGTAACGGCTTTAAACTAATGTGTAGTAAAATAAAATTTTTATGAATAATGATCATTAAATAGCATTAAAAATATCCATTAAACACGAAAACTTTTATTAAATTTTAAAAATGCCTAATATGTATAATGTTTTGAAAAGATTAATAAAATTCATGTGTTATTTCTAGTAGAAAAAATTATTAAATCAAAGTAGGGATTTAATCATTCTAATTAGCATTTTTAATATTTTATTTACAAAAGAAAAAAACTTTTGTAAAATCATTTTACACTCAGAATGATTATGTAATGAAACACAATGTTAATTTTTAAATTTTTTATTTATTTATTTTTTTTTTTTAATACATATATGTTTATACAGATGTCCGTATCAGACACGGACCGGTCGTTAAAACGTTGCATTAAAAATAAAATTTTAGTATTAAATTAATTTTAAAGGCATCCTACAAATTAGCCTGAAGTAGAACATTTTAATACTTTTAAAGTAATGTTAGACTCTTGCATTCTTATAACTATTTTAAAAACTTTTCAAAAAGCATTTCTCGTATAATAAATTAATAATAAATTACGTAGAACAAAATAAACAGAAAATGTTTATGTTATGATATGGTTTGTAACACCATTTATGTTATGATATGGTTTGTTTCATACCTTAATGTTTTCAAAAGGAAGCCATGTTTGGTTGAAAATAGAAATCAATAAATAAATAATAAATAATTGCAAGATGAAAAGAACTTTTTATATACCACGTTTTTAAATTTTCTGTTGAATCATATAAACTTGACAACTCTATATATTAGTAAATACTTAAAAACAAACAACAACAAAAAAAAAAAAATCATGAATTATCCCATCAACTTGAAAGAAAATTATCAAATGCGTAATAAAGAGAGCAATTATAAGATATTTTCAAACATTTATTAATTGAATAATATTATTAAAATAATGCATTGTCATTGTGTCATGAGCTATTCTAAAAGTTTCAAATTTCTAGCTAGTCGGGAAATTGGTTAAAAATCGATTGCAATATTTGTACTGGACAAACAAAAACGAAAGCAAGTTAATAAAAACATGGTAAAATAGCATGTGTTGCTTTTTTTTTCCATTTCAAAGTTTTAGAAAGGGCATTCTTCTGAAACCTTGAACTTGCTTTATTTTTATTTTCATTCCTATAAGGTTTACTAAAAACGATCATTAAATTTTTACATACTTAGTAAGTGCATTTGTATTATTTAAATATTTGTATTATTTAAACATTTGTATAATTAACTTAAAAACAGGAAAATATTTGATTATAGGAATATAGAAAAACAAAAAACCTTTAGAGAACTATAATTTGAAATAAACAATGAAAAACAATATATATATATATATATATATATATATATATATATATATTATCTATAATATATAATATATTCTATATTCTATATATTTTTTTTATTCAATTATATTTTTAATATATACATTTTATAAAAAGAAGCAGCCTTTGTATTTTTAGCGCAATTTTACCTATGATTCATTAAAAATATGTATTCATCTGTGTACAGCATTGTAAGAAACAATCGGTTCAAAGACAAAAAATCTTTTCATCGTTTAATTTGTATTTACAAGTAACAGTTATGTAGCATAGATACTGTAATACATAAATATGGATTAAAAGTCTTCACACTGAACGAAATAAAGATCATTTTACAATTGAAACCCACCATCTCCTAAAACTTGATGTTTAGTACATATATATATTAGGGCTGTGCCGATTAATCGATTAATCGGTTCGGTTAATCGATCAATGCTTAGTCCCGATCAATTTTTTTAATCGAGTTAATCGGCCCGATTAATTCGATTAAAATTTTTGAAAATCCGATTAAAATTTTCAAACTACGAGTAACTCGATTAAAGTAAAAATTTAAAACCCGGTAAAAGAAAAACGCTGGGTGCTGGCTAATTTAATTTTTTATCTCTCTAATCAGAATCGAAAGGTGAGGGGGGAAATGAGATTGCAATCCTGACCTGATAAACAATTTCATTTCCTCTTCTTCTGTTTTTTTTTTTTTTTTTTTTTTTTTTTTTTCCACTTATATTAAGCAAAGTATAGTTCATAAATTCATAGTGCATCAAGTTTGAATAAAGAGAAAAAAAAAATAATAATAACGTCTGTTTAATAAAAGATTTCGCCTGAGCGCTTTATTATTATTATTATTATTTTTTATTTTTTATTTTATGTTTTTAGTTATGTTAGCTTTCAAGAGATATTCTTTATATTTTATTTACACTAACAAAAACTTTTTTCAGCTGCTTTGCGGAAGTACAGACGCCAAGAATATGAAAAAAAAAAAAAAAAACTGTCTCTACTTTTCGAGTATTTTTTGATGAAATTGACACACGTGGATAGACTGAAACTATAAATTTTATCGATTTTTACTTTCTTCTATATGTAATATAGAGAAAGTATTGGATTCGCGAAAATTTTCGACCTCCGTTTTTTGACGGATCTACACGTTTTGGGATGTCCTGAACACGAATTGATAGTTTTTAAAAAATGTCTGTCTGTGTGTCTGTCTGTCTGTGTGTCTGTCTGTCTGTCTGTGTGTCTGTATCATTTTTTTGTGGACGCTGTATCTCACGAACCAATGAATGAAATTTAACCAAACTTGGTATTTAGTTGCACCCTGACATGAACTGGTGCCCATTAGATTTGGGGATCAATAGCTCAACAGGTGGCGCTGTGATCGCATTTTATAGGACAAAATTCCGTATAAATGGGCATAATGAGAGTTATTTTAAATTTGTGATTGTAAAATTAATACGAATTATTGATAATAGTAGTAGTTAACTAGGGAAAAAAATTTGTGCATGGGGGGGCATCGGTTCCCCCCCTGGGGGGAAGTACCCCCCCGGAGGGGTTAAATTTTGAAGATGGGTATCATTCGAAAGATCTCGTCAATACCTTTAAAACGAATGGTTGAACCATAAATCTGTGATAATTTAAAACAAAGTTATCGATTTTTTTTACTTTTAACAATAAAAAAAAAAAAACTTAGAAAAAAAATCGTATTTTTTTTTTTTTAAACGAAATTTTACCAAACTTGGTATTTAGTTGGTCCCCGACATAAACTGGTGCTGATTATATTTGCGGATCAATAGCTCAACAGGAGGCGCTGTGATAGCATTTTATCTAAATTTTTAACATGGAGACATAAGACAAAAATTCGTATAAATGTGCATAATAAGAGTTATTTTACACTTGTGATTGTAAAATTAATATGAATTATTGATAATAGTAGTACGTAACTAGGAAAAGATTTTTGTGCATGGGGGGGGCATCGCTTCCCCCCCTGGGGGGGAAGTACCCTTAAAAAAAACAAGTACCCCTCCAAAAAAAAAAAATCCTTAGAAAAAAAAATTGTATTTTTTTTTATTTTTTTTTAAATATTGTTACTGATTGAATATGTATAGGAAAATATAGAAGAAAGTCTTGTGGTGGCCACAACATACTAGTTGTAGTTGTGTTCATCCGAAATAAATGTTTTAATTTAGAAAGGCTGTTTAAACACACACAGGCCCGCATTTTTACTTTCTTCTATATTCAACAGAAGAAAATATTGGATTCGTGAAAATTTTCGACCTCGGGTTTTTGATAGATTTACACGTTTTCAGAGCTGTAAAACACGATTTGACCATTTTTAGAAAATGTCTGTCTGTTTGTCTCTCTCTGTGTGTGACAAAAATTTGTGGCGACTGTATCTCAGGTACTACTGCACAGAATTTCATACAAATTGGTACGTAGTTACACATTGACATAAATTAGTGCCTATCAACTTTTGGCAAAAATTGTCCAACAGATTGCGTTGCCATTCCGCTTTTTCTAAATTTTTAACATGGTGGTATAGGACAAAATTTTGTATAAATGTGCATAAAGAGAATTATTTTTTAATAATCGTTATGAAATTTAAAAGAATTATTTTTTATTGAGATAGCCAACTGGGAAAAAAATGTGTATGTAGGAGCTTCGCCTTCCCCACTCGAGGGAAGTAAATTTTCATGATGGGTATCTTTCAAAAGAGCTCGCCAATACCTTTAAAACGAATGGTTGAACCATCGATCTGCGATGATTTAAAATAAAGTTATCGATTTTTTTTTCATTTTTAACAAAAAAAAAAGAAAATGTAATATTGAGAATAAAATTGAATTTTTTTTTTTTTTTTTTTTTTTTAGTGTTATACTACTTCACTAATATGGAAATCGCCGTCTGCATTAATATGGAAATCGTCCCTAAGTTTAGGGGCTAAGTCCCCAAGTTGGGAAACCTGAGTTTAGGTTTGCCCAGTTTTTAAAGAGGGTGACATCTGTTCTTGTTCTCTTTCTCTTGTCAGTAGTTAATCAGTATTAGTGAAAGCGAGAAGAGGATTTTGTTTTTGTGAAAGGTTTCGTGATGGAAAAGTACAAACCTTTGCAAGGAAAGTTGCGAAATGATTTTGGATATTTGTTAAATTCCGAAGGTGTTGTAGATAATAAAAGGTGTGTGTTTTGTCTCCATTGCAAACAACAATTTTCGTATTCAGGAAGTTTGAGTTCATTACAATATCATTTACGAGCCAAACATCCTGTGAAAGCATTCGCAACTTCCTCGGCAGGAAATAATGTAAATTCAGGAGCAGAGGCAAAAATATCAGAACAGCCTAAGTTAACTGATTTTCTGAAAACTGATATAGTTAGCTCGAAGAAACAGTTAGAAATAACAAATAGCTTAGCATTTTGGATTGCTTCTAGTGGAAGATAAAGGACTTGAAAAAGTTTTACAAACTGCATTAAGTTACTAGTCCTACAAAATGCCTACAAGGAAAACGATTGCTTTAAGAATTAATGATCTTTATGAAATAGAAAAAGCTAAATTACAGAAAAAATTAGACATTGCAGAGTTTATTTCTTTAACGGGTGACTTTTGGACATCATTGGCTAATGATAGTTACCTCGGAATTACAGCACACTGGATTGATGACTTGTGGACTTTTCAAAGTGCTGTTCTACAAGTAAGAAGTAAGCCAGAGACACACATCAAGTGTATGTTCAGATGAATTTAAAAAAGTGGCAGATGACTGGAATATAGCGCATAAAATAGTTGCGATTTGTACGGATAATGCAAGGAATATAACAAACGATGTAAGAGAAGCCCATTTTGATAATTTACTCTGCGCAGCACACACACTTCAACTCAGTTTAAATAAGGCACTCTCTGTTGCAGCAATTGGAAATTTATTAGGTCACTGCCGAAAAATCGTAGGGCATTTTAAACACAGTTCTGCGAATAAATCTGAGTTAGAAAGTCAACAAAATGAATTGGGACAAAAATTAAAATCTGTACAGCAAGATGTGCCAACAAGGTGGAACTCAACTTTTTACATGATTTCTTCCTTATTAGAAAATCGACAAGCTGTTTCAGAAACTATGAATAGACAGAAAATTAATATTGGAGCGTTAAACTCATCTGAATGGGAAAAGTTATCAGCATTAAAAAATGTCTTGAAACCATGTTTAGCTGTCACTGAACTTTTAGGAGGTGAAAAATATGTATCAGCAAGTGTTGTGTTCCCAGCCATTGCATATTTGCAAGCCCAAATGCATACGACTGAAGACGATCCAGGTTTCATAGCTCGATTTAAAACTGTTTTAATCGATGATATGAAAGAAAGAATGATGAATTGGCCTCATCTTGAAAAATATGAAATTGCTACAGCTCTCGATCCGCGGTTTAAGTCACTTAATTGTATGTCTTTGGAACGAAGAAATATTGTTTGGGAAAATGTTTCGCAGAAGATGAAAGAATTTGAAAATACTGCAGAGCTTCAAAATGCACAAAATGATGCAAAAGCCAAACGAAGAAAATTATGTTTTGACTCAAAGTGCAGTGAAATGTATGTAGAAACTCCTCAAACTTTGCCCCGGTATGAAAATGAATTACAATCATATAAAGAAATTTCTGAACTTGATGATGATTTCATTAATCCTATTGACTGGTGTTAGAAAATGCAAAATTTCCAACTCTATCAATATTAGCAAAAAGACTATTATGCATGACTGCAACATCTGTACCGGTAGAAAGAGTGTTTAGTAGTGCGGGATTTATCGTGAATAAGATAAGATCGAGCTTAGACCCCGAAAATGTCAATGTTCTTGTATGTTTAAGGGATTGGTTAAAATAGTACTTTTTTTTATGATCTATTGTATAACATTTGGAAATAAACATGTAGGTGAGTTTCATTATCTTTCATTATATATGAGTGACTGCAATTTAATATTTATAAGATATTCTTTAATTATGTTTTATTATTATTATATATCAATAATTAAGAGGGAATAAAACAAAATATTTTTAATTAAATATCTTCACAATTAAATGTAAGTTTAACCAGAAAATGTATTTAATAAGATAAAAAATGATTTATAATTGCTGTATCAAGTATGAATATTTGCAGTTGGTTTTCAAAGTGTTGCATTATCTTCGTATTTAAAATAGTTATTTATTTATTAGAAAAAATTATGAGGTTCTCTTTTTTAATTATTTTATTGCATGTTTATTATTATTTATTGTTTAAGGAACTAGTTAAATTAACATCTATATCATTTTTATGGTTTGTTGTGTACTAGCTGAAAAAAAATATATATATATATTATATATATATATATATAATATATATATATATATATATATATATATATATACATAGGAGAGTTTTATTCATTGTTCAAATAAAATTATATAAAGAAAAATGATAATCGATTAAAAATCCGATTAATCGACCGATTAATCGATCAATGAACTACGATTAACCCAGTTAAAACTCTTAATCGATTCCCACCCCTAATATATATATATACAAACTTTATCAAAAACTTTTCAAACATTGCACAGGAGAAAAATGAAAAATCTCATGAAGAATTATATATATATTTATTTATTTCGCAAGTAAACAAAAAAAAGAAAGAAGGAAAAGAAAAGAAAAAGAAAGAAAAGTACTCATATTTGTACAGCTTTATTGATAAATTGTAAAATTAGTGTACAATTTGATTGAATAAATGAATCTTGAATTGGGTTGAATGAATGAATAAAAGAAGGTTGAATGAATGGTTAAAGGAATGAATAAAAGAAGTTTGAATGAATGAAAGAATCCCTGTGAGACTTATTTGAATGATTAATCATTATTTTAAGTCATTTTTTTTTTTCACAATACATATTAAGTTCTATATTTGTATATTCAATGTAAAATATTCGTGTTATACTATAAATAATTGCAGGCAGCAAAGTTTCTAGAAAATATTGGTATATTATGAAAAAATGTGTTGTAAGAGATTTTTTCATGGTAGTACAATATAGCAAATATACACAACAGAGTTTTTCCATAGCGCACAGAATTAAAAAAAAAAAAAAAAAAAAAAAAAAAAAAAAATCCAGTCTGAACAGCTAGGATCGAACCAGGTTCCACCACAGAGTAGGCAATGGAGCGCCCACCAGCGGCTGAGCGGTTCTGCGCTCAAAGCTGGTAGACGTGAGGTGCCGGGTTCGATCCCCGGTGGCGCTCGTCGGCCTAGCCGTTCGAAGTTTTCCGTGGTTTCCTCCGAAACTTGCGTAAATACGGGCTAGGACCCCTTAGAAAGACCTCCACGGAAGGCACTCCCCCTCAGGCCTAGGACCCCAGTGTTGTCAATCGGCCTTAATCCCTAACACCAACACCAACACCGCAATGGAGCTCTCAGCCACGGAACCACATTTTTTACTATTACTTAACATTTCCCCATCTTGCTTGTATACTAAGTTTTCCGCATGAAAACAAAACTATACCCTCCAGATTAAATACCTAGACCATATTGTCTATGGCTGGAGAGTGCATTCATTACTAAAGCTCCTATTCAAAGTGTAACAAAGATTGAGGATGATTTTTATAGGTCACGTGACTAGTGAAATGCCCAGATCCGTCCGTAATTGGATGACACAGAGAAAAACCCTTGACACTCCTTTTCCGAAAGTGGGATGAGGGGCGTGACAAGTGACCTTCATTGGTGAAAACTTGAAAAGTACCAGTCGTGTGATTATTTTATGTTGGCGACATTCTTCAATGAAAGATGCGCTCTTTGGTTAAATATATGATCTAGGTCTTCTAGGATATAGTAATATGTATCGAAGGTTACACGTGTTATCTGGTTAAAGGAAAAATGTGCATACTGACAAATTGAAATGTAATTTTACAATAAATTTCTGTAGTTTTTGAAAAACAGCAGATTTATGCAAGTAAGTTACAAAAGTTTTCTGTTTTTGCACAGAATTTTTTACAGTATTTGGTTAAAAACTTAAAAGATTCGCCAGAAATTCCACAGTAAATGAACAACGTACCAAAGAAAATATTTTCGAACATTTTGCGAATATTAAACATACATTTTATAAAATTCCCCTATCACTTACCAGTCTTTTTTTTTATTTCAGATTTTAATGTCAAGCATTCGTATGAATTAAAAATTAAATTAGCCAATGCAGAATATTTTTACTGCGTATTCAAAAAATTTTTATTTGAATATATTCATAGATATTAAAATTATGATTTTTTTTATTTACCTAATAAAAATATTTCCTCAAAAATTTTAAAGAAATGTGAGAAACGTTTAGCCTATGCTACTGATAAATAAATTAAGGCATTTCCAACAGCAAAAATATATTATACTTTAAATCCGAGAAGAACACGTGCGTTAAAATATGATCGACATTTTCAAAAGAGTGTTTTAGAAAAATGAAAGATTTTGTGAAGAAGAACCTCGATAGAAATATTTTTAGGCAGGTGGCTTTGTTATTACTTCTTTTTTTTTTTTTTTTTTTACAGAGTTTCACTTTTAAAGTCAGGGCTTTTCCTAAATATTGGTGTAAAAAGATGAGTTGTTATATTTATGCGCATGCAATGCTAAAGAAATTCGATTTTATTGTAATCCAAAGTTTTGTTCTAATATTCTATTTTTTATCATATCAAAGGGATAAATGTCCAAGAAATGTATCAAAACGATTACAAACATTTTTATAAAATTATTTCTATAAATTTTGACGTTTATCAACAACTATTTGTTTTTGTGAATATTAGTAATTGTTTATGTTGTATTTATAAATCGATACTAAGTTGTTGTAAAGAAAAGAAAATCATGTAAACCTTACGTTTATAGCAAAACTTAGGAGAGCAGTGGAGAATAACGAATAGTCAGGAAAAGTGGAATATCGTTATATATACTGTGTGGCTCTCATAAGAACAGCTCTGGGTATGGTTGTAAGAAAGGAAGGGGCAACTTATCAGAGGGAGAACAAGTTTTAAGTGTTGGATGAAGGTTGTCCTATTTGGCGTATTTATCAAAGTTCTTTTCTCCCTTTTTCCTCTTTTTTAAAATCTTGTACATGAATTCAGGTAGCATTTTAGCAGTTTTATACAATATACATTAATAACAGTACCTACACTTGTTCGGTATTACCACCTAGCGGAAGCATATCAGGTGTCTTTACTAGACCTCAGATATGAAAACTCCGCGTGTCAGTAAGATGATCAGTACCTCTGACATAAAACTTGTTTGGCTTATTAAGATTCAGATTCTTTGGAGGAAACTATTATGGATTTTGTAATCTATTTACGAATCAATAAAATTGAGTTAAAACGTAGTGTTATTTTCAGTGGGAGAGATGGATTAGTTAGTAGCGTGATTCCTATGAAAATATTTCTACCAGCAGGGGGTTCAGGTTAGTTTATTCTGCAAGATGACGATTCAGACAATATGGAATACTAACCACTCCACATTTTTTGCGATATTTGTAAAACTTGAGTGTTATTAATTTTTTAATACTAAAAATTTCATAATAAAATGTTTATATAAATACAATTAGTCATGATTTTCTGTAAGTATACTATCCTATTACATATTATCCCTCAAAGAAAGGATATTCCATATATTTCCTTTTATAAGCATTCCACATTACTCGTTTGGTCCATATTATCAGAAATTAACTTTTATTTCCCCTTAATTAAATATTTTGCATGCCATCTCTATTTTTTGTGATTTAAAACCATCAAAACATTTGAAAGTTTGTTACAGTCGAATCCACAATGGTCCAGAATATTTTAATTTATCATGATGAGTTTAAATAGAAATGGTATTCCATGTTCACCTCTGTTCCTCTATATGTATAGATACCATGTACAAAGGGGTATCATAAAAATTTCAATTAATACTAATAAAAAATAAATAAAAAAAATAATCTAAATAATCTAAATAAAATTTATTCCGCATATTAATCGATGATTCAGTACATACTGTCGAAAATTACTACTGTATATATTTTATTGCATAATATTACTGTTATATTGTTTGGATACAGGAAGCCATACACTGAAGTAACTCGCATCTACCCTATTCTTCAATATCTTCCAAAAATCAAGAAACGGTGGGAAAAATGTAAAATTTTGGATGTTACTATGTCGAAATGTTTTGAGTATACCAAATAAAAATTTAAATTTCTCGATTAACAATCAATAATAACAATAAAAGTAGTAGTAATAATAATAATAAATTAATTAACTAATCAATAATGCATAAAATACTTTTAGTTTCATATAAATTTTTACTCACTAAAACTGAAAAAGATAGCAAAACAAATTCTAACACGTCATTTTATGTTTCATAAACACATATTTTTAGTTCAATTTTGCGTGAAAACATGAAACTATTATTTTTTATTATAAACATCATATTCAATAACAACTTCCTGGTTTAAAACAATATTTATAAGAATAAATCTAAAATACATAGCTGCTAACATTGCTAATTTTTAAATCAGACTTATACAACAGTATTTTTAAAAAGGAAATTGTCACATATATTTTTGAAGAATAAATAAAATTAAATAAACTGAAGACATTTATGACAATTTTCCGGTATGAAATCTCCGTTGAAAATAAAATGAAAAATAGGAGGGCTTGATGTGAGTGTGTGTATGTGTGTGTGTGAAGGGGGGGGGGTTAAAGCCTATTATCTGCACTTGGGACATGGACTTAGAGGGACATGCCCTCCGTTTTTTAGGTGTACTAATCTGTATTCACGACAGTTTCGGCGAAAACCGCAGAAAACTCCGAACGTCTATATCGACATGCGTGACCTGGGATCAAAACCGGCACTTTTCGTCTACCGCACGTCTACTGTTTGAGCGCAGAACCGATCGGCCACTGGTGGAGCTGGAGAGCTACGGTTGACAGTGGATTACGTGAAAACAAAAACATGTTCAAGTAAGCATAAAAATGGAGGCAGGGGTTCACAGGTTAAAAAAAAGTGAATACAGAATCATAAATATATCACGAAAGAATTGTT
This sequence comes from Salticus scenicus, assembly GCA_963930645.1. Lineage (NCBI taxonomy): Eukaryota > Metazoa > Arthropoda > Arachnida > Araneae > Salticidae > Salticus > Salticus scenicus. The sequence continues at coordinate 147,211,953 of OZ005650.1, forward strand.
TTTAATTATGGAAAAGAATATGTGTAGTTCAATATAATAGATTATTGATTTTTTTTTTTTTTCTATCGTATTATTTTGTTTAAAAAATAAAATCGTAGATGACAGGCAGAAATGGAAGTCATTTTTGGATTCCTCATTCGAAAAACATAAAATTTTACCAAGATGATTCATACAACTGAAAAACAAGTATTTGTGTAATTGAAACTTGACAACCCTTGTGATTTTATTCTGACTAATGTATCAAATAGGGACAATTTTTATGATCTACTGAAGAATCAACACTTGAAAAACATGTTGTAAAATAAACAGCAACTTTAACTTTAATTTTTTTTTTCTTCGGGTACCATGAGAAATGAACAACATTATCATTATCCTATAATTTTTAAAAAAAGCTTAATGACAGTTTTCTTCGCATTAACACTTCACTTATATGTCACTAGAGAATAATTATAATAAAATGAAATTTTAATGTTTACGAACAATCATCATAATGTTTCCCAATCGTATGTCAGTTTCCAAATATATAAAATTTATGGACCCTTGATTGAAATGTATAGTTATAATAATGACAATCTTTTACATTAGAATAGAGCGAAACTATTAAAATAATGCTTAACTATTATTAATTAATTTAATTATAAATCAGGCGTTTTACATAATGTAAAAACGAAAGAATATATTCGCAGAATTTTTTGTAATAAAAATATTCGATATAATTAAAGTATTTTGATTTTGATTTTGACTTTTTTTTTTTTTTTTCGTATTAATTTGTTTAAAAAATAAAAAAGTACGTGACAGGCAGAAATGGAAGTCATTTTTAGATTCCTCATCCTGAAAACATAAAATTTTACCAAAATGATTCATGCATCTGAAAAAAAAATATATATTTGTGTAATTCAAACTTGACAACCCTTGTGATTTTATTCTGACTAATGTATCAAACTGAGACAATTTTTATGATCTATTGAAGAACCAGCACTTGAAAAACATGTTGTAAAATAAACAACAACTTTCACTCTATTTTTTTTTTCTTTGGGCACCATGAGAAATGAACATGAGAATAAGCCTATACTTTTTTAAAAGGCTTAATGACAGTTTTCTTCGCATTAACACTTCATTTATATGTCACTAGAGAATAATTATAATAAAATGAAATTTTAATGTTTACGAACAATCATGAAACGAACAATCTATTGAAATTTATCTCCTGCAGATTTTTATTTATCTATATTGATCTACATAAAATGTATCCATAATCTTCTATCGTTTCATGTAAAAGAAATTGAAATGTTAAATGTATTGTTTTTCACATACTGTGCATGAGCAATGATATCGGCTAAATACAATTTAATCCGTTAGCGCCCAGTGTCGTCATTTGAGGACAGATAAGGAAATGGCACGTATATTTTTTGTGGTTTCTTGGAATGATTTCTGCTTTTTAATGATAGTTTATAACGTCACTCTAAATGATCCCCGGAAGTTTTATGTGCCTACTAGTATTTATTATTTCATAATTTGGATAGTCATTTTAGGATTTTTCATTCGTCGCACATATCTTTGCTTTTTGCGCAGGCAACATAAATCAAGTTGAATAATAATATATATTATAATACTTTACTTTCGAGATCTTTCTCAACATATAACAAGTAAGTAATCTGTTATTTCAAAGTTTTTTTATCTCGAAGTTTTTTCGCTAGAACACTAAACGTCAATAAATGAGGATAGGCTTTAAATTTAAAACTATCAGAGGAATTGTTTAAGTTAATATATTTTACTGTCAGTTGTCTATATTAATTTAGAAGGGAAATAATCAGCTAATAATATTTTGCAAAATTAATGCGGGCGTTAACGGGTTGATGTTCAAATACATATTTATGCATAGATAATTAAATTCAGTATTTTTTATTCTACACAGTAATATCGGTACCTCATGTGAAAATACTTTATTTAATGGAAAGTATGCGAAAAATTAACATAAATTAGCTAACTATTACTCAGCTTCGAGTAATATTAGTTTAATACGAACAACCATTTTTACGATTTCCATTATCATTACAAACTTTTCTGATTTGCGCGAAAAGTTTTATCTAAAACTAACTTAAAATAACAGTTATTAATATAACCTATGAAATCGATAAAAATTCCAGTAGACACATCATTTTTATAACATTTATTAAAAAAAGGAAGAGAAAAGAACGTTAAGATAATGGATTACAGTTAGATTTAGTTGTACCATATCGATTTTTGAGTTTCTTTGGTGTCGATGAGCTTTTACTGTATCATGCTACACAAAATCTTACTTATATATTATATTTTATCAACGTTTATTTATATAGGCTAACTTTTTTCTTATTGTAATATAAATTAAAACGAAGCTTCGAAGATCTCTTAATATTTTTTAATGTCTTTATCGGTATAATTTGGCAATATAGTGTGAGGCGGCGGGTTCGATTCCAGGTTGCACTTTTTGGCCTCGCCTTTCAGCGTTTTCCTTGGCTTTCTCTGAAACGAGCGTAAATATGTACTAGGATACCTTAAGAAGCCCTCTACGGTGGGCGCTTCTACCAGGCCCAGAACTCTAATGCAGTCAATTACAATGTTCTCACTCGTCTCATTTTTAGGCACCAGAAATTTCAAAGAGCGTTTTTTTTTTTTTTTTTTTTTTTTTTTAGAAATTTCTTACGATTGACTTTAATTAATCGTACTATTAAAAATCCCCAGTGCCCAAACAAAGGACCAATGGGAATCTTGTAATTAGTCTTAAGCCTAACACCAACATCTTAGCAATATATTTTCTTTAAAAATAATTTTTAGTCAAACCATATTTTTGTAATAAATGCTAGTGTCAATAATTTTTTTCGTAAATGAATATTAAACTACTTAAAAATTACTCTTTCACTTTCCAAGAATATTAGAAATTGTACTGAACAATATTAACAACGTATTTGTAAATAATAAGAAAAGTTAATAATTCACATTTTTAAAAATTAAATTAAGTTAAATGTGCATCGAATTTACCATGTGCTTAAGTTTAATACTCGTGTTAAAAAAGAAACATGGCGTTTAACATAAGTTTGTGATTTTAAATAAATATCGTTATAATGTTTAAGATGAAAAGTGGATCAATCATTCTTTTAGTAGAACATTATGTAATAATGAGAAGTATTTCAAGATCAAAACTAACTCCATCAAGAATATTGTCTGTAGTGATAGATTTTTGAAAATTGTACATGTTTAGCACAGTATTACTTGTACATAACTAATAACCATTTACAGTACTCGTCTTTATGCCATCATATTTTGTGTAAAGCACACAATTCCACAAAGTAAATTTAATAAATTTTTCTTTCTTTTTTTTCCAAAATAATGGACGAAATCTCGTAGAACGCATCTAATGGCAATGATGTGGTAACTTTAACAGAATTACAGTCCTTTTCCAACATTTTTTATTATGTCATAAGAGGAAATATAAACATGAGTAAACCATTTGTAAAATGAGCAACTTAATAAATAATGGTTTTCCCTTTCTTTATAGGATATAATTTTCCTATTACTAATATTATTTATTTATTTATTTTGCTTACTTATTTATTTATTTATTTTTGATCGAATGATTTTTTTTTTTTTTCAATTCTTCGAAATTTATAAAACTTTCGTGGTTCAAGTTCTCTGACAAAACTGTTTTCCAGTATGTGAGACAATGTGGAACATTCAATCACTCACAGAGTATAAATAAGATTTTTTTTTAATTAGAAACAGATGTATAATGAAGTCCATAGGGAAATTATAACAATTTTTAAAACTTATAATATATTTTTGTAAAATTACTTATGATATTTTAACTTCTTTCAGATAAAAATATAAAATATGATGCATTTGAATATGAATATAGGAGTAATTTTTCTTGTACTTAATATAATGTTATCTTGATTTTTTAAATTTTTAATATTTAAGAGTATTTTTTGAATCTTTAAATTATTTGGACGAAGACGATAAATATAGGTTAAGCTTAAGTAAACTAGACCTATTCAAAATATTCTGCTGCTGTGACTAAAATGTGGATTGCGTCAAAACTTTGTAGATAGAAATTTCAAAAAATGCGCTGAAAGATTCTAACCAGAAAAGAGAAATCCACTAGGTGCGCAGTACAGTCAAATTGCAAGAAATCAAATGTAATAAATAACTAGTGTCTATTTTAACATTTTCAAACATAAAACCTTTAAACCTGTTATTTTTACATTTGAAGCATTATGACAGTACAAAGAATGGTAATTGTGGCATTGCTAGTGAAGAAGAAAATAATCTGATTTACATAAGCAAATAGATTCAGCGTATGTTTTGGGAATAAAAAGAGGAGATCGAGAGAATAACATTCTTTCAGTTACGATGGCTAACGTAAAGGACAATATGCGACAGATGACTAGATCTGATAGATGACTAGATGATCATCTGTCGCAGTGTGGTCGGCTGTTACTTCAACCTATGTTACTTCAACCTTAATGTTACTTCAACCTATATGATTGTATGACTTATATTATTATTTTTAAAATAATGATATGGGTCATGCCTATTCATAGCAGTTCCTTATTGGTACAGTCGGTAACAAAAGTGTCCGAACACTAACAAAAATTCCTATGTAAAAAAAGTACACTTCATACGGTTTTGTTTTATAAATCCTTGTGAAATCCTGCTCTTAGTCAAAATAAGAACATGATTCGATAAGGATTTATTTAACAAAACCATATGAAGTGTACTTTTATTGCACAGGAATTTTCGCTAGTGTTCGGACGCTTTTGTTACCGACTGTATTTAGGATTATTAGTAAATATTTATTTGTTACTTAATTTATTTTATTTTATACTCTTTTTTATTACATTTAACCCTATTGGCACATATTTTTTTATAGTTAATGAAAAACTTTTAATTTTGTGAACTTTATCTATTTTGTGGTTCTTTTTTTTATTTCTTTTTTTTTTCTTAACATCAAACATGAAATTCTAAATTAACTTCTTAAAGTTTTCCCTCTTCCAAACCTAAACCACTGTTTATCTTACTCAAAAAAAAAAAAAAACTGTAAAACTGAAAGGCTTATTTTTTTTTTTTTTTTTTTTTTTTTTTTTTTAATACAGACAATTAAATTATATCAAGTAAACTTTAAATATTTTCTTTAATCAAACTTAAAAATGCTTGAAAATGTGTATCAAAGTTTGAAAAAATATAATTCTTTTCATTAACAAAATGAAAAAGATTAAGTGAAAATCCTTTTATTATCGTTTTGAATAGTTAATGGAAATTTAATAACTTCTCAAAAAAAACATTATCGTTTCCTTATCATCTTTAATTTCTAATGAACTTTAATGAATTCGTTTTCAAACTAATGTTTTACACCATCCTTATTTTAATTTATCTATTTTATGAATATTTAAGCGACATAATATATCAAATATTTAAATATTTATCCATATCTTTAAAGTAAACTAATATAAATGAATAAAAATATTATTTTTATTAGAACCATTTTTTTTTCCCAGAATGTTATTTTTTACGTAATTATGGTTATCTATTTAGATTAAAGTTGACTGTGAATATTTTATAAGCTAATTCAAATTTTTATCTGCATGTGTTATTGGCAAAATGTGCTTTTTAATTTTACCGCTTTTTAATTTAATTTTATTTTATAGTCGTTGAAAAAATATTGTGATTATACTAAAGATTATTTTATCATACGTCACACACGGGAAACGAAATTTTAAAAATTGGTTTTTAAATATTAAAAATTATTGAAATTGTTTTGTTATTGCTTTTTGTATAATGCTGAGTTATTATTAAAAAATACGAAAACAATTCTATTATTTAATTTTCTAAAACTAATTATTACTTTCTTCTATATTCAATAGAAGAAAGTATTGGATTCGTAAAAATTTTCGGCCTCAGGTTTTTGATGGATTTACACGTTTTGAGAGCTGTAGAACACGATTTGACCGTTTTTAGAAATGTCTGTCTATCTGTGTGTGTGTGTGACAAACATTTGTGGCAACTGTAACTCAGGAACTACTGCACAGAATTTCATACAAATTGTTATGTAGTTGCACCTTGATATAAATTAGTGCCTATCAACTTTTGGTAAAACTTGTCTTACAGGTTGAGTTGCCATCCCACTTTTTCTAAATTTTTAACATTGTGATATAGGACAAAATTTTGTATAAATGAGCATAAAGAAAATTATTTTTTAGTAATCATTATGAAATTTAAAAGAATTATTTATAATAGAGATAGTCAACTGGGAAAAATTTTTGTGTAGGAGCCTCTCCACAACCCTGGGGGGGGGGGGGGTCTCCCCCCAGGGTAGTAAATTTTCAAGGGGAGTAAATTTTCAAGATGTGTATCTTTCGAAAGGTCTCGTCAGTACCTTTAAAACGAATGGTTGAACTATAAATATGTGATAATTTAAAACAAAGTTATCGATTTTTTTTTTACTTTTAACGAAAAAAAAAACCTTGGAAAAAAATCGTTTTTTTTTTTTTTTTTTTTAATGTTACTTAGTGAATTTGTATAGGAAAATATAGAAGAATGTCTTGTGGTGGCTACAGCATACTAGTTTATTTTGTGGCGGGTAGGACAGTTTATGAAGTGGGCCCCTAATTGATCTTTTTTCGCTGAATGACGTAGTTTTATTTGACAGTGTCATGGAAATCAGTTTGAAAAAAAAAATATTGAAGTTAAGTTTTTGACTTCTAATGATCAATAAAAGATAAGTAATCAAGCATTGTGGCATAATTTTTTAATAAACGCCTAACAATCCGTGATTGTTAATACTGATTTTTACAGACAAACAAACAACTTACGCTTCTTAAACTACAAAAGTTTTAGGTATATATTTGATGGAATAACGAGTTAAGAACTTATGGCTTAGTTGAATTATCACTTGAATTAATTAACCTGTCAATGTATAACCAATAAATTGTATGGTTCGTATGAAAGCTGCAATTTTTCCTCACTTCGATTAATAAAAACTTACTGATAAAATTTATTTATTTATTTATTAACTTTTGCTGGATGGCAATTAATATTTTAAATTTTAACTTAGACCGTATGGATTATACTTATACATGAAACAAAACCTTAATTGATTTCAGCAAGAAATAAACGACCAAGACAGGATTCGGCGACGTAACTGATAGCTTAAAATCTAAGTGCTTTATCAACTGAGCTACTTTATATGTTAGTATAGAGGTGGCCTATTAAATTATTCATTGTTGTATATATATATAAATTTAAAAAAATAAATAAATAAATAACAACATAAGAAAAACAGAAGAGAAAGAGGAGAAGAAAAATAAGAAGAAGAATTTCATCTGTACGACTACTTTTGTATTCGCAGTGCTAATAAAAATTTCCTTTTTTCCCATAATTGATTAGTACAGGTCTCTATCGACCAAATGGCTCAGTTAACGGTAAGTTATAAGGCCCAGGTTTGAATCCTGATTGGTTATTTTTCGCTCTTGCTAAAATTAATTCGGCCCTTCCATCAAAAAACTGTGTCATACATATGATAGAAATGAAAGTTGTAAAAATTTTATTTGTTTCTGTAGCAGTCTAGAAACTAAAAGCTTCGTGATTTTATTATTATTATTATTATTATCAATGGAATATTTAAAATAGATGTACATTAGCATTTGATTTTTTTTTTTTTTTTTTTTTTTTTAACACAAACCTAAAATTAAAAATCTTATTGAAAGTTGCACAAAAGTTTTCCAAATATTTTTTCTATTAATATCTTGTAAAAATAACTTTATAAATGCATCTATTTTAGATGAGAAAGAAATACAGTGAAAAAAAAATATGCATAATTATGTAATATATATATATATATATATATATATATATATATATATATATTAATAGTTCATTATTTTAGCATTAAACCTCAACCCTAAATAATAAGCGTGGTATCAATCTCAGAAAGGTTCTAAATTTAAGAATGGGCTTACTAGGTTTGCCCTGCGTAAATTTGTTGAGATAAAAATAAAAATTTCCACATATCTGATATGAAATTTATTATTCTATAAACTCCTGCAATGGTATAATGTATATAATTTTTAAGTTTTTAGAAGCATTGCATATTTAAGGAAACTTTTCTAACAGCAATTCTAATACTAATTAAAAAAGTTCTTTTCCTGTACATTTTTCCATAGAAAAATTATTTTTACCCATATTTTAAAGGTAGGTGATTGTTTATGTAAGTGTTGTAACAACAAATCGCAAATGCGACTTTCGCTAAAGTATATTTAATTCATAATTTAAACATTTTAATTCACTCTTAATATGCATTTTAAATTATACAAAATTATATTGGCATGAAAATCTTCCCTACTAATTGTTAAACGTTTTAATGTTATTTCCTAGCTAACAAAAATTTTAATTTAAAATGGCGTTTTTATTTTTTAAAAGAGAAGAGAATTCTTGTATGCACAGGTAGCAAGCTTTACGCTTGCATGTGTGAAGTGACAAAAACAAATGAACATAAATACTACTTTATTGAACGAAAGTTCCAGAATTAATCCTCTCGTCCACTAAATAAAGAAATAAATATAGTAGCACACTGAGAAAAATGTTTAAAAATATAAAGATACACCGATAAACATTATTTTCTCCTCATTACAGAAATCCCATTCTGAAGACACCGCTGGGATAACCATATCGGATCATGCCGAAAAGGGAGGATTCCGAGAGTGAATCCTTACTAATCGGCAAGGAAGGTCCGACTAATGCATCCTACACAGAAGAAGGAGCTTCGGCAGATGGAGCCGTGACTGACATAAGGGAGATGGACTATGTAGATACCGATGTCTCCGTGTTATCTCAGTTTCATGAAGATGCCCTTGGACAGGTAATAATTTACAATATCTTTGATCTATTTATAAACTTTTATTAGTCTGAAACACTGTAAGAAGAGCAAAACTCGTATTTAAATAACATATCACGTTTTGTCTTTTGAGAGTAAAATTATAAGTCTCAGTAATAATTACAGCGTATGGATACTGAAAGAAATTAACATATTATTTTTTCATGACAGTGAACATAGGTTTTTTACAACAAATTTTATTACATAAATAACTCTGTTTTACTTTTCTATATTCATATGAAGAAAGTGTTGGAATCGTAAAATTTTTCGACCCCCTATTTTCGATAGATTTATATGCTTTGAGATTTTCTGTTCACGTCCTCATCATGTTTTAGAAAATATCTCTTTGTCTATGTTTGTGTATCTGTGTAATATGGACTGTGTATTATAATATTCTTAGATATTAAAAGTTTATGGATTCTGTATCAATAAATGGATTGTAACAAAGGTCATATTTGGTTATAGACCCTGATATAAATTGGTGCTGATTAAATTTTGGAATATATTGCCAACAGGTAAAACTACATCTTAGCTTCTATAGTGTATACGTGCTCAAAACATAGCATGTATAAGGAACATGATGAAAAACTACATACGTTAAATGAATTCGGTTACATATTAATTAAAAGGTAGCGTTCCTATGTTGAAATTTAGCCACGTTTCTGAAAAGGCATCATCTCAGTTTCTATAAAATATATAAAATATAAATGCACCAACCTTCCTCCGACATCCATAAAGCAGAGATTGTTTAGTTATCCAAAATACAAGATACAATATTTATTGTAAGAACTAATTTTGATACATAGATGAAGCTTCCTTAACTTCTCTACGTAATCACCTTCTACATTTAAGCATTTGTCATACATATATGAAGCTTCCTTAACTTCTCTACGTAATCACCTTCTACATTTGAGCATTTGTCATATTTATTCATGATATTAAGAATTCTCATGTTATATTTTTCTGCCGCCAGTTCCTTAAACCAGTTTATTAATCCTTCTTAATTTGATTAAAAACTGATAATGACATGTGTGTCTCACATCATCTTAGAGAGCACTTGAATGCCATCATCTTTCATCATCCCAAAAAGCGGATAAAATTCATCTTTACTACCTCAAAAAACGATTGAAATGACTTTTTCTGTTGAGAGAATCAGTTTTAGTTTCCCAGTTTTTGGGGTTGATGAGATCTGATGCCACTCAAGTGATTGGCATTTGCTTGATGGATTGGGGTGATGTAAGACACCCACGTCTCATCACCAATAGCACTCCGACCAAGAAAGCCGTAAATGAACTGGCTCATAGAACTAGCAGCAGAAGAATATAACATAGGAATTCTGAAGCCCATAAACAGATACGAGAAATGTTTAAATGTATGGGGTGGTTATGCAGAGAAATGAAGAAAGCTACAAATATGTACCAGATTTTTTTTTCTTTTTTTAAATAAATATTGTGCTTTTAATTTTGTGTACTGAAATGTCTTTTATCTGGATGACCATCATGTACGAGATAATTCATTTTAGATATATATCGGATTACAGATGACGCTACTATGCTGCAATATTTTCTCATTACGGAAATTCTATACCTCTTATATAAATGCACCAACTTGGTATGTAAGATGAATATGAAAAATTATGCTGATTCAGTTTCGGTGTGCATAGAACAACGTGACATTGATGCTATTCATTTTATGCGTTTATTCAGATGGCTATATCCCATCATCTATTGATTAAAATTATAATAAACTGTATATATAAAATGTTTATTTTAAGAAGCTAAGTTGAGTAATTTTTTGTGCATGTTAACCAGTAAGTGACGCTGTTAAACATGATATAGATTTAAGTTTTGTGATGACCATAATATCTAAGTCTTTTTGCGAAATCATAACTTTCTAAAAATAATAATATAATAATAACTGTTTATGCCGTGAAAGAACAAGATAAGCAGATGATACAAAAAAAAAGTTCTTTAGCTATTTGAATTTTGATTCGAAAAGCACAATTAAATAATCAAATTCTATATTCACAAAAGCAAATTCAAAATGTTAATGCACATTCATCCTTTTTTTTTTTTTTTTTTTTTTTTTCGAATCGATATGAGTACAGAATACAATATTTTGTCATTTCAGGCTGGATTTGGAATTTTTCAATATTTTCTATTTTTTGTACTGGGACTTGGACTCGCCGCAGATTCTGTAGAAGTATTTGTCATAGCTTATATTTTACCAAGCGCGGAAAAAGAGCTTTGTATGGACGATAGCCGAAAAGGATGGCTAGGTAAGTCTAAAAATATCTTATTTTCTTATATATATAAATAAAAAGTATTTTAAAATGACTTGCATATGCATAGTTGCCAACTTTTACACTTTTCGGCTACCGAAAATTTCTAATAGAATTTTTTTTATATCAAAATTTCTAATAAAATTTCTGTTAAAAAACATAAAAATCGGTAACTATGGTGAGTGTCAGATCATAATACTGTTACTTTGTCATGATGTAATTATCCACTGATATAATAGTTAACTCAGAAGATCTTTATACTACTATACATGGTATTACCTAGAGCATATATATGACTAGAAAGCGCATACAATACTAAAGTTCTTATTCAAAGCGTAACGAAAATTGAAGATGGTTTTCATCGGTCATGTGACATGTGATCCGTAGGAAAATGAATAAAAATGTTTGACACCCCTTGTCCAAAAATGGGTTGAGCGGTGTGAAAAGTGACATTCATTGGTAAAAACTTTAAAAACACTAGTCACGTGATTTTTTTTTTTTTTTTTAATGTTGGTTATATTCTTCAATGAAGGATGCGCTCTCCAGTTAAATATATACTCTAACTAAGGGTATTACCACAGAAGATATTTTTTATAACTAAGCGGTTCAGATTTATTAAAATTTATCTGATTAATAAAATATACGAAACCTGCCTTACTTTTGATAACTTTGGTAAATATTTCCGATAACTTTTCGTAAAACTCTCAGTTTAACTAATTAGATTAAAGTACTAGCATTAAGGAGACCAGTGTATTAATTAAAAGTACATTTTCTTTCCTATTAACATGCCTATTTTACTTTAATACGTCATTATATTGACTTTTATATAATAAAAAGAACAATTTACGAAGGACCCATCTACAATATTTCGATTGCAACCACTTATATTAGTCATTGTTGATTAACTTTGTTTTCGTATATATAATTACACTTTTCTAGTGATATATTAGTTGCTACAAATATTTTCCATTTCAATGTTATAACAATGTTTAGAATATCATTAAAATTCACGATTCAAAATTTACAAATGATTTTATAAAAGTACGACTTGAAATACATGCTAAATCTTATCTTTTGTAAGTCTATTTTTTTTTTTTTTTTTTTTTTATGATGAAGGGTCAAAATTAATTATTTCGATACGCGATATTTTTCATATTTCTGAAATTTATGGAATTAGTTTGCGCAGTGTTTATTCATCTGTATGTAAGGTAATTGGATAGTAACATGCCTGAACAGGAACTAGTAACAATGTTCCTGTTTTACTTGCAAAATGACAACAATTTATTACAAGAAAGTAATTTGCGACAACATATATCTTATTAATTAGTCAAGATCACGCAACACCAATCTTGTATAGAATTTCATCAAGACCCACTAGTATAGAACCGGAAGATTGCATTTGCGCAACAGTGCTGATTCTCCATGAAAACATTCTAAAACGTGTCTAGCTGGAATGAGATAATCATAACGACACGAGTAGAATTATGGAGGATGCTCATATTAAGTATTTGTGAGTTAATTATAAGACAGCTATTAATATTAAAATTAGGTTTGTCTATTACATCTGTGTATAATTAAATTCTATGTTGCTGGTTTATAGATAGAAGATAATTAAAATGAAATATTTCAAAGGGCTCTGTATTGAAGGTATTTATTATTAAAATCACCCACTTAGTTTCTTAAAAATATTTTACAATATATGTATGTCAAATGCCTATGGATTGTCTATTACATCTGCGTATAATTAAATTCTTTGTTGGTGGTTTATGGATAGAAGATAATTAAAACGAAATATTTCAAAGGGCTCTGTATTTAAGGTATTTGTTATTAAAATAACACACTTAGTTTCTTAAAAATATTTTACAATATATGTATGTCAAATGTACAAAGAAATATTTTACGGGCTATATGAACCATCTAAAACTTTTAATTTAAGAATACGAGATTTCATTACATTGTACAGCCGCCTTGTTTCATACCATTTATTTGGTAAAAATGTTAATTTTAAAGATACAGAACATAAAATAAAAAATTTTAAAATAAGAAATTTAAATAAAAATATTTAAAATAAAATATTTTTAAAATATATTTTAAATTGAAACACACTTTTCTTCGAAAATACTAGATAAAAAAAAATATTTTTTTCCTGCACGAAACACAATACAAAATTAAATTAAATAATTAAGTTAAAGTCATTAATTTTAAGATAAAATCAATATTAACCCCTTAACAGTTTCGCTCGAACAGCGCTCGGGCACTACTTCTGGAACACGTATTATTTAGCACCAGTATTTTAAAAATGTATTTTCTTCGAATAATTTTCGATTAAATAAACTGAAGATTCAATTATTAACCCTTTATCGGTTCAATTTGATTTTAGTCCTATGGTCAGTGTTGCCAAATTTAGGTACTTTTTTACTCAATATCCACCACTAAATTTCAACTGTACCCTTAAACACTTCTAGGGTGATTTGTTCATTATGTATATATACTCCTCAAAATTATTGGTGATAGTTGAATAAAACAGTCCCTAAATTTAGCAACATTGTTTAGAGCATTTTAGAGCGTTAGGACCGGCAAAGTGTTAAATAACATGAATATTAATATTCATGGTAACTATCATGGTAATTACCTTGCAGTAATAGTGCTGTGAACGGAAATATAAAGATTAAAAAGAAAGAAAAGAAGGACAGAAAAAAAAGAAACTGTTCAGGGGCTGGCTAATGAAGAATAAAGTACAGTTTGTGCTAAAACTTTGAGTAGGTAAGGAGGCGCTGTTAAATTTAAACTCTATGTTTCGCCAGAGAAATCATTTCAATTTAGGTGAAACCTATATTTTTATAAATTAATTTTCCTGTATTTCCCCAATTTAGTGGTGCCACTATATTAACAAGCACCTCTAAATTGGTGAAACTCAGCGCCAAAATATTAGTAGCAACTACATTTAGCTAATTTTCCCTTTTTTTTTTTTTTTTTTTTTTTTTTTTGTGTGTGTGTGTGTGTGTGTGTGTGTATGTGGAATGTTGGATTGTTAGTCTTAAAGGTGCAACTGTTATCGGAAACGTAATCTTATTCGTTTAAAAAATAAATGTAATTAAATGCACTAATTATATTTGATCAATGTAATTGGTTTATTCAAAATCACAATATCAAAATGGTGCCCCAATAGAACCACAAAAATTGACCAAATATTTTCCAATATCGTCTAAAATCGGTATGCTTCGCTGAAGATAGATTTTTTTTATTAATCTTGTCCAATACTACCGAATACTCACTAATGTTCGACCTATAATGTTGAATTTTGAAAAAGTGAAACATCTGGTTTTAATTTAGGGATTATTTTATTTTTCAAAAAACAGAAGACAGTAAAAAAATAGAAATATTATAAATATTTCAAACCGGATTACATTGTACATCAGCTGGTTGAACTTGTTACATTATCGGCCGATATTAGTAAAACAGATGGCATTCAATATTGGTTTGTCCGAAGAATCACAATATTGGTCGATATTATTGTACTACTGGTGGTTACTCAGAACAGTCATATACGATTACAAAATAAAATTCCAATATTCATAAAGGTTTTTTATATGCAGCTCACTGTCAAAAATAAAAATCATTGCCCCCCCCCCCCCAAAAAAAAAAAAAAATAAAAGTGCAAGTTTAAGTCAGGTTAGCATCGATATTTCAAATTCGATTTTGTAAGTGATGTTTCTAGAAATTTCATGTTAACTTTCACCATTTTATTGATGTAACATTAACAAAGTCAGGTTATTAATCATTACTAAATAACTTTTAATCATAACTTTCAGAAGAATTCTGCTTCGGACAAGAAACATTAACATTACAGTCGGCAGCAAAATATTCGAGAGCTAGCAATAATTTCTATACAAAAAATCACCACTTAATACTGTTTTAATGAATAAATCCTTGTCGAATCTTGTTTTTTAGACTGACTAAGAACATGACTCGACAAGGATTTATTTAACAAATCAGTGTACTCTTTTTATATAGGAATTATTGCTAGCTCTCGAATAATTTTGCTGCCGACTGTACTCTTTTTCTCAGGGAAAGGAGAAACACTTTTCTCTCTTTCTTATTCTTATTTTTTTTACCTTATTCTCTTTTTTCTGTTCCAACCCTTTCGTGGATCATGGTATACCCTATAAATGACTGATCTCAATTTTAGAAAGTTTTAAAATCTGTGGAAATAAGAAATTTGAAAAATACTTCTAAAAAATGCCGGAGATGAGCCGGCCTGTGTATAACATACCCGTCGGGGTAATAGTGTTAACGAATCAATTATATTATTTTTTAATATATCAGTAGTGATTTCTATTCTAAATGTACTTATTATTTTTTTTAAGCTGCTATATCATTCCTGGGAATGATGATTGGAGGGCTCGTATGGGGCTCTTTAGGAGATAAACTTGGACGTAGAAGAACATTGGTGTCTGCATTGACGACTAATGCAATTTTTGCTGCTGCAACAGCTTTCATGCCAACCTACGGTACATTTATGATCACAAGACTTTGTAGCGGCATTGGGTAAGCTTTAATACGTATAACTTTAAATTAGTAACATGATATTCATTTATTTAGCAATAAAATGAACTTTCAATCTTTTATGTCACAAACATGAAAGGAATAATATCAACAGAGATATGCTTTGGTTCAGCGATACTACGTTAAATCTGCGTTTGGCTCCTATAATTTTAGCTGTGATATCTTACTTTAAATGTTCCACAGTCACCTGTAGTTTCTATTTGTCAGTCATGAGGTCATTCTTTCAAAAAAGTTGTATTTTTGGTTGTTAAATAATACACACACACACTATCTATAGATAGATAGCGATACATAGATATTAACCCCTTAACTGCGCCGAATGTATATATACGTTTTTGTTTTGCAGTGTGTTCCGTTGTATCGCACTGCTATCAGTGAAACTACTGACACAGTTTGACAATACAGTAAAATAACCTTGAAAGTGATCTTAACAATCTTTTTGAAATATTTACTTATTTCGAAGTTAAAAGAGAAATGTGGCACTTTAAAGCGAATTTCGAAAATTTTCGTCGGCAGGTAAGGGGTTAATAAATGCTGAATTTTCTACGGTACTGGAAGAAGCATTCAATAGACAAAACATACCGATGATTTAATGTTTCTAGATGCAGCAAAGAAAATTTAATATTTCGATTCACATGCACACACATTTTTTTAATGGAATTATCAGTTCAAAATACTGTAACAAATTTAAACTATTTATTGAATATAAAACAAAAGTATTTGTCATTATATCATTAATAAGCTCAGAAGAAATCCTTTAGGTACACCACATACTGGTTGGTTTTGTTAAAACGAAACATGGTTTTAACAGTAACAGCATGTGTAATCCTATTCTTGATAATGTAAAATTTTTAAAAATTATTTAACGCATCAAAATCTTTTTTTTTTTTTTTTTTTTTTTTTTTTTTTTAATATTAGTTATTTTTATTATTGTTAAAGTGAATACAAATTGTAGTTCTTTTACAGTTTAACAGGGATGTTTTGGTTAATTCTGAAAGATAAATAAAACAGTATTACATTTATAGGTAACACAGATTTAATCATTTCTATGCATTTTATTGAAATCTTAAAACTTCTGTCTTAAAAAAAAATAGCTTCAAATAGCCTTGCTTATAATCTTTTCATTTATATTAATATGGAATTAAGCATAAATAATAATAATGAAAAAAAAAATTATTAATGACAAGAATTATTTTGTCAATATAATAGGGAAAAAAATCCTCGTTGTTTTGATTTATTTCATTTAAAATTGTTTAAATTTAAGAATTTTACCGCTAAATAGATGTAAAAAAGTGTAAAATATTTGAAACAATTTATTTATTTTTATTTTTATTTATTTTATTTATTTATTTATTTTTTTTTTTCGGATAAATGGTTTTTATGTTTATAGAATTTTCTTTTGTTTCAGGAAATTTTGATGTTTAAAAAAAAAAAAAAAAAAGGATCATCTTTATGTTTTATACCGTTATCACAAAGAGTTAAATATCTTAAGTAAATCTTTTATAGCTTATATATATATATAATTTTTGTTTAGTTTAAACACACCTTCTTCAAAGTTTTACGAGTTAAAGATATTTATACCTATGGAAATGTTACATAAACTTGATCAATTACTAAGCTAAAAATGTAATTAATACAAAGAAATGTATTTTTTATTTTAGACTTTCAAAAAATTTTTACTGTTATAATTAATTTAAATTTTCAGTGACTTTCTTAACGCATTGAAGCATGTTAGTATATACTATATACCACCTAGTTTTTTATTCACAACTGCTAAGATTCACCCCGGATTTTTTTACAAAATTTTGCTTTCAAAACTCAGCGGGAAAAAGCAATTTCTTTTCTTTTTTTTTTTTTTTTTTTTCTTTTTGGTTACAATTTCTTTTAATTTTTGATGTTGAATGAACATAAAACACATCTTGTGGATGAAAGGATTAAACAAAAATCAATTCCATTTTCTTTAATTTTAAATTGTATATATATAGGATGAAATCCTGCATTTTAGATAAATAAAAACATATAGATTGTTAGAAGATACCTTTTTTGGGGGGGGAGGGGGGCAAAAAGTCAGATTTGAAACTGGAACGACCAAAAAAACAATCTTTCATAAAAAAAAAAAAAAATAAAAAAAATACTGCAGTTATAAGATGGTACATAAAGAATTAATGGGAAAAGAATGACATACAAGAACTAATAACTATGAGAATAATGAAACGGTATTTAAAATTTTTAGTTATGACTTTTTATATGTGCCAAGGAATTAACAAATAATACGTGTTTTCTTATTTCCAGTGTAGGAGGATCCCTTCCTATTGTCTTTACATATTATAGTGAATTTCTCGTTAAGAAATCCAGAGGAAAACATCTGAGTTGGCTTCTTACATTTTGGGGTATTGGTGGAGTTTACACAGCTTTCATGGCTTGGTTAATGATAACTGAACCAGGTAGGATACTTTTAATTTTCTTTATTTTAACTTTTCAAAATGTTTAATTATTATTTTATTTATTTGTTTATATTTTCTTATGACTCTAAAGTATAAGACTGATTGATGTGTTTGATATGAGCTTTAAAAAAATATATAAAAGGTAACAAACCACTTTAAAACACGTAGATACAATATTTTTATTAAAAACGACACAAAGCTTTTCGCCATTATAACAATAGCATCATCAGGTGTAATTACGTTACATAGAACCAGCAATGTATAAACAAGAGAAGTTCAAACGGTTTAAAGTTACTGTTACAATAAAAAAAAATTTAAAGTTACGGTTACAATAAAAAAAATTTTCATTTCAATATCTTTTTCAGTATTTTTTTTTTTTCTTTTCTCTATGAGCACAACGCGTGCCATATTTTTGAAAATATGTAAAAAGTGTGTATAAATGCCCAATATAATAATTTATTTTATATTTGTATATTTATTGCTGAAAAGTCAGTGGAGGCCTCCCTGTATAGACTCAAAAAGATTTTGTGTTCCGTCTGTCTGTCTGTCGCGCGATAACGGCCACAAAAAGCACGCTATTGACTTGAAATTCGGTATATATATTCTTGAGCCACATGAAATTAGCTGTATAGTTTTGGGTGTGTATTCCATTTATAGTTCGCATACAGAGATACACCAAAGTTTTGCTTATCATTACGGCCTATGGAGAGAATTTGTATGTATAGCTCAATGACGGCTGCAAAAATCCTCCAACTAACTTGCAAAGTGGTACACACGTTCAGTCTGTGTATAGAAATAGTTGTATAAATTTGTATGTCTATATTATGTATATTGTTTATGTACTGAGTACAGGGATACGCAAATGTTTTTCTTATCATTACGGCCTATGGGGTGAATTTCGTTTAAACAAATTTTCACATCGTTACTCTGCATTCAATAACATTAAATTAGCGTACATTAATGAAATACTTAAATTGATGGTTTTTGAAGAAAATATGTGCTCTTAGGCTTCCTAATTAATATATAAGACTGTACAAAAGTGTTCCGACAATATCACGTAATCATTCAAATTATGTCAAATTTCGAATAATTATTCATGAAAAACGTAGAATAAGTTGAATAGTTTTTACTGATGTATACGATGTTTATGGTTCGTGCATAGAGACACACAAAAGAATTTCATGACATTATTGCCTATAGACAATTTTTACTTTCCGAACACTATAGTGAGGAAAGTATTGTAATCATGTCAAAAATCCGAATTCGAGATTTTGATGTTTCTATACGTTTCGAGGTCCAACGAGTCCGTTTTCACTATTTTTACGATGATGTATGTATGTGTGTGTGTATGTATGTGTGTATGTATGTGTGTATGTATGTGTGTATGTCTGTGAGTGAACACGCTAGCGTCTAAACGCTTTGTTCGAATAAGCTGAAAGTTGGTACGTATATTGTAAGTCACCATAGTACGAACCCTATAGATTTTGGTGAATCTAGCACTTTTAGTTTTTTTACAGGGACACAAAGAAAAATTCTTTATCATTATGGCCAAGGGACCAAAATCTTAAAAGTGCGATAGCATCTAAACGCCTTATTCAATTGAGCAAAAACTTTATACACACATTGTCACAGATACTCAACCTGTATAGATTTTGGAGAATCTAGTACTTATAGTTTTTTTACAGGGACACAAAGAAAAATTCTTTGCCAAATTTTTAAAAGTGTGATAGCGTCTAAACGCCTTATTAATCTCAGCAAAGAATTTGTACACATGTTATAGGTCACATTTGAACCAACTGTATAGATTTTGGTGAATCTAGCACTTACAGTTTTTTTACAGGGACACAAAGAAAAATTCTTTATCTTTATGGCCTATGAGACCAGCGATAGCATCTAAACGCCTTATTCAATTGAGCTGAAAATTTGTATGAATATTATAAATCACTGTTGCACTAACTATAAGCATTTTGGTGAATCTAGCATTTATAGATTTTTACAGGGACACAACGAAAAATTCTTTATCCTTATGATCTAAGGGCTCAAAGTTCAGTAGCGTTAAATAAAACCTCGTGTGATATATGGAGAAAAATACTCAAACACTCTGTTATGGTTTTCTCTTTTTTGTTTGTTTAGCAACTCCTCTTTCTTTATTTTATCTACAAAACTGTTAGTTACTCAATGTTCGGAAAGTCGAGTGGAGTCACTCCAGATTTTTTATTTAAGAGCATTTTAACGCGTTTATGCTGCATTCAACATAATGGAATTAACATACATTATAAAGATGTACAAAAGCAGGTTTACTCTAAAAAAAGGGATATGTATAGACTAAATGATTTATTTACGGGACCGCACAAAAGAATTCGGATGACATTCTGTAATTATCCAAATGATGTCAAATTAGCTCGAAATATTAAGGAGTTATAATTAATTAAATAGGTGTATTCTTTTTTAGTGTATATAATTATTGTGGCTCTTCTTCCGGAATACATAAAAGAAGTTCGTACTATTACGGTCTGCAATCGGTATTTCTTAAAAGTGTATTTTAACATGGTTACACCTCATTAATTATAATGAAATTTTATTGGAATTTTAAAAGCATATTTTTCTGTGTAAAAGTGTGGGCATAGAATTAGTAATTAATTTACAGGTTACAGAAAATAATTCCGATATGTTGTATAATCATTTTGCTTGAAATCTGGTACAAGTATTTATGAATTACAGGGAATTAATACAAGACTATCAATTATTAGAATACATATGTATACATATATATATACAGATAGAAAGAGAGTAGTTATAGAAATAGAGCTTCAGCGGAGGGGGTTAAGGAGTGCGGCAGCCCACCTCAGAAAAGTTTCTGTTTATGTAGAAAGTCAGTCAAATCAACATATATATACATATATATATTACATAATAAGGAATAAGTGAAAATGATCTGTTGAATAATGCGTGATGCAAATAGGACGTTAAGGCTCCTGATCTGCAGATTCACTAGTTTTGAATTTGATGATGTAGCATATCCGTCAAGTAAATTTTATCTCATTAAAAGTTGCAGTTAATAATGATTACCGTGTACATGCTGTGAAATCCCCATGTTATCGACCAAAACTTGGCGATGCCGTAAAAAAGTTTTGGCATCAGCCATTAATGTGTATTGAAATTTGCTAATAGTAATACGCAAGCGAAGTGATGACGTAATTGGTCGTCCGTGGGACCAAGTAAAAGATTTACTATGTTAATCGTTCATTGGATTATTTGTAAAAAATTATTAAAAATTAAGGAAAGTTATCTCCCGATTTTAATCCCCATATCTGGGTATAGTTATATATAAGTTACTGTCTACATGTGTTAGATTGAGTTAATTTTGCTGTAAAATTGATAAACTTTTAATTTTAAATTTCAAAACTCTAAAAACGAAAATGGTAAACTTCTCTTTTCGAATGAACACATAAACTTTTCATTTAAAATGGTAATATTTACACAATAAATATCCAACTAATATACTAATTAAAATGGAAATGATCAATATTCTATCATAATTTGAAGTCAAATTTGATTCAAATGTCAAAATAAAGTATCTGATATAAGACTAATATCTGTCGTCCTTGGCAGAAAAAAAATTGCCAAATTATCTGGCGAACATATTTAATTCCTTTTAAAATATCATGGTTATTTTCATAACGTATATTAAGAGAGCTATCAATAATGTCAAACAGTACTTCGTAAATACATGTTACGAAAATATACATCTGGCATGTTATATTTTCGTACTACGTTTTTGATCTCCAAATACAAAAAACGCCAAGGAGGACAGAGTTTTGAAATTTAAAATTAAAATTTTGTCAATATGACAGCAAAATAACTTAATCTAACTCATGTGCACTATAACTAATTTATAATTATTTATTGGAAGCGTTTTTTTTCTCCCTTCCTCCCCCTCGCCAATGGGGAATGAGGAAAATTCGCAAAATCCCTTTATAGCGTATGTTACGTGAACCTATAATCAAGCCATACACCAAAAAATCACTTTCCTGAGATAATTTAGAACGGTTAACATTGAAAACTTTTTTGATCTCACACCGACCCTAAGGGGAGACACTACTTCGCAAAATCCCTTTTTAGATATTACTGAATACATATATAGTACACTCATATATAAAAAAATTTCCCTCCTGGTATAATTTGGAACAGAGTTATGCTTGGAAAAAACTTTTTGACCCCTCTTCTCCCTCTGAGGGGGAGGGGGAATTTCATAAAATCCCTTTATTGTGTGTGTCGTGTACACATAACAAACCTGCACACTAAAAAATCACCTTTGTGAGATAATTTAGAGCTTAGTTATGTTTGGGACCTGTTTTTTATCCCCCCCCGACCCCAAAGGGGGTAAGAGTGGATATTTCCCAAAAACCCTTTATTGTTAGTGATGGGTACACATAACGCAAAATATTGCCTTGTTGAGATAACTTGAAACATAATTACGCTTAAAGTGCTTTTGCCCCCCCCCCTTACCGCCTGGGGCTGGAAGGGGGGAACTTCGTAAAATCCCTTCGCAGTGGGTGTTGGATGAACATAAACAACTCAAACCCTAAAACTCGTGACTGCGGCGCACATAGATTTCCCAAGAACAAATTTAATACAAAAAAGATATTCTCGAATTTTCCCCCTCGTAACGCCCCTTCCCCCTCCCTTTCCTCCCCCCCCCCCTTCGCTCAGCAAGGGGAAAAAAATCTAAAATTGGTTTTTAGGTATTGGTGTTTGCCATATTTTAAAGAGGAAATCCTAAATATATCTATATTTTTCTTAGAGATGTGAAGGGTTACGTGAAATCACGTTTTACACCCTCCACCACCTTGGTGGCCGAATTTCTTCTATTCCAGAAATTGGTTTTTAGGAGTTTGTAACAGTTTTACTAGGCAAAAATCTTACGGATACCTGTTTTTTCTTTGAGATATGAATTATTTTGTGAAATCATGTTCTGTCTCTCCCCCATTTGAGAGGCAAATTTCGTAAAATCGCTTCTCAGTGGGTGTCTATATCACAGAAGAAATGTTTTCACCAATTTTAATGCTTCTAGGTGCAGAGCTTAGGGATGAGCGATGATGAATACGACAGTCAAGACAAACGATTTTACATATAGATGAGACAGATACCAGTAATATTATTATACAAGTATTATAACGAAATGTGTGTTTTGTTACAAACTTATTATTTCTTTGAATTCAAAAATTCTCTTGCTTTAAAAAGCCATATATAACTGGTCAAAACAAAAATGCAAATTTCTTGCAATTCTATGTTTTTTTTTTTTTTTTTTTTTTTTTAAATTTAATCTGTGTGCATAACTTATTACATTTTATAAAATAAATATAATTATTTTTCGTAATTTTAGAATTCAAAGGTTTAGGCACAAGATTAAGTAGTTGGCGTGCATTCTTAGTAGTATGCGCCATCCCTGCTCTTCTTACAATTTTTGGATTATTTTTTCTTCCAGAGAGTCCTAGATTTTTATTAGAGGCAAGTATAAAATTATTATTGCTCATAAATCTATTTTAATTTTGATATTTTTAAAAGTATTATATATATTGTTATTATCACATTGCACGTTATATAGATATTATTTTATTTGAAAAATTTCCCGCGTCTAAAAGAATTTTTTTTTCGAGATATTTTAACCCAGTTTAGCTATTAAACTTAAATTTTAATAAAAGTTAAATCAAAATAAAATTTAAAATTCATTTTGCTAGCCGAATGTTCCAATTTTTAACATTTAATAATTTTCTCTGATCGCTCAGATCAATGATGTATGCATGTTTTTTTGAAGTGAAAACTTCTTTAGGCGCGTTGAGCACTTTTGGGTGAACAAAAATCATTGAATTCGCGTCATCGAAACGGTTTCCATCCTTGTATGATACAAATAATGTATCATTAACTTGCTAATGTGAAGTATTAGTAATTATATACTGTGTATTGTTTTAAAATCTGGTGCGGCTCTACACGACTTCTCTCATCTCCGAGCACTGTCTCTATTGCAGTTAGACCTCACAAAATCGTGAGAAAGCCCAAAGCTGCCATTTTTCTCAAGTTTTTACAATCTGGTGCGGCTCTACACGACTTCTCTCATCTCCGGACACTGTCTCTTAAAGATTGCAGCCGGAAACGTTGCAGTTAGACCTCACAAAACCGTGAGAAAGGTCAAAGCCGCAATTTTACTCACGTTTTTACAATCTGGTGCGGCTCTACACGACTTCTCTCATCTCCGGACACTGTCTCTTTTGCAGTTAGACCTCACAAAACAGTGAGAAAGGCCAAAGCCGCCATTTTTCTTACGTTTTAACAATCTGGTGCGGCTCTACAGGACTTCTCTCATCTCCGGACACTGTCTCTTAAAGATTGCAGCCGGAAACGTTGCAGTTAGACCTCACAAAACCGTGAGAAAGGCCAAAGCCGCAATTTTACTCACGTTTTTACAATCTGGTGCGGCTCTACACGACTTCTCTCATCTCCGGACACTGTCTCTTTTGCAGTTAGACCTCACAAAACAGTAAGAAAGGCCAAAGCCGCCATTTTTCTCACGTTTTAACAATCGGGTGCGGCTCTACACGACTTTACTCATCTCCGGACACAGTCTCTTAAAGATTGCAGCCGGAAACGTTGCAGTTAGACTTCACAGAACCATGAGAATGACCAAAGCCGCCATTTTTCTCACGTTTTTAAAATCTGGTGCGGCTCTACACGACTTCTCTCATTTCCGGACACTGTCTCTTATAGATTGCAGCCGGAAACGTTGCAGTTAGAGCTCACAAAACCGTGATAAAGGCCAAAGCCGCCATTTCTCTCACGTTTTTACAATCTGGTGCGGCTCTACACGACTTCTCTCATTTCCGAACACTGTCACTATTCCAGTTAGACCTCACAAAACCGTGAGAAAGGCCAAAGCCGCCATTTTTCTCACGTTTTTACTATCTGGTGCAGCTTTACACGACTTCTCTCATCTCCGGCAACAGTCTCTTAAAGATTGCAGCCGGAAACGTTGCAGTTAGACTTCACAGAACTGTGATAAAGGCCAAAGCCGCCATTTCTCTCACGTTTTTACAATCTGGTGCGGCTCTACACGACTTCTCTCATTTCCGGACACTGTCTCTATTCCAGTTAGACCTCACAAAACCGTGAGAAAGGCCAAAGCCGCCATTTTTCTCATGTTTTTACAATCTGGTGCGGCTCTACACGACTTCTCTCATCTCCGGACACTGTCTCTATTGCAGTTAGCGCATTAAATAAAATTGTAATATAATTTTTGTAGTAGTAGTTTATATTAATGAATAAAAAAACACTTCATTTAAAAGTATTTCCTACAGAATAAAATATTTCCTGACGATTCAAGAAATACACACGTAATTGTTCACGTTTTCACTTCTGTCGGCACTCCCGAAGTGCAACTTTTTTTTTTTTTTTTTAAGAATTTATTTTTAAAGACTATTAAAGTCTGTTTTGTTCCCATGTGACACTGAATTGCAAAATTATGTACATACCTGGTAATTTTGGGATATCAAAACAAAAATTCATAAGTAATTACCAGAAAACGCTAGTCTGGAGACTAGTACGACAATCTCACCTAATACATAAACAATAAAATGAATATAAAACTTGAGGGATTGAACTCGACAAAATAAATATAAATTTATTGAAAATTTAAATTATCTAAAAAAAAAAAAAAAAAAAAAAAAAAATATGGTGTTGCAAATGATATGAACATTGATCGAAATTACCACTAAACGAGCATATAAACTGATCAGGAATATTGAATACGACTCCGAGAAAAAGAAACCGTAAAGTATGCAAATTCGTTTCGCCTATAAATGTGCTTCGCATGTTTGGAATCTTACAAACGAGTCCGTAAAGTGAGTTATACGAGTATGGGTCGTAAAAGCGCTTTAAGCGATTTTGAGAAAGGCAAAATTGTGGCTTTCCATGATCAAGGACTTTCAGCAAAAGCTATCGGAAAAAAAAAAAAAAAAAAAAAATTGAAAAGATCCCTGAGTGTACATTAAATTTTTTTTTTTATTACAGGAGGATAATGAAACAAAGAAATCTCCGGATGTCCGCCAAATCTATTGAAAGGGGAAAAAAGAGCCATTTTAAAAGGAATAAGTGATAGGAAAACAATTTAACACGTTGAGCGCCACGCAATTTCTTAAAATCCATTAAAATTCCATAATGATTCCTCCTGTAATAAATAAAAATTAAGCAAATTTTTAATAAATTTTCAATCATTAAATGTTACTACTATAGACAAGATTATTACATACGGTGCAGGCATCTGGGGCGGGGGTTTAAAACAATTGGGAGACGGTAAAATTAACTCAATTCAAAGAATGTTTCTTTTGCAGATCTCGCGAGGCTATAGAACTATTTCTACAGACGCCCTCTCAGTCATCACTGGGGTCCCACTTGCTCATCTTCAACTTAAATATTGTTATCGTAAAATAAATATTCTTCAACTTAATAACTCAGCAATCGCTAATAAATACTTTGAAAATATGTTAATACAATCCCATTCTCCTAACTGGAACATTCACCCTGCTCAGGATGTAGCCGCGTTATTAGTTAATAGTTCTAAGAATAGTTTTTCCCCGTCTGCTCCTGTTGCAATCTATACTGACGGCTCTAAAACTGAGCATGGAGTCGCAGCAGCATTCTGTGTACTCAGGGGCAATATTTTTATCCATCAGTGGGCCTGCAGGTTTGAGGACTATAATACTGTCTTTCAGGCGGAACTCTTCGCTATTGAAAAGCTCTAGAATGGGCTCACAACAACAAAAACCAATTTACTTCTCTTCCCATTTTTTAGTGATAGTCTCTCGGGTCTGCAGGCTACAATTAGTTACAGGAGCAGACACCCTCAGGTAATTAAAATAAAACAACTGCTAATTTCACATAATTCCTTAGTCTCCCTGGCACACGTTTCTGTCCATAGAGGTGTCGTGGGCAACGAACATGCAGATGACTTGGCCAAGGCTGCTACAAAGAAACACACTCCTCTTTACTCTCTCCCAGTCCCACCTTCCTATGTCAAAAGAAAACTAAAATCTCTCCTTTTCCGGGAATGGCAGTCTTGGTGGGAAGATTCCCTCAACGGCAGAATTACTTTCTCTCTAATACCAAATGTTTCTCTCAGTGATTGGGTACTTACCATAGAAATTACAGCGTTTTTAACGGGGTATGGCCTTTTTCCGGAATATCTGCACAGATTTCGTCGTCGACGTTCGCCCCTATGTCCTTGTGGAGAGGAGGGTTCTGCCCTTCATTACTATTTCCATTGTCCGCTTACAATAACCTATCACTTAAGAAATCCGAATAATAGACCAGCCAACTGGCTGACAAATATTTTAACAAGACCTTCACTTGCCATAAAACTAAAAAGAATTTTTGAATTACTCTTAGTTATTTCAAATAGAACAAATTAAATTCTTCTTAAGTCATTTAAAATTATCTAATTCCTAAACAGTTAAATAAATTAAAAGTATTTAATAATCTCATAAGTTAAATAATCTTTTTCACTTACCCACTAGCCCTAAGATATCTATTCTTTCCTCATGTGTTTGTAAATGTTGTAAAAAAACCAACTTCGCCCTATGTCGCGTGGGAACCTTGTTCTGGCGAACTGATTTACTTGTAAATAATTCTCCCTCCTTCCTGTTCAATTCTAGCTCATTGTGCTTTTGAGTTTTCATGATTTATTTTATTTCGCCCCCCTGTCGCGTGAGTACTCTGTACTGGCGAATCTTACCTTTGTGTATTTATTTTTTATTTTTTATTTATTTATTTTTTTTTAGTTTGTTAATAATCAATACATATTTGTAATACTTCGCCCTATGTCGCGCGGGAATATTGTTCTGGCGAACCTTGTAATTTTTTTTTTTTTTTTTTAGTTTTTAAATAAACGTTCCGGAATAGGGGCCTAGCATAGCTAGAAGCGCTCGACACCACTCTTAGAGCGATGAGCGGCAACTCCTCCTTGTTAATCCTGTTAATCATTAAATGTAATATTTTTAGTTTTATATCCTATTTTATATCCGCCACCGATGGTTGACGCGGCTTTATATCATATTTGACACTGTCAGCCACCGATGGCTGACAGGGCACTCAACGTTTTAGTTTTAGTTCCCTATCATACTATAGGTATGGGGAACTTAAGTAATCGTGAAAAATTTCGACCTAGGTTTTTTGACTTTTTTATACGTTTTTCAGGTGTGAGGAATTCGAAAATGACAAAATTTGTATGGTGTCTGTCTGTAGGGTGTCTGTTAGTGTGTCAGTATGTTAGTGTGTTAGTTCGTTAGTGTGTTAGTCCGTTAGTTTGTTAGTCTGTTTACACGATATCTCACGAACAAATGATCGCAGAGAGGTCAGATCAGTTTTAAAATATTACTTTCGATACTGGCAAGAACCCTATTCATTTGCAACATTCGAATTAAAAAACTTTGTAAGCTATTAGAAATTTACGATTTTCTTAACATGGGAGAATAGGACAAAATTTCACTTAAACGTGCATCAAATGGAAACTTTTCACTGTAAAAATGTCGGACCAGTTTTAAAATATCCGTTTTGATGCCGGAATGAACATCAGTAACTATAAATATGCTACTTTGAAAATTTCGCAAGTTATTGGAAATTTACGAATTTCTTAACATGGCAGTATAGGGCAAAATTTCACATAAACGTCAATTTTGAGCGATATTTTCATCGTAAAGATGTCAGACTACTTTTGAAATATTATTTAGGACACTGGCATGAATATTAATGACTATGAATTTTCCAATATAAAAATTTCGTAAGTTATTGGAAATTTACGAATTTCTTAACATGGCAGAATAGAGCAAAATTTCACATAAACGTCAATCTTGAGGGATATTTTCATCGTAAAGATCTCAAACCACTTTCGAAATATTATTTAGGATGCTGGCATGAATATCATAGACTATGATTTTTCCAATTTAAAAAATTCGTAATTTATTTGGAATTTACGATTTACTTAACATGTCAGAATAAGGCAAAATTCAGCATAAACTTCCATTTTGTGGATCATAAATACATTGGACAAATTCAAAATTACATTTATGATATTTGTTTGAACATGATTGAATGCAAATATTCTAATAGGAAAGTTTCGTAAATTAATCGTAATTTACGATTTTATCAGCATAGCGAAATTGTAAATTTTGCATATACATGTGAATTTTGAGGATTAGTGCATTGAAAATAGTAGCATGGAAACTAAACAACGGAATCAACCCTGATAAAATAAATTAATAGATTAGAATAAGATAAATATATCGAAGTGAAGGTGGATAGCCTATTAGGCAGGGATTTCATTCTGTCACTGTATCAAGCTTTGGTCAAATTCATTTCTTTTAACATGATTATAATATGTCTCGCAATATAAATTTATGAGACCATGAATATAATGGGGAACTGAGCAGAGTCCACCTATGCCAACTAGTTTTATTGGTACTGCTTTTATTTCGGTGTAAAACTTTCACTGAAATTTTGAAGCATAGCATGTTCTGCACACTCCTAAAGTTTCAAGATGATTCCTTCAGTACTTAGAGATATATGGCAAAATGTCTAGAATCTAGAATGGCTGACATGGCGCTCAACGTGTTAAGCGAACTTACTAACGTAGGTGAAGATAAGTGTTTATGAAAACACTTATCTAGCGATATTGATTTTAAAAATTACTTTCTCCAGAACAGTCAATAACTATAGGGTGCTGAAGTACAAGAAAAGAAAATCCTAACCACGTATGACTAAAAACTACCAGGAAAATCGCCTGGATTGGGCGGAAGATCACATTGTCCCGGAAGTTGGAATATGAATGAATTATATTTTCCAAAGAAAAAAAAATTCAATTTAGATGGTCCTGACAATTTTTCTTATTATTTTCACGATGTGTACAAAGAACTTGAAACATTTTCAAAACGGTAGCAACGTGGAGATCACGCTGGTTTGGGCTGCGTTTGGATTTCGTGGTTAAGTCGGCATTGCGTTTCCCTCGGACAGAATGAATGCCATAGCCTACCAAGATCTTATTTCAGTAAAATTATTGCCTGTTGAGGAAAATGTCGGCTTTTTTTGAATGTTTCAACAGGATAATACATCCATCTACACGGCAAACAGCACTGGCGAATGATTACGAAATAACAGTGTACATGTAATTTTATGGTCCTCTCTTTCGCCTGAGTTAAATCCAATAGAAAAGAAAAGAAAAGCAATGTGCAATTATTTCAGAATTAAAAGCTTCCATCATCTCTCACTGGAAAAAAATTCGACCAAAATACATTCAAAAGCTTGATCCGCTCCATGCTTGACAACATTTTTACATTGATTAGAATATCTGGTGCATATACTGGTTACTAATCCATATTTTTGGTTCGTGGTTATATCATTATGCAACACTTCAAAAAGAAAAAGTGTAGTTTTTTTTTTATATAAAAATTTCTGTTTAAATTACATTTTGTTACAAAATAAGAATATTTATTCTATTTCTATTTCAACACTGATAAGTAATAAGTTTATATTGCAACATTGGTTTCTTTTTTTTATGCTTGAAATACTTTGTGTTCATATCATTTTAAAACCCAGTATATCAACATTTTTTTTTTTTTTTTTAACCTTGTTTGTTTTATTAAGTTGCCGGTGCAGTATTTTTCTGGAGAATGAAGTGCCAAAATATTTTTTTTTTAATCAATTCTAAAATGTTTTAACAGATAGATTTTTAAATACAAATTTAATGTAGATGTTCCTCTTTAACTCTACCGTAAACTGTTCAAAAAAAAAGTTCTTATTTTATTATTCATACCAAATAATGTTAATCTAAAACGGTTCTGAAATTTAAACGATTGTATTATGATTAAAATTAACAGAACTCTAAAGGACATCCAAGACTGATTCTTTTTGTGCATAGTTTTCATATGAAATATATATATAATAAATAATAATATAATAAATATAGAAACAAAGTTCATTTATAAGCATTATCTACTAATCTCTCTTCCTAAAAAAATAGTAACATTATAGACTTTTTTTTTCTTTTTTTTTTTTTTTTTTTTTTTGTGCATAATCAATAAATAACTGAAATTCAGTCTTTTAAGAATCACTATTTGGTTCATACAAGATTGAGCATGTTTCACATAAATGCACATTTTTACCCCAGCACTGCAGGCACTTAGAGTCGATAATGACGAGATGAGATTATTAACTAGTTCCATGCACAGTTCAAAAAAGAGAAAATAGTTAGAAATTAACGCAAATATTCGCAAATCATTTTCATCTCTAGTTCCATTTGCTGGTCGTTCTGATAACAAATTATTATTTGATGTTGCTGATACAAATTTATAACAAATGCCAGTAATTGTGTCAGGACTAAATATGGTAAAAATTTTTGGTGTACCGAAGTTACAATCTGCTAGAAGAAAAGTCATGGGAAATTTTGCTATTTGCCTAATTCACAAATCGGGAAGTTTCTGACTAGTTTACTGCTTTATGTTTTAATACAATTAGTCCCAACATTCGCATGCATACAGACGCTGTAAAGGTAATTCAGAAATAGTTTCAAAAGCATAATTTCTTGCCATTTCAACGCCACATACTGTACATTAAGACCACTAGTGGGCTTGAAATATTCTTCTTATCAACAGGAGTACAATTTATCATATTTAGTCATTTTAAAGATGCTTAGCCATTCATAAACCAAGAAAATTCTATATTATTTGATAAACACATGCCTACTTATTTTTTGACATAAAAGGAAATTCAGTGGTCAATGAATAATCAAAATTATATTATACATTCCCTTAGACAAATATTAAAATATAAGTCCAACCATGCCTGAAATTCTTAAAATTATCGTTAATTTTACTAGGTGATTCGGATTATTTGCCTGCTGACAATATATTCAGCTAACTTGGTTCCTAGCGTCGATCGTAAAATGCACTTATCGACTAAATATTTTGTGCTTCCATGAGGAATTCGGGCTGGCAACATCTGACGTCTAAGTGTTAAAGTGAATCTGTCTATTCACATTGAAAATATACGTAAAAAATGTGGTTAACAGGCTCTAATAGATCCATTGTCCTATTCAATTGTTTACATATTCTCCAAATATTGGAATTATATAAGAAAATTACCAATGAAATAACATTAAAAAAAAAGGGCCACTTTGATATTTAAATCTGGTTGGATTACACTTATTGTTTCTCTGATCATGTTCCTTCAGAGAAAAAAAATCAAAGCAGTCTTTGGGGACTGTCGATAGAAGTGAAAACAAAGTAACTTGTGAATTGTATCGTCGAGCTATTAGATTATTAATTTCGAATTATTTTTGGTTTGTAAAGAAGTGTTTATGATCTGTATTATATGATTCGGCAAAATATTTGTAGCTACCCAAATTAAATGAACTAAGACTTGTATTAGGTAAAAATATTGATTACTTATGAAATTATTTTAATTAGTAGCTGAGATACAAAATAAAACCGATTCAGGACACCTCAAAACGTGTAAATTAGGTGAAAACTCGAATTCCACTTTCGATAATATAAGAGAACTTTAAAATATCTTTCGAATGATGCATTAAAAATAATTTAATCATAATTAGAAATTGAAATATTGAAATTCTACAATATTACAGCGCCATCTGGTGGTAGAAATTTCTGTAAGCTACTGTTCGATTCCAACTCAACAAAGCTTTCAAATGATGTATTACTTATGAAATTATTTTAATTAGTAGCTGATATACAAAAGAAAACGTGTAAATCAGCTGAAATCTCGAATTCCACTTTCGATAATATAAAAGTACTTTAAAATATCTTTCGAATAATATTAGAATTAGAATAATATTAGATAATTAGAATTTTGAATATGGAAAATTTTAATATATTATAACGCCATTTGGCGGTAGAAATTTATGTAATCTACTGTTCGATTCCAAATCAACAAAGCTTTCTAATGATGTATTACTTATGAAATTATTTTAATTAGTAGCTGAGATACAAAATAAAACCGATTCAGGACACCTCAAAACGTGTAAATCAGGTGAAAACTCGAATTCCACTTTCGATAATATAAGAGAACTTTAAAATATCTTTCGAATGATGCATTAAAAATAATTTAATCATAATTAGAAATTGAAATATTGAAATTCTACAATATTACAGCGCCATCTGGTGGTAGAAATTTCTGTAAGCTACTGTTCGATTCCAACTCAACAAAGCTTTCAAATGATGTATTACTTATGAAATTATTTTAATTAGTAGCTGATATACAAAAGAAAACGTGTAAATCAGCTGAAATCTCGAATTCCACTTTCGATAATATAAAAGTACTTTAAAATATCTTTCGAATAATATTAGAATTAGAATAATATTAGATAATTAGAATTTTGAATATGGAAAATTTTAATATATTATAACGCCATTTGGCGGTAGAAATTTATGTAATCTACTGTTCGATTCCAAATCAACAAAGCTTTCTAATGATGTATTACTTATGAAATTATTTTAATTAGTAACTGAGATACAAAAGAAAACCCATTCAGGACACCTCAAAACGTGTAAATCAGGTGAAAACTTGAATTCCACTTTCGATAATATAAGAGAACTTTAAAATATCTTTCGAATGATGCATTAAAAATAATTTAATCATAATTAGAAATTGAAATATTGAAATTCTACAATATTACAGCGCCATCTGGTGGTAGAAATTTCTGTAAGCTACTGTTCGATTCCAACTCAACAAAGCTTTCAAATGATGTATTACTTATGAAATTATTTTAATTAGTAGCTGATATACAAAAGAAAACGTGTAAATCAGCTGAAATCTCGAATTCCACTTTCGATAATATAAAAGTACTTTAAAATATCTTTCGAATAATATTAGAATTAGAATAATATTAGATAATTAGAATTTTGAATATGGAAAATTTTAATATATTATAACGCCATTTGGCGGTAGAAATTTATGTAATCTACTGTTCGATTCCAAATCAACAAAGCTTTCTAATGATGTATTACTTATGAAATTATTTTAATTAGTAGCTGAGATACAAAATAAAACCGATTCAGGACACCTCAAAACGTGTAAATCAGGTGAAAACTCGAATTCCACTTTCGATAATATAAGAGAACTTTAAAATATCTTTCGAATGATGCATTAAAAATAATTTAATCATAATTAGAAATTGAAATATTGAAATTCTACAATATTACAGCGCCATCTGGTGGTAGAAATTTCTGTAAGCTACTGTTCGATTCCAACTCAACAAAGCTTTCAAATGATGTATTACTTATGAAATTATTTTAATTAGTAGCTGATATACAAAAGAAAACGTGTAAATCAGCTGAAATCTCGAATTCCACTTTCGATAATATAAAAGTACTTTAAAATATCTTTCGAATAATATTAGAATTAGAATAATATTAGATAATTAGAATTTTGAATATGGAAAATTTTAATATATTATAACGCCATTTGGCGGTAGAAATTTATGTAATCTACTGTTCGATTCCAAATCAACAAAGCTTTCTAATGATGTATTACTTATGAAATTATTTTAATTAGTAACTGAGATACAAAAGAAAACCCATTCAGGACACCTCAAAACGTGTAAATCAGGTGAAATCTCGAATTCCCCTTTCGATAATATAAAACAACTTTGAATATCTTTCGAATGATGTATTAAAAATAATTTAATCATAATTAGAAATCGAAATACGCGTATTAGAATAAAATTTAATTTGCAATTAAAATGTAATTTTTTTCCAAAATCGATGAAATTTGAACTGCAACTATCCCGTGTGCTGTTAATGCGCATAGTAAGTTTCAAAGAATTTAGAAGAAAATTTCGAAATCTGAACCTTTTATTCCTAGTAGAAAACCACGTGATGTCAATTGGCAAAAAATGTGTTTCTTCCCTATCAGATTCTCTGTGACTGGGTTGTCATGGTAAAGAACGCCTGCAGAATTTCGTTCAACGCGTTAGCTGACGATGACGCGAGTTTCATGATTTTTGTTCACCCAAAAGTGCTCAACGCGCCTAAAGAAGTTTTCACTTCAAAAACTGCAATTATTACAACTTTACAGAGACCAAAGTCTACAAAAAAAAAAAAAAGGCTTTTTAGTATAGTGGGCGACTACAGAATCATTTTTTCTTTAAATGTCAAATTTTGTAACCGAACAGAATTTAAACCTCTTTACTGTCCTAAAAGTTGTATTTCTTGCAATCTGATATCTTCACTTAGCCCGAAACAAGTGATTACGCCCAAGCTCATACAATAATGTCTTCATTAAAGGCTTTAAATGACTGTGCTGCACCAGCTGCTAAATTAGCATGTAACTTTAATTTACAACTTACATATGATGAAGAACAGTATTAAATGATGTTTCAAATAGTTGAGTATTACAGAAAACTGATGGAATTATTTTTTTAAAAATTGAACTAACTATAACAAGAAAAGTAAAATGCAAAAATAAAAGTATTATAGGTATTGCATGAAGTTTTGTGAAATGTTAAATTTATGCAATGAACTTTTCTTCATTAAAAATTTAACTGTATTGAGCTAGTCACTTCATCTGTTTGAAAAAATATAAAATTCGTAAGACTTTTTTTAGACCAAAAAAAACTATAATACATGGTATACGAAATAAAATTTCCAAAACAAATTTTGCTTGATGTTTTAATTGAAATATTTTATTTTTCCTAATCAAAATCATTCAAAGTTGTCGAAAGCAGAAGAAAAGAATGTATATACAAAAAGGAAAATGCAATAACTCAAAGACAAATAAAAATAAATTTTTCCTTTATTTTGTCTCATAGCGTACTATTATTTATTTACTTTTAGTATTATCATTCTCATCAGCATTATAGATTTTATTTTATATATAAACTCTAGTTGATTACAGAATTTACCTTTCGTTCCATAAAAATTTTATTTATTTATCAGGAAAGACGTGGAAATACAATAATAAATCAAATATTAATATTCCTAAAATTTTTTCTTTAACCTGTCATAGCCTTATTTATAAACCTTTTACTCACCAAATCACCTTACATGAAAATTATCTCTGTTCATTAAATATTATAATTAATTACCTGTGTTATCAAGAAATATCCTCGTAAAGTTTATTATTTGTCTTCAGTTTCTATACTGACTCCCTATGTTTGTTTATATTGATCACCATTTAAATTTCTCTACTTAGAAGTGTAATCCTTTTCAGCGCGAGCTTAGCTTTTAGAAAGGTAAATAATACTGTTTCTCCTGTGTTATTTTATTTCTAAATCCTTTCATGGTCCACTCATTTGCTCTCTAAATGTTGCCGGAAATTCATTCATATTCATGATGCAAGGATGGCAGTATTTGTTCCAAGGATTAATTATTATCTTAAAAGGTCTAATAATATCTAGAAAGGTCAGAAACTGACTGACCTGAAATTGATTCTACTATTAATCTGCCCACATATACACATTCATTCACTATAAAGATTTATCTGGCAAGGGCTAAAACGATATTATGTAAAGCAATGTATTCTTTTATTGTATATGTTAAATGAAAAGAATCTGTAGATTACTAATAATATTTAAACAAATTTCAAACGCTATTTTTTTTTAAACTAATAAACACTTTAAAGGATTATATATGAGAATATATGTACTTGATAAAAGTATCTGACGGGTTATTATATATTTTAGAAACTTTATACTGCACAATTTTCCTACACGGTTTAACCAAATATTTGAGCTTTATAACTGCAACCTTGCATTTCACTTATGTTAATGTCATAGCTCGTATAAACTCCAATTTTTCATAAAATGTTTGACCATCTTATAGTTGCAGTCAAAGCTGCAACCAAGGCGTGTGGGGGTGGTTCAACCCAACTCTGGCTAAAATTTTTGAATTATGCATCATTTTGAAGTCTCAGCATTATGTACTTAAGTTTAAAACTGCTCCGATTTTTTTTCTTTTTGTCTTCATCCTTGGTTTCTAAATTTGGTTTAGTGCAGTGCGAAACATTTAGCGATCTTGTACATAAAGTTAACAATGCATATATCAAGAATTAGAAAAAAAAAAAAAGAGTTTAATTTCCATATTTTTTATTTCAGCGTGGACGAGATGTAGAAGCCATTTATATTTATCAGAAGATTTTTCGATTGAATCATAAGCAATCGGATGAATATCAGGTATTTAGTACTTTCCTATAGTATAATAGTAGTATACTTTCCTGTATATCTTGTACATTAAATAACTTTTTTATAGTATAGTATAACTTTTTTTAAGGTATACCTCCACGATTAGCCTCGGACAAAATTGGGAATGTACCGTAGCGAAAATATTGCTTACAAAAATATACCTTCAATTACAATATTATTTAAAACGTGTTTCTAAGTGCAAAATTTTCTAATCTGCCACATTCGATCTCTCATTCAATTTCAAAAAAAGATGCAGTATGAAGATATTTTGATAAGTTTCAATGATGATAACTTTCTGAATACATTAAAAGAAAATGCTCGTACATAAATTTACATGCAAATATTTTAATAAATATAAAACCAAGATTTGCTTTCTCATTTTAAAATTATTTCACCTAGTTTCATAAAAAAAAATCTGAACAACTAAAATGCTGATTCAAGAATTCTAATTCATATATTTAAAAACTGAAATGATACTTATTTTATTTCAATAAATTCAAAGGAATTGAAAATTCAAAATTGAATCAGAAGTTTATTTTAAGCTTGTAGCATTTTTAACTCTTTTTTAATTCTTGGTGATTAAGTAAAGTATTCTCTATTTATTAATAAATAATTTCTTCTAATTCATAATGAAACTTATACATAAAACTTATAGTAAAACAGATAAAAATATAAAAATTTAATTTTTTCATCAAATCAATATTAGTATCGCCTATTATTCCATTTATTATCGCCTATAAATATATCATAAACACTTTTTTCCCATCAACCTATAAAAGACAGAAATTTGCGTAATTAATTAAAATAAGACTGCCTTAGCCCTCTTTTACAATGTTTCAAAAGCTTCAACAGAAGTATAAAAAGGAATAGTTTAGTAATATCATGTAAAGTAAGATAAAACATACCATCTTATCGTTAATTTTTAGAAAACTTTTGTTTCTATTATTTTATAAATTTTACCAAAAAATTTATATTAGATCGTAAATAAAGTCTGTACATTTTTATTTAAAAAAATTTCTGTATTTTACAGTTAACGGAAATGGAATTGCCTACAAGGAGGTCTCCAAATCCAACATTATCCCGTCCAGGATGCTTAAGCGATTTAGTTGAAGGTTTGGAAACAGTAGGTTAACATTAGCTCCTTTTTTAATTCATGCAGAATAATGTATTCCTTTTCTTTACTTTATGTTTATATGCATATACATGTGTGTGTGTGTGTGTATGCATGTATATATGCAGGTGTATCGTAAATTTCTTATATAAATGTAACCGAGTTTAATATAAACATAATTAAAATATTGTATAATCGAGATTTTTGGTTAAAGTGTATTCAGCAAATCAATTGATGCTTACATACATAACGTTGTAAATTATAGCTATTACAGTCGACAGCAAAAGTATCCGAGCACTAACCAATAATTCCGATATCAAAAAAGTACACTTAAAACTGCTTTGTTAAATAAATCCTTGTTGAATCATGTTCTTAGACTGACTAAGAACATGAATCGATAAGGATTTATTTAACAAAGCAGTATTAAGTGTACTTTTTCAGACAAGGATTATTGCTAGTACTCGGATACTTTTCCTGCCGACTGTAATTGTTCGGTTACGGGAAACTGTATATTGAAATAAAGCGCAATCGCTCTTTTGTATAATAACGGCCATCGATAAGTCACAAAATATAGGGAGAAATGTGTAACTCAGCGCCAACTTTTATAATTTATTCCACAGCATTGTTAGAACCACCTTATTTTCATACCACTTTTTTTGTAGAATAGTTGTAACTTTCGTATCTCTTCAATTTTTGTAGAGTAGTAATTTTTTGGAGTTGCAGTTTTGTAGAGTCGTTGTAACTTATCCTAGTATGCTGTAACTTTCGTAAATTAAACATAATAATAATAATAATAACAATAACAATAATAATAATAATAATAATAATATCACTCATATCTCTCTGATTTATTGGACAATAAATTAGTAATATTTCATCCTAAAATCTTCTATAAACATAAATAAAATCTTAAAATAAGTGTTTCTTAATTGTTCTTTTTTCTGATTATATATAAAAAATAATATTACTTCACAAACATATGCTTTCAGTTAAAGCCACATTTTCGCAACGAAAAGTGCCAAATTACAATCTGTATCAGTCTCTCGTCCTAGCCTGAGCAAAGTTGTTTTGAGTGATTTTTCTTTCTTTCTTTTTTTTTTTTTTTTTTTTTTTTTTTTTTCAGAAGCATGTGTTAATACTGGCTAGGACCCCTCAGAAAGACCTCAAGAAAGGCAATACACACCACAGACTCTCATGTAGTTTATCAACCTTAATCCTTACATCAACTTCAAACATATAAAAAATTAAATTATTAATATCTTTTGATACAATGCTTTTTTTTTTCCATATAGCTTCACAAATAGTTTCACATATTAAAGTTTTAGAATATCATTCAATACTTAATATTTTGTGTTGTTAATATATTTTTAATGTGAATTTATATAAATTAAAAGAGATGATAATAAAAATTATTGTTAAAATATAAATTTTCGTTTCAGTTTTGGACTTCGTTCATGCAGATATTATGGCCGCCCTACGCAAAAGTTACTTTTATTTTACTCATTGTGTGGGTAACAACAGCATTTGGGTAAGTTATTTTCTTTTAATTTTTTTTTAGATGACAGATGATATATTATATTTTGCCTAATAAAATAGTTTTTGTTAAAATAAATAACAATATAGCTACAGTATACCTGTCCACACATTCTGATTAATATTCCGTAAAACTATTAGTACCGGTCCCTTTTTCCACACCACTTTATTTTAGAGTAATTTCCTCCAAATGCAGTTACGATTAAATAAGATAAAAAAACCCTTAAATAATATTATAGTTTTAAAAAATTAAAGAACACGCTTTTATAGAAATGTGAACTAAAAAGCACAAAATATCTATCTTAGTATTAAAATGCAGGGTAAGAGAAAATCGTGTGAGTGACACACCATAATATTTACATACATTTAAATCTTTAATTGAAATTATTTAGAATTAAACAAAAAACATTTTTAAAAAAACTCCCCTGACTGGGATCGAACGCTAGACCTTTAGGTTCGTAGCGCGGCTCTTTACCTCACAGCCACGGCGTTCGACAGGGAAAGTCTTTTTATACAATATAGATTTTTTGTTTGCTCCCAGAGCGGTTACAAGCATGCATACAAACATACTTACAAACATACATACAGGTGAAGCTAATAATATTATAGTTTTAAAAAATTAAAGAACACGCTTTTATAGAAATGTGAACTAAAAAAGCACAAAATATCTATCTTAGTATTAAAATGCAGGGTAAGAGAAAATCGTGTGAGTGACACACCATAATATTTACATACATTTAAATCTTTAATTAAAATAACTTACAATTAAACAAAAACCATTTTTAAAAAATTTCCCCTGACTGGGATCGAACGCTGGACCTTTAGGTTCGTAGCGCGGCGCCTTACGTCAACGCCACATCGTTCACGTAGGAAACGTATTTTTTTACAATATAAATTTTTTGTTTGCTCCCAGAGCAGTTACAAGCATACATACAAACATACATACAAACATACATACATACAGGTGAAGCTAATAAAAGCGTGTTAAAAAAGACTGATATGGAAAAAAAAAAAAAAAAAAAAAGCAGGTACTAGCAATTTTACGGAATATTAATTAAAATTTTGGCAGGTATGCTACAGTCTACAACACATTTTTATGCAATAAAATAATTCATATTGAAACAAATTACAAAAAATTGAATATCAATTTCTGTTTTGCCTTAAAATTATCGTACTTATAAAATAAATTTATTTGGTAAAATGCTTTTTTAGATGCATTCAACCGCTTATTTTCTTTGTTTAACAAAGTATTTGGAATGATTTCTTGGGGTACCTTTTTTGTTGGTAGTATTAAAATTAAGTAAAAGAAATTGCAGTAGTTTTTTGTTTTAAAAATCTCGTATGGCTATTTTTAAAGCGACTTAATGTAAAAATTTTAGACAAATACAATGAATATCAACAAATTTATGTTAATTAATTAATTATTAAATTATCTATTTATTTTTCACTGCTGACTAAAGACTTTTTCCTTTTTCTCTTCTGACAGAAAGAAAAAAATATATATTTAATAAATTTTTAAAAGCTTTTTTAATTATTATTTGCTTAAATTAAGAAATTTTACTAACTTTATGAGATCTGTGCATGTTTTTAATAAAATAATTTTTTGTAAAAAAAAAAAAAAAAAAAAAAAAAAAACGTTTTGTTGTAATAATAATAATAATAATAATAATAACAAATCGCTAAAATTATTTTGTCAATCTAAACAAAATTCATATTAGAACATATTAAAAGAAACCTATTTGTTTAATTAACAAGGCTTTTTTCTACCATGAGATAAATGATGAACAGCCAACCTTGAAGTTGTGGGACATTTCCGTTGTATCTTCTGAAGTTGCAAAAAAAATTTCTGTATCCCCCTGTATGCAGATTATTACACAACTGCCCATTTTTCTCTTTTTTTTTCTGGTTACAGGAAAATTTTAATAGAACTTATATATATCTATATATATATTTCTGTAACAGTTTTAACTGAAAACATAATAATTTCTATTAAAATTGTTGGTAGCGAAAAAGCGTAAAGGTTGGCAAATAAGTTATTACCATATACTTCTTAATATAAGCTAATACGTGTGCATCCATGTATAAGCCTAAAATGTATTTTCTCTACAAAAATTTACCCAAAATTCAGAACCCGTATAGAAGCCGTCCTTCATAATTTTGCTTTAGAAATTTCCAAAATCTCTAGGTTTATCTCTTATCCAACATATTAAAAAACGAAGAAGATAAAAACAGAAAAACCTATCATTTCATGAGTTTTTAAAATATTCCGGCCGTAGAACTACTTTCTCTATACTTCTTCATTTTTTTATTTTTTAGATTTAAAGAAAGTGCTTGAAATAAGTTTTTTTTTTATTTTATTTTTTATAAAGGTTGCATTCAAAACTGTCAAAAAGTAAGTTAAGTGATTAAAGTGTCTTTTCTTCTTCGTTGTCATTTTTATGTATAAAT
The DNA here is from genome assembly GCA_963930645.1 of Salticus scenicus. Classification (NCBI taxonomy): domain Eukaryota; kingdom Metazoa; phylum Arthropoda; class Arachnida; order Araneae; family Salticidae; genus Salticus; species Salticus scenicus. The sequence continues at coordinate 147,254,478 of OZ005650.1, forward strand.
TATTTATTGAATTCTAGTTTTTTTTTTTTCCTGAAAGTCATAAATCAATTTCATAAATCATTTCATTACTTCTTTTCATAAGTTTAAGAAATATAAACTAAAAGATTAAAAACGTGCGATATTTGGAAAATAATCGCTTCCACTTGGTTAGCAGTAGAGTGCCTACAATTTACATGATTAGCACTTCTGTTTATAAGTCAACCCCCATATTTCAGCTTTAGAAAAGTTCTAAAAATGCTCGACTTATGCATGGATATGTATGAGGTGATTCCTAGGTTAATGACAGTTTTCCAAATTGTGGCATACAATTTTGTCGCTTGAATGACATTCAGAATAACGGTTTCACATTTTTTAACTTTATCTGTAATACTTGTAGCTGTACGTTTGACATAACAACTGCTGATGATGCTAATGTTAAAAGCTGTGTGTATTGAATGTATTTAACTTTTCAGATATAGTTAAAATCTTGTTTTTGACTGAAATATTTAAAAGTATCTTTATCTTCATTGAGCCTTGTTACTGATTAAAAGTATGAGAATATCGATAAACAAAAATATCGGCAGGAAATATTTCCAGAAATGTTTCATTAATAATATTTCTATGCCATATGCTCTTAAAAGAAGCCTAACAAATAGTAGAAGTATAATTTCATTTAACACTTAATTTAATATGCAGAAGCAAATTTCATTCCGCTTCTGAAGAAAAAAAAATACAACCATTTATAATTTGCCAATATAAAACCATGATCCTATTTTTCTAAATAAAAATTAAATATATCGATATTTTACAGGTTCTATGGTATGTCAATATGGTTTCCCGAATATGTTAGAAAACTCCAGGAAGAGAAATACGATGCAAAAGCAATTACGTATGCAAACAGAACAGTTACTCAAAAAACATTCTCGGGAGTGTTGGCCAATAACAGGTTCGAAAATATCCAATTCCTAAATGACAAATTTGAAGACCTGGTTCTGAACCACTGTGTCTTCAGTGACTGTGTGTTTGAGAACACAACGTTTTCTAGAATTCATTCGTCCAGAACTTTCTTCTATCATTCAAGATTTACTAGAGTGTTATTTGATGTAAGTATTACAATGTTAATAACAGATTTCACATCAAATGTTAAATTTATTTCATTATAAAACACTGTTAAAAATGTTTTCTCAAAAATGAGCAAAATTGTCTCAAAATAGCTCCGAAACTATATAGGGGAGACCGGAGCACAGTGGACCACCCTCATTTAAATCTATTAATATTCAACTCTTTTACTTCATATGGATACTCATGCATGGCAGCATGGTACTAGTTGTATGCAGCCAAAAAAAACCACATGGGAAATAGTAAGGTAACCATTTTGAGCAGTTTTTATGTTTTGTGTAATTTTGTAAATAATTTTTGTAAGTAATTTTTCCACATTGAAGTTCTCAAAAAGTAATGAAGATTGAACTAGTGACTATAAATACTATATAACTGTTAAAGGAAGGCAATATATTGCTGTATTTAAATTCCTAAAAATTATTAGCATATTTATAGTTTGTATATTATTTTATTATTATTATTTATTTTACTCTGGCACAGTGGACCCGCTGCCAATGTGCCTCTAAAAGTACATATTAGATTTAATACTTATATTTGTTTTAGTTAAATTTATATATACTTAGTTAAATTTATATTTAGTTAAATTTACATAATGTAAAGTATTAATACCTCAAAGTAATAAATATCTTAATGTTAAAATAAATAAAATGAATAATAAATTTCTGAAAAGAATAAATATTTGAATAGTAATATCTATTAATATCTAAATTTAATAACTATTTCAAATATATTGCATTAATAAGAGAAAAAATAATATCTCATTTAATAAATAGTAGAAAAAATTTATTATTATTGTTGTTTTTAGAACTCACATGTGAACAGCAAAAGAAACAGTTTAATTCATTTTAGTTAAATTTATCCTACAAATAAAACGAAAATTAATTATATCTCAAAATAATTTTTTAAAAATATTAAATATTTCAATAATAGTAAAATATTTATTAATATCTGAATTAAAAAGAAACATTAAAAAGAATTTATATAATATTAGTAAAAGAATAAAAAACAATTATCTAATTTAACTTAATAAATTTTCTTACTGAGATTTGCTTTCTTATTTGTTTATTTTAATTTAATTTATTTCAGTTTATTTCATGAAAATGCTTTAATTATGTTCTTTAGACTAGAATAGTATAAGAAACTAATTTTAGAGGGGGGAAAAAAGTAATTTATATTAATTTTATACAAAGAAAAGAGGCTGGTCCACTGTACCCCTGTCATGGGGCACAGTGGTCCACTTGGTGAGTGCTCTTTTTTACCATGTTTTTATTAACTTCGATTCTTGTTTGTTTGTTTGTATGTTTGTCTTTTAATACTTTTAGTCAACTGTTTCAGGTCCCTACTGCATTCGGCAGCGTTTATATGATTCAACAGAAAATTTATTTAACTAACTTCCCGACTAGCTAGACATTTGAAACTTTCAGAATAGCTCAGAAAACGGTCAAAATGTATTTTTTTTTTTTAATATTTTTAACTAACTGCTTCGGAACCCTGCTGCCTAACCCTGCTTTTCACTAACTTCCGGACTAGCTAGGCATTTGAAACTTTCAGGATTGCTGGATTGCTCAGAACCCGGTGACAATACATTTTTTTTTTATACTTTTAGTCAACTGTTTCAGGTCCCTACTGCCTTCGACAGCGTTTATATGATTTAACAGAAAATTTATTTAACTAACTTCCCGACTAGCTAGACATTTGAAACTTTCAGAATAGCTCAGAAAACGGTAAAAATGTATTTTTTAAATATTTTTAACTAACTGCTTCGGAACCCTGCTGCCTTCGGCAGCGTTACCAGTACATAGCTTGCGATCGATTTTTCACTAACTTCCCGACTAGCTAGACATTTGAAACTTTCAGAATAGCTCAGAAAACGGTCAAAATGTATTTTTTTAATATATCCGGTCAACTGTTTCAGGTTCCTACTGTATTCGGCAGCTTTTATATGATTCAACAGAAAATTTATTTTACTAACTTCCCGACTAGCTAGACATTTAAACCTTTCAGAATAGTTCCGAATACGGTGAAAATGCATTTTAAAAATACAGTGGAACCTGTCTAAAGTGACCACCCTAGGGACCGGCTAAAATGGATACTATACGCAGGTGGTCACTTTATAAAGTCTCTTTAAAATTGGAAAATGGTCACTTTAGTCAGGTGGTCACTTTACCAAGGTGGTCACTTTTACAGGTTCCACTGTATTTTTAACCAATTGCTTCGGAACCCTGCTGCCTAACCCTGCTTTTCACTAACTTCCGGACTATCTAGACATTTGAAACTTTCAGGATTGCTGGATTGCTCAGAACCCGGTGACAATACATTTTTTTTATTCTTTTAGTCAATTGTTTCAGGTCCCTATTGCCTTCGGCAGCGTTTATATGATTCAACAGAAAATTTATTTAACTAACTTCCCGACTAGCTAGACATTTGAAATTTCTGAATAGCTCAGAAAACGGTGAAAATGTATTTTTTAAATATTTTTAACTAACTGCTTCGGAACCCTGCTGCCAAACCCTGCTTTTCACTAACTTCCGGACTAGCTAGACATTTGAAACTTTCAGGATTGCTGGATTGCTCAGAACCCGTTGACAATACATTTTTTTTTTTATTCTTTTAGTCAACTGTTTCAGGTCCCTACTGCCTTCGGCAGCGTTTATATGATTCAACAGAAAATTTATTTAACTAACTTCCCGATTAGCTAGACATTTGAAACTTTCAGAATAGCTCAGAAAACGGTAAAAATGTATTTTTTAAATATTTTTAACAAACTGCTTCGGAACCCTGCTGCCTTCGGCAGCGTTACCAGTACATAGCTTGCGATCGATTTTTCACTAACTTCCCGACTAGCTAGACATTTGAAACTTTCAGGATAGCTCAGAAAACGGTCAAAATGTATTTTTTTAATATATCCGGTCAACTGTTTCAGGTCCCTACTGTATTCGGCAGCTTTTATATGATTCAAAAGAAAATTTATTTTACTAACTTCCCGACTAGCTAGACATTTAAACCTTTCAGAATAGTTCCGAATACTGTGAAAATGCATTTTAAAAATATTTTTAACCAATTGCTTCGGAACCCTGCTGCCTAACCCTGCTTTTCACTAACTTCCGGACTAGCTAGACATTTGAGACTTTCAGGATTGCTGGATTGCTCAGAACCCGGTAACAATACATTTTTTTTATTCTTTTAGTCAACTGTTTCAGGTCCCTATTGCCTTCGGCAGCGTTTATATGATTCAACAGAAAATTTATTTAACTAACTTCCCGACTAGCTGGACATTTGAAATTTCTGAATAGCTCAGAAAACGGTGAAAATGTATTTTTTAAATATTTTTAACTAACTGCTTTGGAACCCTGCTGCTTAACGCTGCTTTTCACTAACTTCCGGACTAGCTAGACATTTGAAACTTTCAGGATTGCTGGATTGCTCAGAACCCGGTGACAATACATTTTTTTTATTCTTTTAGTCAACTGTTTCAGGTCCCTACTGCCTTCGGCAGCGTTTATATCATTCAACAGAAAATTTATTTAACTAACTTCCCGATTAGCTAGACATTTGCAACTTTCAGAATAGCTCAGAAAACGGTAAAAATGTATTTTTTAAATATTTTTAACTAACTGCTTCGGAACCCTGCTGCCTTCGGCAGCGTTACCAGTACATAGTTTGCGATCGATTTTTCACTAACTTCCCGAGTAGCTAGACATTTGAAACTTTCAGGATAGCTCAGAACACAGTGACAATACATTTTTTTTATACTTTCGTTCAACTGTTTCAGGTCCCTACTGTATTCGGCAGCGTTTATATGATTCAACAGAAAGTTTATTTTACTAACTTCCCGACTAGCTAGACATTTAAAACTTTCAGAATAGTTCCGAATACGGTGAAAATGCATTTTTAAAATATTTTTAACTAATTGCTTCGGGACCCTGCTGCCCTCGGCAGCGTTACCAGTACAAAGCTTGCAATCAGTTTTTAACTATTTTCCCGGCTAGATAGCCACTTGAAACTTTTATAGTAGCTCAAAACAGGATAGCAATGAATTTTCTTAATACTTTTATCCAATTGCTCCGGGTTTCCGCTGCCTTCGGTAACGTTTATATGATTCAACAGAAAATTCAAAAACATGGTATATAAAAAGTTGTTTTTATCTTGTAATTATTTATTTTTTTATTCATAATGTATTGGAAATATTGTTATAAAAAAATTAAGACATCTCAAGAATGGCTTAAAGATTTTTTTTTTTTTTTTTCAAGTACATTGCTTTTCTAGTTTTTGTGAAACAAAATTAGGAGTGTAAAAGTGGTCCACTGTGCCCCGGTCTTCCCTATACTTAAATTTGAAAATCCCATGTACTCCTTTTTGAGTATATTGACATGCTCAAAAATGGGATTGACCACTAAGAATTCCAATATTACTATTCTTGAGCACATCAATATACTCAAAAATGAGTACATGGGATTGTCAAATTTAAGTATATATGGTTTCGGAGCTATTTTGAGACAAATTTGCTACTTTTTGAGAAATCATTTTTAACAGTGAATGTATGTGTACATATATTTAAAAAAAATTTTACTAAAATATTACGGTTAACACGAGTTAGAATAAATATGATTTATTTAATTATTACTTTACAACTTATCAGAAACACTTAGAACTTCGGTTCATATATTACTATCTTTTACAATTTCTTTCATAGTTATGTATGATTGCTCGATTTGCATATATATATATAAATAAAACAAACATCAAGTTTTAAATATTTTTAAACAAATATATTGAAAGGAATAGTATAAAAAGCTCTAATGTATAATTTTTTTGTAATTTTAAGTACGTAGAATAATATTGATTATTTCTATATTTTTAAGGTTGCTCTTTATCATGAAAATTTTGGATGTATATTTTATTCTTAAATTTAAATAAAAATTATTACTTGAAAATGTACATTAGAAATAATACATAATTTTTTTCAGTGATTGTTAATTCTTAATTAAATAAAAATTAATTTTATACTTATCTTTTAAGCAATTTTTATCCTTTTCTTTCTTTTTTTTTTTTCTTTCTTTCTTTTTTTTTTTTTTTTTTTAAGAGTTGTAAAATAGTATGGATTTATTTCTAAATTCTACGTGTATAAGAAGTATTATGTAATGCTTTCTGCATTTTCCAACCTTCAAAAGTTATTTTATATAATATATTATTTATATTGAAAGGCTATTTAATATGAACAATGGCACCCTATTTAAATATATAACCTACTAGCTTCTGTGAAAACGTACTTAATTTTTAATTTATTACAGAATACTGTTAGTACAAGTGTTTTTTACTTACCGCTTTTTTCTTATTTTTATTTTACTTATTATTTATTTTTTCTTTTAGAATAATTTTATTCTTAATTAATCGTACTAACATATGCTAGAAAACTACTCAAGAAAAAAGGGGTGTGAAAAGAAAAGTCATATGTTAGCAATGTTTCTAAATATATCAGAAATATAGGCGTTATTTGTATACAAATGCGGATATGAGTAGGGCTGCCACAGTCAACTTTTTGTTATATTCTTTTCGTAACATTATTTCCAAAAAATAAAATTGTTAATATAATTTCACAGGTAAATCTGTATTTTGCCTGCATAAATTTATTATAAATTTTATGTTATGGAAATAGTGGTACAAAGATAATAATAATAATAATAATAATAAGTCGTCTGTGGCAGCTTTGTATGAGCATGATAGTTTCTAAAAATACAAGCAAAGCAGTTGATTATGTCGTGCAGGTTAAAAGTGTACTTCCGGTTTGTCTTTTACTAGCGGTAAACAACCATACTGATTATTAGAAAGTGTTCATTGTTGGTTTCAATCGCAAGTTCTGAGGAACAACAACGCCTTCTACGGAAAATAAGCTCCGCTTATACAGTAAGCGACAAAAAAAAAAAAAAAAAAAAAAAAAGCCGCACTTGGATATTTTTCATTTTTCTTTCTGTAATCGCTAATTTTATTGTTTCAAAAGTAAATTTTTGAACAGATTTTACTACGTTGTGTTCCGCGTGCAATTTAGGATTCGGCCAAGTGTTAAAAACAAGATGCAATTGTTCGGAAAATTGTAATTTTAGAAAGTATTTAAAAAATGGCAAGAGTAAGGCAATTAACGATACCACAAAAAATATTAATTTTAGAGCGAAAATCAAAAAATTATTTTAATACGTGGGATGTAAAAATGATTAAGGGTTAACAAAATATTAGTGATCTGGCTTTTAGCAAGATATAATATTTTTTGTCTGTTTAAACTGCACATTTGTCCTTAGGCGGCCACGTTACTTTTCCAGCCAAGAAGACCGCAAGTTAAAAAGCCAGCGCTTAAAAAATTAGTTTGTATTACATTTAGAACATAGCAGGGATTCAGAAAAAGTGTTTAGTAACGTAATTTATCTAAATACAGTGAAATAATAATTAAACAAAGGTTTTCATTGCCGGAAAATCTGAAAAAAATTCATTCTTAACGAATAGAATTAGAAAAACAAGTCATTAGAGGGTTAAAAAAATTAAAAAATGATTAATTTTTGGGCTGAAGTTGTTCTCTCTGATGAGTCAAGTTTAACTTATTTCGAACTGACGGAAACAAGCAGATCTGATCACAAAAATGTGACTGACTTAATGAAAATCGCACTTTCAAAACAATGGCATATTCCCATTACATTACGATACGAAAATGCATAATTTTTCGGTGAGTCTGGCAAATTTTCATGTTCAGGGGATCAATTAACCCGAAATAAAATTTGGCCATTAAAAAATTGACACCTGACCTACTATATTGGGACTATTTCAGACTCTTCCATAATCAGCATTTCAAGATGATAATGCGCCTTGTTATATGGCGCTTGTGATACATTTATTTGATTCAAGTTGTTAAAATTACTTATCCATTCTCATGAGCATCTATGAATTTGTAAGTTATCATAACTTTTTTTACTTAAAATTAAATCCAACAAAGAATATCGCAGGATTTCTTCTTTATTAGACCTGAAAATTGTCCTAATCTCAATCCGCTCGAAAATGTTTAGTCTATAAAAGAGGGTGGGGATTAGAAATTTGCTGCCTACAACTTTGAAAGAACTAGAAAAAAATATTTATGATATTTAGCACAGTGAAATTTCTGAGTTTCATGTTGAAAAACTGTAAAATACTATACCATTGCGCATTAGAGCAGTAATTCCATATAAAGGCGGAATTATCCAATACAGAACACATATTTTTATTAAATAATTGTTTAGATCTAACAAATAAATAGTTTTATTTCATACATTAAAATAGCACTTGTTTATTTCATATAATAAACCATGATAGAATACAAAGTATATGTTTGTTACATTACGTTTAAAAAGAAAATTTTATGTAGATTTTTATTAAATATTTCGTAGAGTGCAATAAAACGAATTATTAAATCGAAAATGTACATAGGTATCATGTTATGACTTCCCTATTTTACAAACATATCAATTTTATTTGTTGCGATCATTAGTTTTTAAATTATTACAAACCCAAAAGGTATAAGTCAATTTTTCTGCAGTGCGGCTTGTTTTTTTTTTTTTTTGTTTTTTGTTTTTTGTCGCTTAGTGTAAATACCATAAATAGTGCATCGTGCCTTTGCGAGTTGAAGTCGTCATCCGATGTAAATGCCATAGCAACTTCATAATACCACAGCTTGTGATTTGATACAAACAAGTTGACGAAGTTCTATTAAAAAAAAAAAAAAGATCGTTTCATATTAATTAATTTATTATTTAATATTTTGTTTGCTTGTTTCTGGAATTTTATATTGAAAATTGATCAAATTGCATACGTATTTTAAATTCCCTTTTATATTTCTTCTTTTTTTTTCCCCCTAGCACACAGATTTTTATGATTATCGCTTCATAGATTGCACATTTAAGAATTCAACATTTCGCGATACAACTGAAGGCTGTGGTATTGATTTCGACATGAATTATAACTTGACTGACGTTTTTACGGAAAACATGATTGCCCAGTTTGCTATCATTCCCGGCAGTGTCCTATCGTCCTTTGTCGTCGACAAATTCGGCAGAGTTAAGACAATGGGTAAGTAAAATTTCCTATTTTTCCCAGTACGTAATGGAAATTACGAAAAAATGTAAGTATTTTGGTCATTGATAGCAAGTTTTTTCTAACTATTTTTTAGTTTATACAAGCATACAAGTAAATCCATTGCGCAAATAATTAAAACGTAATAGAGCAGAAACCATAGGAAATGTATTCCAAAACTTTAATCTGCAATTTCTGAAATAGACTATTCCACAAAAATATTGAATAGGTGACCTAAGCTTATACGAAAGCTCAGTTGAAACTGATTGAGGGAGAAAAAAAACGGCTTCTCTAGTGTTAATAAGCATACGAGCAAAAAATCAATTTTCTTTTTCGCATACATGGTGGTAGCCTATTACTATCGAAATTTGTCTGTAATATTTATTATTATCAATAATGTTATTATTATCATTAATGTTATTATTATCATTCCAATGCATTTAAAGATTGTTCTAGTATGCATTATTTGTAAGGTTAGGGGAAGACGGAGGAGATGAGACGAATCTTAGTTCGGTTAAGAGTCACTACTCTACTTAAGAAAGTATTCTACGAGTTTAAAGTTAAAGTTTCAGATTTTGCGAAATATAGCAGATAGGAATAAATAGAATAAAGTTGTGGCAAGTCAAATGTAATAGGAAATGAAAATTACTGTGACAAAGTATAAAAAGCAGGTTAAAATGATACGCAGGGAGTTTTGGTGAGGTGAGAGGGTTTTTTTGAGAAGTCTTGAAGAGTTTTGAGGGGTTTTGCGAGGTTTGAGCAGTTTTTCGAGGAGAGATGATAGTCAAATGCCGCTCAGATTATGAAGAAATATAGACAAGCTTCACGCCGTTATGTAACTATGGTGGTGAAAGTTTGTGGGTAATATAAAGTTATTTATTATAGTTGAATTGAAGTTATATATAAATTATATTTTGTTATACGATTAAGAAGTAGCCCTATTCCCCCCACTTTGAAGAGATTTAATTAAATATTTGTTGTTGAACATTAAGGTCTCAGTGTTTATTTTTCTTACACGTACAGCAGATGCAATTATGAAAAACTTTATGACTGGGATGCCACTTACGTTTTTACATATTAAGTAAATGAAACTTGTTCTCGTTTATTTAATTCTTAGATATCAACTAGTTGCAAATATTGAGAAATGAACTGTTTGGTCATCAGGGAGTTTTGAAAAATAAAACCATCAAAATTTTAAATGTCTAAGATAACATTGTATAATTATTTTGATTCTAATTTCTATACTTATATTATTTTTATTTTTTTTTATATTAATTTCACCAATATCTCTCCTTTTCAATACTACTAACTAAAGAAATCCATGGTTTAAGCATTTGTGTTGATTACTTACCTTCATTTATTTATTTGTTTGTTTTATTTTATTTTATGTATTCCTTTTCTTTTTATGATTCTGTTTAACTTTTGTAGATAACTTTTTTCTTGTTTAAACATTCAAAATTAGTTTGAGTGTTTAATACATGTTGTAAGGAAAAAGCATGTTGAAAATGTAAAAGAATGCAAAACAGTCGATAAGAATGCGAAAGAAAAGAATGCAAAGAATTTAAAACAGTCGATACTGATGCCAATGTTTCAACTATTAATCTTCTAAAAAAATACTTTTTAACTAACAATTGCACATTTTGCGCAAATAAATTTATCACGAACTTTATCAAAATTTAATAAAATTCAGACATAAATTTTGGCTTTAAAAAAACTTCAGACGTTTCAATATTTTTCTTAAATGTTTGTAATTTAAATTTGCATTTATTGCTTAAATATTTTATTAGTAATTAAAAAAAATCCCTACAAATGAAATTATTTTTTTTCAGCAACTTCTCTCTTTCTGACAAGTATGAGTGCATTTTTAATCTGGTTTCTGGACACTCGAAATACTGTCATTGCATTCGAGGCTCTATTCAATTTCATTTCAATATCTGGTTGGAACGCTGTCGATGTTATCACTACAGAATCGTATCCAACTTCTCTTAGGTAAATAATTTGAAACGCAAAATTATTTGGTTATATTCGTTACAAAATACATATTAGAAGAACCATAACCTCCTAAACTAGATGCCTTCCACGTGGCTCGGAAACTTGGCAACAGTTCAAGTGGTAGACAGCGCTACCTGGTACAGATTGTGTGACTTTTTTATTCAACGGCCACCAAAAATTCTCTTTAAAGTGGGATTTGATATACATAATAGGTGAATAAAATCGAAGAAACGTCGATTATATATATCATGTATCACTTCTTAAAATTATTGGTGAGAGTTGAATAAAAAAGTCACGCAATCTGTACCAGGTGGCGCTGTCTACCGCTTAAACTGTCGCCAAGTTTCTGTGCCACGCGGAAGGCATATACTTTAGGAGGCTATGGAAGAACCAATGCATACATTATGAATTTTATATGTTACATTGAATAATATGAAACATAAAAAATTTAATATATGTTGTGCCATTTTATGTGCCTTTAACATTTGACTTTGATATTTTCTAAATCTTGTTTTACTCTAATAACTTAACTATAATTTATCAAACTACTAAGTTATCATTATTTCCTATTATCTCTAATGTTAAAGTGAAGTACAATAGATTAAACAGGATCGTATTATCCAAGACGATGCTGACAAAAGTTACATAAAGAAAAATATTAGTAATAAATTAGCAAAAAAAAAAAACAATAAATCAATTAAAGTAAGTTTAAGTATGAATTACATGGTATTTCTGCAGAAAACAACAAAAGTAATAAAATATCTACAGAAAATCTTGAGGGTTTTAGAAAGTTAGACTATTCTCAAAATATCGAAGGAAAATCAGTACAAAAATGGATAAACGAAGATCCGAAATTGGATTTCTACAAATTATGTTTTGATAAAAAAAATCGAGTCGTCCGTTACTTATTGTTCGTAAATTGAAAAATATTGTAATTTAAGAAGATTATCTAATACCGCATTAAAAAATTAAGTTCCGGTGATGTATTGATACAGAATCAGAAGTTCGGAATCTAACTTCTCGATCAAGATAAGGGAAGTACCGGGTGATCCAAAAGTCAGGACAAATTTTAAAAATGAATAATTCGAAAACGAATCAAGATACAAAGATACGGTTTGCACCAACCGGATGGAAAAGAAGCCGGATTTTGTGTGGCAACAAAAAAATAGTTCTGTTGGTGACCAACAGATGGCACTGTCGGATTTCTGATGTAGGATTATGCAAAGCAACAAACGATATAAAAACGAGCAACTGTGGCAGGTAATGGTTGTCGAAGCTTATATGCATCGAAATATCGCATTCTCAGTCGCTACTTTAATCACGCAAGGCCTCCAAGATCTCCCGATCTGACACCCTGTGACTTTTGGCTGTGGGGATTCTTGAAGTCAAAAGTGTACCGCGACCAACCGGAATCACTAGCAGCACTGAAAGATGACATCCGCCAAAATGTGTCTGCCATGACGCAAGAAATGCTACTCTAAATGCTGTGAACGGTGTGGTGAATCGTCTCACAGCTGTACTTCTGAATGATGGACAGCACATTAAGCAGTTATTGTAGTAGTACTAATTAACTGTAATTAAGCTGACTTGTAAGTTATCAACACTTTTTTCATTTGTAAATCATCTTTTGGTGAAATAAAACACTATAGCGCCATCTGTTGCTCGCCAACAGAACTAATTTTTTTTTTTTCGTTGCCACACAAAACCCGGTTTCTTTTTCATCCGTTTATTGAAAACCGTATCTTTGTATCTTGGTTCGTTTTCGAATTATTCATTTTTAAAGTTTGTCCTGACTTTTGGATCACCCGGTACACCTAAATAAAATTAAAGAAAAAAATTTCATAGCCGTATTCGCTGGAAAGTAAAGAAAAAACACAAAGACTTCTATCACTTCGTTCGTTATATTTTGTAATATTTTTTTGAAAGTGTGCATGAAGCTGATTATCCGTTATTTTCAGTTATCCAGGACAAACTATTTCGCGGTCTTTCCGGTTGATCTTGAATATATTGCAGAAAGTACTTATTTACGTTCTTACATTATTTAAAATAAACGTTATGATATTTTTCAGTTTTAAATAATGTCAAATATTCAAACAGAACCATTAAAAGAAGTCGCTAATGCCAATCAAAATGTACTAGTGTCCTCAGATTAGGCGGGATATTTTATTCAAATCTACCATTACTTTTCAATACTTACTTAGTTTGAATTAATAACTGTTTACTAGTATATATTCAATTTGAATAATAATTTATAAATACTTTTTACTGTGTATACATGCACATTTTCTTTATGTGGAATAATATTAATTTTGTTTTGGTTAGCATTAGAATGCTTATAAATTTTACTAAAAATATTATCAATAAAATGAAACCAATTAAAATACGTATGTACATAAATAATTAAAAACAATAAAAATCGAAGGTTTTGAATTCCACATAGACTCATCATCAAGACAATAAAAACGAATTACAATTATTCTCAAAAGAGTAATGAGTACTGCGCAAAACTCATTCAAAGTTGGCAAATGATTAGCAATGAACTAACTTTTCAGGAAAATATAGCTGTTATGATTAAAGCAATCACAGTTAGATTTTTTTTTCCCTCAAAAATAAGGCATATGATTAGTATCAATTGCATGAGCATTTTTTAAGGATCATCACATATTTGTATACTGACAGCCATTTGGCGCCAGTGAATATGACATGCGCAGTACCCCTGAGTATTCTGCATTCGTTTTAGTATTGTTGCGTATGTGTAATTCAATTTGTTGATATTTATTGTACTGATGAGTCTCGGTGGGGCACGAAACGTCAGATTTTAAATGTTTTTAATGATTTATGTGTATGTATACTAATAAGTTTTATTTTATTCTTTTTTTTTTTTTTTCATATATTTTTTTAATATGAGACAGAATGGTGTTTATTAATAGTAATTATGCTGTAATTATTCATGTTAATATAGCATTTTACATGCGTTATTTTAATTGCTTTACATAAGTAAAATTGATTATATGTACAGAGATTTTTTAGTTTGGGCCTAGTACATAATAACTTTAAACTAATTGTAAATTGATATACGTGTATTATATAAATATTTAAACTGTTATTTAAAACTAATTTAAATGAAGGTATCCCAATATAAAATGCTACTATTTCAATGATTATATGTTGCAATCCTTTATTTTTCGTTTATACTAGAACCAAACTTACTTTGTTTTAACAACGACACAAGAAAGTTCTTTGTCTACTGTTACATATCGTTTCAAAATCGATTGTTTTAACCCTTTAACGTTTACTGCATATCTTCTTTTGAAAATTGCTAAACTGATTTTTAAAATGGCTATTAGACATATAGCTAATCATAAATTTGTAAAAAGAAAAAAAATGGCATTTTTAATTTTCGAAAAATATTTGGTTTGAAACAGTCATATCTTAACCTGCCTAAATTCAAATAATAATTGTGTAGATTAATAAATAAATTTGTAAGTAAACAAAAGTAAACTATAAATTACAAAAAAATCTCAACTTTTGTTCCGGATCTAAATATTACCACGGCTCTTTATCAGGTGATAAAACTAGTTACGAGTGCGTCATCAAAAAGCAGTGTGCACTCGTGCCAATTGAGAAAATTAAAGGGACTTCTGTATGTAGCTTTCTCGCGACAACATTTGTTAAATTTCTGAGTAGTACTGCTATCTACCGAACGGAGAAAGAGCAAAACTTTAAAATCTCTTATAACAAGGAAAAAATATTGAAAAATTGTTGAATAAAGAATGTTTAATGTTAGGTTTCAGTGCGAAACCAATTAACGTTAAAGTGTTAGATGAAAATTTTATGCAAATGTTTATGTATATTAATTTCTTACAGAGGCACGGGGTATGGTTTCCTGAGTGCCGTAAGTCGTATTGCTGCTATACTTGGAAATTTGACTTTCGCCCATTATATTAGTATAAGTAAGACTTTACCTATCCTCACCACTGCAGCAGTTTTACTGGTCGGAGCTCTGTGTTCCATGAAGCTTACGGAGACTAAAGACGTTCTGATGTAATTAAAGCACATAGTCAAGAAAATTGGGAATAGCTGAAGGAGGATATAGGCTGTGTTTATAGATTTGAACATGTGGTTAAATTTCTCAGATTCGAGAATGAACAGTATCTAATTTCGTCAGGAAAATGAATAGTTTCAAGCAATCTCTTTAACCCTTTGCCGGCCCTAACGCAATAAAGTGCTCTAAACTGTGCTGCAAAATCTAGGGCTCTTTTATGCAACTATCACCAATAATTTTGAGGAGTGATATTTGATATATATGATGGACGAATAACCTTCGAAGTGATTAAGCAACCGTTAAAGTTAAAATTTAGAGGTGAATATTGAATAGCAAAGTCTCTAAATTTGACAACGCTGAATAGAGGAAAATAAATTGGGCCAGCAAAGGGTTAATATTTAACGTAAAAATGCATTTATAGAAGGACACTTACAAATGATTAATAAAATTATGAGTTTTATTATTTTATATTTCATAATACCATTATACGAAAAAAAAAAAAAAAAAAAAAAAAGATTTGTATTTGAAATATTTTAGTTTATGTTGCTGTGGTATATGAAGAAATTCTGAATGTGTATAACAATATTCAATGAAAGTTAATTTTTAATGTCAAAATTTTAAGTTTAAAATATAAAATTTTGTTACATAGAATCGTGTATATATATATATATATATATATATATATATATATACATATATATATATATATATATATATATATATATATATATATACATATATGATGTATATTTATATATATATATATAATGTATATTTATGCCAATAAAACTAGGGCCGCGGTAGCTCAGTCGATAGAGTGACGAGCTCGAAATAGGAAGATTGCGAGTTCGATACTCGAGCCGGCCAAATACCGTCGTGTACACTAATGGTGGCTGGCGCATGTAAAATCCGTCGTGGCCGCAATGTCCTCCATGTTCCCATCAAAATTGTACTTCTGGGGGTCACCGAAGGGTGAGCCATCCCCTCTGTGAAGGACCAAAATTGTGATGGTATGTCTCCGGACCATCCCTAGGGGTCCGTCCCAGACTGTCGCCAATTACCCATAGCGCAGTACTAGGGCGACATTAAACCCAACCTAACCTAACCTAACCTAATAAGACTATCAAAGTCCTTAATGTCAAAATTTCAAGTTCAAAATATAAAATATAAAATTTTGTTTTATATAATCGTATATATATATATATATATATATATTCATATAACCATCCCAATAAGACTATCAAAGTCTTTAGTTGAAACAAAAGTTATATGTTTTCAAATTATTTATTGAATTTGATTGAGGTTGAGTAGATTTAACGTCACACTATAGCTATTAGTGACGGTCTTTGAATCATGCGTAGGGGTGGTCCGGAGACTTACTATCACAAAAATTATTTATGGAAGAAAACGCTTGAAATTTAATCTATCACTTTAATAAAAATATTTTTTTTTCTTTTGCAAAAATGTACTTTTTCATTTATTTTATTTCTTCATTCGTTCATAATTTATTTATTAGCATTATTTTTACAACATTTAAATGATGTTGAAAAATATCCGTGCTAACACCTTAGGTAATAATTCAAAATTTATAATGAACTTCCTATTATACTAAATAAAAATCGGAAATAAATATACTTGAAATTTAAAGGGGGTAATTTCGCTAGAATCCTTGAGCTTCATCAACCTTCCTTTTGTGGTTCTTGGTCGAAAATGACGACTTGATCTTCCTTTTTTCGAACATTCGAATGTAGGAGGCAGCTCCAGTTTTGGTCGAATTCGCACCATGCTTTTGGTAATTTTACTCTGTTTTATCGGCTGCTTATGCTTTGAAATCTTCACCTGTAATACAGTCGGCAGCAAGATTATTCGAGCTCTAGCAAGAATTCCTATACAAAAAAAAGTACACTTATTTAAATAAATCCTTGTCGAGTCATGTTCTTAGTCAGCCTATGGACATAATTAGACAAGGATTTATTTAAGAAAACAGTATTAAGTGTACTTTTTTTTTTTTTTTTTTTTACATAGGAATTATTGCTAACGCTGGAATAATTTTCCTGCCGACTGTATTGCTTATAAGGTTTCTTTATAATTCACCTAGTACAATGTTAGTTGTTGGCAGGTGAGAAAAATGAACAATGGCTTCCACTGCACCTAAAACAAATTTAAATTTTTAGTAATTTGGACGATACATTTAAATTTTTATAAAAACTAATTTACTATATTTTGACAAATTTAATGCTTACTGAATGAAAATAAATATACCAAAGTGTTTGCTTTGAATATTAATAATATATTTGGATTTATTGAATGCAACCAATAAATTTAATAAAATCAAAGGTGTATTTAAGTGTATAGACTTACTTATATGAGAACAATCATGCTCAAATCTTTAAATACAGTCTTGCAAAATAAGATACGTATTGTGTATCATGCGTCGCCATTTGTACATAAAGGTTTGTAGTGTTTCTATTGTATGTGATGATTGGAAATGCTTTCTTGTATTGCAGTAGCTTAAATGTGTGAAAAGAGCCGAATTTTTGATTTTCGTGCTTTGCATTATTTTTGTCTTGCAGTATTTGTAAACCTGTTTCATGGCATTCCATTTTGTAAACAAATGTGGCTGTGTACATCAAACATCATATTTTTTATGTGCATGTTTGTCACCAAATATGTCATGTGATAGCATTCATGTTAAGATGTTCATTTGAAAAAAAAGTTATAACATATATTTAATGTTTGAGGTTTATATTTGTTGTAAAATTTGATAATTATTGTTGAATTGTTGTTTAAAAAAAATTTTTTTTAATTGAAATTTAAGCAGTGTGTTAAAATCAGTAATCAAAAATGTATTTCAATTACGGGTTTATCGGATGGTGCAAAAATACTTTATCTTCATATAACTGACTCATAAAATAAAATAAAAATACTATAGATTTTCTTATATAAATAAAGTGTAAATAAATAAAAAAAAAAATAAGTTAGTAATATTATAAATTATATTAACTATATTTTGTCATTAAAACAATGGACTTTATTAGCGTTATGTAATAAACCCTTGACACGTGACTATTACAGGGAAAAATGCAGAATTATAATGTTTAGATTTAATCTTTATGGGGAAATGTTTGCATTGTATACGGAAATATTTGTATCTAGAGGAAAATTCATAGGGAAATCGAGAATCAGAAGTCACATGTTGGGTATGATTCAGCCTCGAACCCAAGAAAACGGATATTGTCCATTTTACAATAAAATTATGGCTACTTTATATGAGACTTTTCGAATAGCTGAAAACAAATGAAAATAAAAGAGTATATATATATCAAGAAATATTCAACATGAATTTATTTATATAATTATTATTTATTTTTATTAAACATGTTTTGGATTGCCTAATTTTTTCCTAAAAGTATTAAAAAATGTTAAAATAAATTTGAATAACACATAACACTTGTGACCACTGATAAAATCATTCTTATTAAAATTGATTTTAATAAGAATACTTACAGTGATGTACTTACTAGTAATAACTTTTTAATACCTTAATTTAAAAAAGTATATATATATTTATTAAATAAATCCTAATTAATTTGTAATAAAAAATACTTAGATATTCAAAGTTCAACATCAAAACGGGCAAATGTCAAAATTACATAAAACAATAAGTTGCTTACAAATATATATGAAAAGTAGGGTAGGTGCTCCAGTGATTGGCATGTTCCAGTGATTGGCATGCTCCAGTAATTGACATCTATCCCGAAATAATTAATAAATAAGAAGAATCATAAAATCATATATTTTACATATAAGAATTTTAATATTTTATGTCAAACACTGGAGCATAGGGTGCTAATAACTGGTAAGATGAATAACTAGCAGTGTCAAACACTGGGGCATAGGGGGCCAATTACTGATAAAATGAAAAATTGGCAGCGTCAATTACTGGAACATTGAGTGGGTGTCAAATAAAAATTCATTAAAAAAAAAAAAATGTTATCAAATGTATATATTTTAACATATATGTGGTTCTGAATATTTTTTATACCATATGTACTAACTTAAGATTCCTAAAAATATTTTCTGATGACTAGAACATTAAAAACATCAGAGATTGCTCTAAAAGTGTCAATTACTGGTGCACTTATCCTAATGAATATATTTTTTACTGAAAACATTACTCGATATTTTATCATTTTCATTTTAATTACATTATTTGTCAGATTACTATCAGGGTTTTGACACACTGTTATATCATTAAATAACGTATTATATTCAAACATTATAATTATTATAATTTCTAAAAGGTTTCATCCTGGTTCTTCATCCGTAATTCATAATTCTTGAAAAATACATTATTTTAAGAATTATAAATTATTAATATACTTTCCCTTTATAATACCTTTGTAAGAATCCTTCCATTCAGCCGCTTAACACATAAGTGAGAAAATAACTTTCAACCTTTTGTCCGTAATACCTGTCTGCCAGATATTAACCTTACACGCGGACCAGGGATCATAGTATCAAAGTAAATAATATTCTGAGAATAACAATCCGTTTACTATAAATGCAATGTTATTTAATCGTAAGTGAAATTAAATGATATTTTAATCTTTAAATTGCATTGTTTAATCCTTCAACGGGCCATATATTTCTAGTAATAGTATATTAAAATATTTTTGGTATCGAGATTAATTTAAGAAAATAAATCTTTTTTGCTTATTAGATAAAATTAATTTGATTTTTAACCCTTCATAAGGCCATGAGAAATATACTTAACACCGAATTCGTTAATTTTAAATGAAAAAGGTAGGGTAAACTATTTTTCCAAGCTTACTGTTTTTAGACTAAAGCATCCATTTTTGTCGCAAAATTACTTACCACGGCTTTTGAAAGATAATTTCAGGAAAAAGAAATCAACACAGAGTATGACGCTGCTTTTTGTTTTGCTTTACTATACATTTTAGAAGAGTAAAAACGGTAGGCATAGTAAAGTAGCTTACCACGTCTTCCCTATTTAAAAATTGATGATTTTTCTGGCAAGTATTCTTACCACTGCCTGTTAAAGGATTCATACAACTATTCTACAAATAAATAATGAATAAAGTTTAAATAGTAGATTTTTTTTTTTCGATATTTAACTACAGTTTAAAATTTTAAATAGATATTAATAAAAAATATATATATCATTCAATTTTTTAAAAACATATTCCTATTATATACCTTTGAATTATATATATGTTTTATATATCAAATAACTTTACAGTTGGATATAATAACTACTTCTACAAAAATACCCATGTCACTTAACCTTTACTTTAAAACACTTTATAATGCAAAGGTTTAAAAACTGGGAACTTTAAAAATAAAAAATGCTAATCGATCAAAAAAAGTACGATCTGCAATCGACCGATGCCGCATTTTGTATGAAAACATGGGGCATTATTCAGTTTACCCAGATTTTAATTAAATTCTTCACCAATAGGAATTATTGAACGCCTTATAAAACGGTGACTCCTTCTATCAGCTGCCACAAAATTATACATTCAAAAGCTGATACCAGAAGTAAAGAAATGGGTTACTTTTCTTTTTCTTATAACAAGGGATTCCACTTTTGGGTTTTATCCGCAAAAATGGAGTTCTATTTACCAGTAAATATTTTCTTAAATTCAACTCTTCAGCAAACTCTCACCCTATACAATAAAGAGTTGATTGTCCGTCTGCTGCCGCCAATTGTAAAACAGACATTATTTATGTCGCCAAATCACATGTGTTATTGTTTACTTTCGTCATCAATTTAACTTCGTCAGACTAAGATAAATGACAATATTGACCCTGACCCACGCCTTTACGAAATTTCGTAACAGACCTGACTGCATTTCTAATTAGTCTTAACTAAACGATGCTCATGCGCTGAAACTGACTCTATATTTAATTACAAGCACATGATCATCCTTATAATTTCAGAAGAGTAATAATTTGAATCTTAAATTATCTTAAATTTTTATTTTGATAATTTTATTAGGAATTTAAGCATTTGAATTAACTTTCCTTCATAAATTGGTTTTCTCAAAACCCCAATATTGCTTTCTAAAAGTCATTTTGGCTCAGGATAAAATCTTATATTTTGGGCCAAGCACCATTTGAATTTACCTGCGTTTAAGGTGACAGCCAACTGGTATAAATAGACCGGAGAAAATTCCAAGGCCCAATTATCATAGTCATTTCCAACAATTAAGTGACTATAACGGCCTGTTAACCTGGTAGGGAAAAGGAGAACTTTTTCTTATCTCTAAATTTTTGAATATGATTTTCACCTAAATTATATCAAATAGCTTTTTATCCTTAAAGATAAATAAAAATGCAAAGTTTACGTACCTTTTACAATACACATGTATAATTTTTTTTTTTTTCATATTTTAAATGGTAAAAATATACTTTTTTTTTTTTTTTTTTTTTTATTTAAAAACATTTACAGTCGGTAACAAAAGTCTCCGAACACTAACTAAAATTCCTATGTAAAAAAGTACACTTAATAAAGTTTTGTCAAATAAATCATTGCCGAATCCTGTTTTTAGACTGACTAAGAACAGTATTCGACAAGGATTTATTTAACAAAACTGTATAAAGAGTACTTTTTTTATACAGGAATTTTTGCAAGTGTTCGGAGACTTTTGTTACCGACTGTACATGAAGTGTTTTTCAAATGTTTACATTACCAGACAATAATATAAAAAATTTTTGTTAGTACAAATTTTATTTCTAATCAATATGTAAAGAATGAGAAAAGTTTTATCATTCTCATTATATAGTAAGCGAATTTTGTATTCTCAGAACAGTAAATAAATGTCTGTATTTTTATAGCAAATATATTAATTTTAAACTATAATGGACAGTTTATAAACACTTGTATTGATTTATGTTATTTTTTTAATGGTGCTATTATTTTAAAAGTATTCATCTCTTATTAATTGTTTGTATTCATAAATAAAAATTAGAAAAAAAAAGTTTAGTACACGAAGTTTCAAGCCATATCTTGAGTTATGACATCCAACATGATTAGAAATTAATTTAATTTGACAAAGCAAAATTTGTAGTCTTATTAATTGTATTTAGATGATAGCTCATGTATATGTGATGATGTGTACATAACAGACATATGAAAATACAGGGTGAATTCTAATTAACCTACAACTTTGAACTTAAATAACTTCTCAGAGTCTCTCTAGATGGCACTACAAATGCGTGCAATGAGAGGGTGCATAAAAGGAATTCGTTTCGTGTTCGTGTCAGTTCCTTGCCATTTTTCACTATATCTCTCAAAGTGTCATATTAACCTGAGGCCGTATTTTTATTTTTAAAAATTCGTGTTTATATGGTGAAAACGCAACACTATTGCTACGGAAGTATTTGTAAGAAACCAACATAAGCTTTCTAGAGCAATGGGGGGGGGGGGTGTCAGATACGAAAATTTTAAATTTTTCGCTGAAAGAGGAGGGTATATTTATAAAGAAACTTTTATGACTAAGTTGCACTATTATACCACCTCTGAAAATTCACGCTTTGAAAACAGCAAATTCTTTTCTCACGTTCTTTTTAATTAAAAAAAAAAATGTGGTATTATCTGTAACGACTCAATGACTATTTCAATTCAAATTTGCAGGTTAATTAAAATTCACCTTGTATATTAATTTAACAAAGGTCTACTACTATAAAATTGTTATATCATGTATATCATAAAGATATATTAATACTAATTACGCCGTTGTCATCTCAAAGTATTGAAATCCATTATTCTTTTACTAGACAACATTATATTGTCTCTATTATTTCACAGATAAATGAAAACCACTGATATATTTAATTATTTTTGCTAACACTTAATATCAAGTGATGTGAATTGATTAGTTTTATATGTCTATATCTTGAGCACAATACATGTTATAAAACCTGTCATTAAATAAAACTTTGTAAATGTAATCTACTGCATACATAGCAAAAATGACACGAAATTTAAAAAAGAATTTATATATATATATATATATATATATATATATAAGATTAAAAAAAAATTCAGTGAGGAAAAACAAATCATTATTTATATAAATATTCCTGTGGTTGTCTTATTATGACTGAGAGAGATAGAAACTGAAAGTTTTTTATTTGTTTAAAAGTTTTATAATCAACTTTTTCAAGATTTCATTCAAGAGGCATTTAACTTTACCGATGTATCTTATTAAGCAATTGAAGAAAACCAGGAAGTATGTTTTTGATCAAGGATTAGAAGTATTTTGCATAAAATGTCGTTGAAAAATAACATTAATTTATAACTTGTACGTGAGAATTATTTTTTCTTAATTAAGTATCTTGAAAGTCAAATTTTTAAAATGTATCTTTTTTTTTCATCATTATTATTATTATTATTATTATTATTATTATTATAAATGCGATATATTTAATAAATAATTAAAGATAAGCGTAACATTTACATATATGCTGAAAGTATATTGCACAACTTATCTTTCCTGATCCACCTTTGAAACATGCATGCTTAGCAAGCGCCGGTCCGGGTTTTTAGTTTTCTTTCTCCTGTTTTTTAATATTTTTAAAATTTTACAAGCACTGATGAAGAAACTTTAGAAGCTCCAAAATGGTCGTTTGCTATTTTTTGAATTTCTCTAATTTGTGCTGGTTTTACCGTTATTTCATTTTTCTTTTATATGCTATATGTTACAGGGGATGAATGTATTCAATGCACAAAGGGAGAATGTATTCAAAGCATACATTTGCAGCTCTCAATAGTTTTTTCTTTTTTCTTTTCTTTTTTTTTTTTTTTTTTTTTTTTTTTTAAGAATATATTTTATTTAAAAACCTTTCTATTTAAAGAGACTTAAGAACTGAAATTTATATATATACCGGGTGTCCGATAAATTTGTAAATATTTTAAAAATTGATAAAATAAAAATTTAAGGAATGAGTAAAATTTAAAACGATTTCCAATAAAGTTATTCTCGAGAAGGCTTTTATTTTATTTATTACTTTTTTTTTTTTTCTTAAGGGGAAAAAGAATATTTAACATTTTCGTACAGGTGCATAACAATAAATATGCAAATCAGTCTAAGAAATTGCGTAGTTATGTGATGATAGTGAATTCCTGATTTTCCCTCCTACTTCTTTGGGCATGAACTTTTAATTTCGATGCTGCCATTAGTGGATAAATGGTAATTGGCGAATTTTTTGTACATACTTCACCCAAGAATATCGCCGACTGAAGCTGAGTTATTGCTGCTGTAACTCGTTTGCAAACTGCAATTTGTGGCGATCTCGAACACATACAGCAAAATTATTGAAGCACATATCCATCCATATATCTATATATATTTAGTTTGATCGTTAATTTTATCATCAACTTACTTTTTTATAAACAGTATAGTACTAAGATCATGACTCGACAAATATTTACTTAACAAAACACAGTATTAGGTGCCCATCTTTTAACCCTTTATGCCCCAAATTAGGAAAAAACACATATATAATGTCAAAAGTTTTCCTAATTACCTAATATGGGCTCATTAGAAGATATGTAAAACTGAAATAAGTTTTTTTTTTTTTTTTTTTTTTTTTTTGTCAATTAAAGCTAATTAATTGCTTCGGTAGTTTAAAGTTTTGTCGGAGCACTACAGCTGAAAAAATTTCCCAACATCAATTTCTTATTTCTTTAATTATTAATATTTCTTATACCATACAATATTAAAAAGAAAATATGATACACATACCTTGCAGTTTTGAGCAGATTTATATGAAGAAATATAGCAAAGCATATCATTCACCAAAACTGAAGTATTTGTGATCTAATGGCAACAAAAATTATTTCCAAAACTTTTCTTCCTTCATGAAACTGCTTTTGCAATCTACCAGCAGTTGAGAGAAGTAACCACTACTGGTATTATAAAGTATCATTGGTAAAATATGAATGGATATTTTTCTGTAACAGTTACAATCAAGTGGTACTTTAAAGTACCAACGGGGCATAAGGGGTTAAGTAGAAATTATTGTTAGTGCTTCAATAATTTTGCTGCCGACAGTAGAATAGGAGAGATATGCTTGCAAACATTTGCCTGCATGCAAATAAATATAATTTTTAATGGAAATGTGTGATTTGCACTCATTAACAACCCTCCCTATCGACAAAAATTTTATTTTATTTATTTATTTATTTTTTAATGCCGCTTTTTTAAAGTACCGATAAAAAAAATACCGCTTTTGAAGAATATTTTTTTCGCATACCGCTTTCAATTTTCCAATTCCTTCAATTTTTATGATTTCTTTTTTTAATATTTACAGACTTATCGGATATCCGGTATATGTTTATATACAGTGCGACTCGCAGAAATGAAATACATTTCAAAAACGGCCCTTGAAGGCTTTTGGTTCGGAGAGACCTGCGTTAATGAGTTATTTAGCTAGACAAATTTTGGTAATAAATGTGATTACAGTTAATTTTGTGACATAAATATTCTCTAAAATCATGCTTGTAATTAGAAAAAAAAAAGATTTTGACACCATATTTTATTTTTTGTAAAATATTATGTGAAATACTGAATTGTTAACATTATTCAAATACTGTAAATACAGTATGAGGAAAAATATAAAAATTTCTATACTTTCAGAACATCAGACTGATTTTATATTAATGCATATTATGTACTTGCCATGCAGAATGACTATCCAGACTATAATATTTCTTATACTTAATATCACTTATTATAAATAAAAAAAGCATAATAACGAATACTCATTTTAATCTGAGTATATTTGTAACATAACCATATTCCAGTGCTTCATTGTAACATACGTATTTTCTTTAGAGTTTTTACTAAAGATAAATTGGTTTTACAATTACAGTTTTCTTGACAGATATTGAAATGATATTTAACTCTAAGATGTATTCAAATGTAATTTATCTTTTATGTAATTTAGCTTGTGAGTTTGCTATATTATGATAATGTCCTGTGTAAAAAGAATTTATCGTTGAAATATTATTTCATCAGAATGAAAAACTTTCGTTCAATGCTTTATTCAAATCACTTCCGATCAGATTATATTGTACATACGAGAAAAACTGTCATTAAACTGTGTATGCTCAGCATACCGTATCACATATCTGGTAATAAAGAATAAAGTTTATAAACATTGTGATTTTTTTCTCCTTTGCTGTTTATTATTATTATTATTATGTATTTATTTTATATAGATTTTGTCAGTATATATTTCAGATTTCTTCATAAATACAGAAGGTCGTTCACACTTTATGGAAATCATTTTAGAACAGTAGAACCTCGATTATCCGAAGTAATTGTGACCGAACCTACTTCGGATAATCGAGAATTCATCAATAATCCTCTAAAATATTTATCTGCACTTGTAGTTTGGAAAGGACGGCTTGCATACAAAAGGAATGTGGGGGGGGGGGGGAAATTAAAAATGCATGTTTGTTAAGAGAAAATTTTGGATGATAGTAGAAAGTGAAAAAAAAGTGAAGAAAAAACCGACTTCGGTTAACGGAGAGTTTCGGTTAATCAAGGTTCGGATAATCGAGGTTCTACTCTAATTGTGTTTTAATTTAAATGCTGTATTTCTGTGCAGATTTGCTTCTATCTAATAGCCATGGTTCTTGACAATAGCTCTAGCTCGAATTTTTCATAGAAACAAACTTTTTCTTTGTACTGTCATGTTAATTGTATCCCATTCTTCTTTTATCGTTTTCCAAAATCCGTTCAATGTTCTCGGATGCCGTTTTCTTAAGCCTTGTTTTAATAAAAACAAAAGCGCAAAAATCCTTTGGAGAAACGTTAGGTGATCTTACAGGTATATCATTAAATGGGATACATTTTATTCCTGTTTCTGATTCTTTCTTTGCTATAGGGGAGACCCGTGTACCTAGGGCCATCATGTACCTAGGGCCACCCTACTTTATTTGAATAATATTTAATTTTAAGTTTTAATGCTCAGTTGGGCGAGTAACAACACCAATTGCTACTTTTACAACTACTTTGGAACACTTGAGGAGAAAGTTTTGACAAGTTACATGTAGAAAACGAATTTACGTGGTTTAAAGTAAAATTTTGCTGCTCATCTCTTTTGCTATTTTACAAAGGCAAGTCAAATATTTTTCTTTCATTTTTAGTGTATAATGTTGCTTGTTATATTGAGTAATATATGAGATATTTAATTAGTCCTCTCTGCATGTGGATTTTTTAGTGGAAGGCATTTTGAATGAAGTTACCAATACTTGTACCTAGGGCCACATAGTTACCATGTACCTAGGGCCAGCGTGTTTGGACCTTTCAACAGTTTTGCGAGCGCAGGTTTTTGTCTTTTTGACAGTAAGGTCAACCTGTGGGCGTTTTTCTCATAAGTTACAATTTTTCAAAACAAAATTTTCCGTATTCACATTTATATTACAAATGGATATGCATTATAATCATACTCTCTCTCCAATCAAAGTATTTGCATCCATAGTATACTGATTGTACAAATATGAATTATTGTGTATATTTTTTAGAAACAAATAATATACAAATTGCAAAAGAAACGCCCACTGGTGGAGTGTACACTAATGGTGGCTTGTGCACGTAAAATCTGTCGTGGCCGCAATGTCCTCCATGTTCCCATCAAAAATTATACCTCTGGGGGTCACCGAAGCGGGAGAGCCATCCCTTCCCTGGAGGATCAAAATTGCGATGGCATGTCTCCGGACAACCTCTAGGGGTGAGTCGCCAATTTCCCATCTGCGCAGCACTAGTGTGACGTAAAACCCAACCAACCAACCAAACTTTCCATGCAACGCTGAATTTTTTTTTTTTTTTTTTTTTTTTTTTCGAAAATTGGTTCTAAGTTATTCTGTTGACAGAAAAGTGAATTAATTTGGACTTTACTTGAGATTGTTTTTATTTTTAATTTCCCGTTGTAACAAAATCTTGCAACTATCATGAATCCCTTTGGGAACTTTTCGCAATACTACTTCGGAAGCCCTTTTTTTTTTCCCCTTTCAAATTTAATATAATATCAAAACCTTTATAAAAAAAAAATGCAATAACCACGATTTATATACAGTTTCATAATATGGTGATACGAATATTTCTCCTCGGAAAGTGCAGTTCCGTAACCTTCCAACCATCTATGAATTTTAGGAGTCGTCATTTTCAAAATAAAACTTTTATTTTTACATTCCAATCGAAAGCTAAAAATAGCCAAACGATTATTCTAAAGTTGCCAACATTATATCTTAAACTGTAAAAGAGAAAAATAAATTATAAAATAGTTTCTATAAAGTGCGAACGACTTTCAGTATTAATTAGATCTGTTTAACAATAATTAACGACAAAATTTGTCGTAAAGGGTTTCGTTTTTCAAAAAGCTAATGTCTCAGATATTAGCTTTGCATGATATTCTTTTATATTTTAATGATATGCAGAAAATGTCGTCTTTGGCCAGGATTCTTCCTTTTTATTATTACTTTTTTCTATATTCAGTTGTAAAAAAGCATCGCATCCGCGAAAAGTTTCGACTTTTGGTTTTCGATGGATTTACACGTTTTGAGAGATTTAGGAGACAATTTATCATTTTTAGAAAATATCTGTCTGTGCATTACAAAAATTTTACCAACTCTAGATTAAAAACCACCACACAAGATTTCATACACATTTACATGTAGTTGCATTTTGACATGAATTAGTGCCTATCAACGTTTAGTTCAACTCGTCCAATAGGTGGTACTGTCATGTTGTATTTTCATAATTTTTAATATAGAAGTATAAGACAAAATTTCGTATAAATGTACGCAATGAAAATTATTTTTAACGAATCGCGGTGAAATAAAAAACAATATTTATAATAGTAATACTAAACGAAGAAAGAAAATTGTATATGTCGAAACATTGCGCATTCATGCTTCAAAAAATATTCATTGAAGCATTTGAAAAATATTCATTTTCAAAATGAATATTTTTCAAAAGGATTTGTCAGTACATTTGAAACGGATGATTGAAGCACAGATCTGTGTACATTTAAAACAAAGTTATTGAATACTTCCATTTAAAACGAAAAAATCCTTACAAAAAATAAAATGCATTTCCTCGAATGCCAACTGCAAGGCAAAAATCAATTGATTTTCTTTCCACATTTAGTGTTACACTTTTTCAAGATGATGAGTGAAGAAGACGATTTAACCCTTTAACGTTCACTACTTAATTTATTTTAAAAATTACTAAACTAATTTTAAAAATGGCTTTTAGACACATAGCTGATCATAAATATTTAAAAAATAAAAAATTAGCATTGTTCCTTTACGAGAAATTTTCGGTTTGAAATATCTGTAAGTAAACCTTATTAAATTCAAATAATATTTAATTTAATAAATATGTCACTTTATAAGTAAACATTCTCGACAACAAAAAATTCGTAAAAGTTTCATAGATCCCAACATTTCAATTTATTCCGGAGTATTTTA
Organism: Salticus scenicus; assembly: GCA_963930645.1. Lineage (NCBI taxonomy): Eukaryota > Metazoa > Arthropoda > Arachnida > Araneae > Salticidae > Salticus > Salticus scenicus. The sequence goes on from OZ005650.1 coordinate 147,284,210, forward strand.
ACCTTTTGCGGTGCAAGGTAATTCGGATCATTTAAATTACACTGCCACCGGAATTTACCAACGCAATTAAAATAGAAGAGATTTTAAATTTTCACGTTAAAAAAAGGGCCTTTTCTGCTATGTTATAAATGTAAATTTTTGCTAAAAAATTTCCGGGATGAGTTTTTGCACTTGAGAATTAAAATTAGGTGTTCCATGAGCGGGAACACTGCGACTGAAAGGGTTAAACGTTTGCATTCATCGTAGAAACATAATTTTAAAAAATAATTTGCACTGTGTGAATTCACTTTATCAGTGTAAAGTCACGAAACCCTTCACACGTGATCACTACAGGGAAAACTGCAACATTCACATGTTTATGTTTGTACTTTATGGGGAAATGATTGCATTCTGTTGGCAAATGTTTGTGTTATATGGGATATTGACAGGGAAATGGAAAATGAGAAATAAGTTGAAGTGGAAAACAATTGCTAATTTAGCCTCAATTTAAAAAAAAAAAAAAAAAAAAAAAAAAAGATGGAATCCATTTATTTATGTAAATATAGAAAATATTATTGGGGAGTGCAACATACTAGTTTTATTATTATTAATACTGTTTATTATTATTTAGAAAGTCCGTTCGTACGATTTATATCTAAAATCCGATCCACTAAAAGGAATTCTTCTTTTGAAAAAATAAATAAGTAAATAAATAAATAAATAAATAAATACATGATCCAATCTAAAGTTTCCATCCTTACAAGTATTTACTCTTCTAAAGATAAACTTGAAAACTGTGATATAAATATTCCTGTTTTTTAGAAGAAGAAAAAAAAATAGATAGCCTATTATTTGTTATATTGATTTTCAATTTTCCGTCATTCATGCATTGCTTATTGTGATATTTTCCATAAGCATCACTTAAAAGAGTTCTTTTTCTTTTTTTAAGCATCTAGTTTATATAATATCCTTTAAAGAGATGCATCGTGTTTTCATGTGATAGCTGAGCAGGGTTCTCTTAGCAGCCTAGAGACGATGTAGAGAGGAATTTTATCGCACTCCAAACACGTCTATCTCGTTAATAGAGGACGTGACATCATCTACTTAAGCTACGTTACATGGAGAATAGAGTGATACCTTTTAAGTATTCATTTAAAAAGGAGTTTATTTTTGAATTGAAGATTATTTGGATTTATCACATTAGTATCAAGTCGTTTATAAAAATTGAAACTTTTATTTCAATTAAACAAAATTATTTACAAAATCATTGATGATAAGGTAAAAGTTAATATTTTAAAACATTATTTTACCATGTTTTTATTAACTTCGATCTTCGATCCTTGTTTGATTGTTTGTTTGTCCAGTACAAATCTTGCAATCGATTTTTAACTAACTTCCCAACTAGCTAGATACTTGAAACTTTCAGGACAGCTCAGAAGACGGTAACAATACTTTTTTTTAACACCTTTAGTCAACTGTTTCAGGTCCCTACTGCTTTCGGCAGCGTTTGTATGATTCGACAGAAAATTTATTTAACTAACATCCGGAATAGATAGACATTTGAAACTTTCAGAACAGTTCAGAACACGGTGAAAATGCATTTTTAAAATTATTTTAGCCAACTGTTTCGGGTTCCTGCTACCTTCGGCAGCGTTACCAGTACAAAGCTTGCAAACTTCCCGGCTAAAAGCTAGCCATTTGAAACTTTTATAATAGCTTTAAACACGATAGCAATGAATTTGTTAAATACTTTTAGCCAATTGTTCCGGATTCCCGCTGCCTTCGGTAGCATTTATATGGTTAAACAGAAATTTAAAGACATGGTGTATAAAAAGTTCTTTTTATCTTGTAATTATTTGATTAATTAAATCAAAATTATCATTTGTACAGTAATAATTTGACATCATTGATTTATTCTTTTTAAACAAGTAATTATTAAAAATTTGATAAATTAGTCCATTTCTTGTGAATAATGACTGTTCGTAAATGTTTTTAATTTGTACGATGTATTAATAATACAAAAAAAAAAAAAAAAAAAAAAAAACTTCACTGATAGAGAAATATACACTTTTTTTTTTTTTTTTTTTTTTTTATTATTATTATTATGAATGTACAATTTTTTCTTAGATATATTTTCTGCACTTCTCGAAAGCAAATTGACAATAATTATGCTGTAATTTTTTAAATATAATTGTAAATTTTAGTACAAATGACACTACTGACAATTAAATTCTGAGTAGATTTTACTACATATATATATTAAATAGTGTTTACTATTAATTCCAATCTATAACAAATAAATTTTATACAAATTATATATTTTGTCGACGAATACATGAATGCGTTTTTCTTATATTAACAAGTTTATCTAATTCTCTCTTTAACAAATAGACCATTTTTATATGTGACAACACAATACATTCTCACAGTAATAAACATAAAAGCAACGTTGACATATTTTTTGTCTCACTGAAAGCAAGTTATCTCTTTAATGGTGGACGTGACATGATGTAAGTTTTTGCGTTATAGGCTACAAGAGGTGATGCCACTTAATTAATTGCTTGAAACAATGCTGATTTTTGAACTGGAAATGCATTTTTTCTTATCACATATATGTCTAATTGACTATAAAGTGCCAATTAGATGTGATTCAATTTATGCAAATATATAATATACTCAATATGTATATTTCAAGAAATAATGGTATTTAAAATGAAATAATAAATATGCCATGTGATTCTCTAAATTACTATAATTAAATATGTAAGGTTTTAATTATTTTTTGCTTTCTCTTACCCATGTCTTCTCCCCCTCCCCCCCCCCCCCCCCCCCAGAGAAAGTATTGTTTTTGGGTCAAATTTCCGAAATGGCGTTTTTGTTCTATTTACACGTTTTGAGGTCCCATGAATCCAAAAATCATGTTTTTAGCGGTTGGTTCGTGTGTGTGTGTGTGTGTTATTAGCATATCTCAAGAACAAATAATAGCAGAAAGTCCAAACTTGGTATTCTAACTGTACATCATATCTAAATGTGCTACATTAAATTTTTGTTGAGATCAAGCAAATAGTTCGTATACAGGGACACCCAAGTGAATTCAAATATATCGTCTATGGGGGAAATTGCAGGTAAGTAGAGTTTAACATCTATAGATTGTACTACACCAAATGAAACGAATATACATTTTTTATATGCGTAAAAAAATGTTCCATGTAGAATATTGTATGGAAATCATTCACTGTTCGTTTACAGGGCTACGCAAAGAACTAGATTGTAGTGCGACAATACTTGAAAATTGATGGAAGTGTATTTCAGGCTGTGCCGTGTGTTATTAATATAGGATTATATTTATGTGAACCATGTGACGGGTAAAAAATCTTCAGAAGATATACAGGGAGCTATAACATCTTTTTTTTTTTTTTTTTTTTGTTACTCTGGAAGGGTTTTACTGTAATATTTTTCCATGTCCAGGAAAGCTGCTCGGGAATTTAAATTAATTCCTCATGGCCACATGGTTAATAATGTAATATTTTGAGCTAAATATTCGTTGCTGGGATTTTTTATATTTACACGTTTTGAGGCTTCCTGAATACCGAAGTCAAGTTTTTAAAGCTTGATATTTGTCTGTGTCACTCAGAGTAAATTAAAAACAAGTAATTTTAAGCAATCCAAATGTTGTATTTCGAAGTTAATACGTTTTTTACTAGAAAAGTTTGATCAAGATAGATAAGTTTCAAGGAATGTTGGTGTGAAAGTTATCTCAATAATTTTAAATGAACTTTTGAATTACATAACAGATTTGAATTTTGTATAAATGTAGGTACAATAATGAAAAGGGGTGTTGAGGGGGCGTTAAACCCCCCTCACACAGAATTATTTGTCAAACAAAGCTGCCCCGAAGCCTAATTTGAATTGATTTAACATAGGTTTACATAACAGTACTCGTTATTTTACCCCTTAATCTCCAATCTGTATTTATAATATTAAATTTCCGGGTATGAGAAAGTCGTGTGATTGACACACCAGGTTACTTTTTAAACTATCAAATAAATTAAGTACATCTCATAAAAATTATAAACTGTTAAATTTTTTACTATTAATTATTTTTCAGAAAGTAAATGTAAGACTTCAGAAAATAATAATGATAGTGCTAACCATTTTGTTTCAGCCAACAAGAGTCTATACTATAACTATCAGAACCACAAATTGTCAGAAATTCACTGGAAGTTTATGACGTAAATTTGGATTTTGTGATGTTAAATTTATTTCAGATTACTTCAAGAAAAAAAGAAAATTTCTTTTAAAAAATGCTATACAGTTGTGAAACTAAATTAATAACTAGTATGTTATAGTCATCTCAAAAGTTTCATCTATGTCATTTTATTTCACAATGCATCTGTCGGTTAACATGCACAAATATTAAATCAACATATATCCGCACAATGAAATATTTGTGTACGTAATTTAATGCACTTTAACCAATAGATGCTGAAATATAAGCCATCTCAAAAACTGAAGAAAGTGAATAACAGCAACTTCACTTGGCGTTCAATATACACCAAAATTATAGCAGTAAAATTTTTCATAACATTTATCGCACTTAGGAAGTTTCGTGCATTTCTATATTAAATGAGCTGAGATATTGTCTTCATGTTAGAAGGATTAAAATGCTGTATAGTTGAACCACACACACGTACTAAACAACATAATTCGTCATAACATGCATCTCCTATAACAAATAAGTTTGGTGCCTTTATATATCAAAGAAGCTATTACATTTCCGTAAATGAAGTTACTTCTGTATAGCGGCGCCACCTTTCAGCCGATATACACCTAAACTAATCAACACATTTGGTCATAATACAAATTTCACATGTCAAATTTGGTATATTTCTATACCATAAAAGCTGAAATATTGCTTTCTCGTACTTGAGATTAAACTACTGCATACAGGAGCCAGCGGTCGGTCGATATCACACAAATTTGATGAACGCAGTTGTTCCCGATGTTATTATACATATCCAGTTTTGTGCATGTATATATTTTAAAAGATATGGTATAACTTTAAAATAAGGAGGTAAAATTGCAACCTAGCAACACCGCCTAGTGACACAGTCCAAAAACTAATCAGCGCTAACTTAAGTTAAGGTCCAACTGAATATAAATGTGCTGAACTTCTGCCATTGGTCTGTGCTATGCAACGCCCATAGAATAAATAAAATCTTTTCCTTAAAAAGAAAGAAAGAGTTACAGAAATTTCAAAGAAAAACAAGTAAAAAAGACAGACGTAAAAAACAAAACAAAACAAGCGTAGAAATGTTGAATACAATAAAAAAGAAAAATGCAATCAAGATTTTAAAAAAAAAGAAAGAAGGAAAGAAAATAGTCGAAAAGAAGCAAATGAAATAAGAACAGATGTAATTCAAAGTGAAGAATATAAATTATAAAACAAAGGAATTAAATTTTTAAAATTATTTTTAAATAAAACATCTAAAAACACATTATAAAAGTATTGTAGAAAATTTTATTAAGAAAGGCATCATGGTTAAAAGAGATTTTTCGGGAAAATCTATACATAAATACAATTGTAATTAAAGGTAGATTTAATATTAAAATATTCGTCTGAACACCCATCTGGAATATGTATAAATAAATATACGTCTGGGCTATACAATATCTATATTGCCAACACAGACATGTTCCTTTATTCGGGTCTGGAAATGTCTTTATAACTCACAAATTTGAGATAAATGGGATAAATCATAGACTTTGCGAGAATCATTATTAAGTCCCTGTTTACGAAGATAGAGAATAAGTGAAGTTAATGGAAGGAAACTCAAGTTTATAGGCAAGCATAGCAACTTTCAAATTAACATTAAAGTTGAAGCATATTAAAACTTTAGTCAATTTGGTATATAATGGTGGATAGAAAAGCAGAACAATTCATTTATCATGTTTAGTATGAAGAGCAAGGATATATTTTCTAAAAGGCCTATTGAATTCTTCTAAAGCCTTATAATTAACAGAAGGAACTTCTTTTAACTTTTAAAATCCCTTTTAACAGCAGTGTCAGTAACAGATTTTTGAATAATTTATGACATCAACAAGTATGTTAAATTCATCCTTACGTGAATAATAAATTATTGAGTTTTGAAATATAAATTTATAAAGTTAATATTTTTATGAGATAGCATTCTTATCCAAATTCTAAATTACTATCTGACAAAAAAAAAAAAAAAAAAAAAAAAAAAAAAATACATCAGAAAGAAAAAAAAATTATAAGACATTTTCAAACATTTATTAATTGAATAAAAATATTAAAAGAATGCATTGTCATCGCGTTCTAAGCTATTCTAAAAGTTTCAAATGTCTAGCTAGTCAGGAAGTTAGTTAAAAATCGTTTGCGAGATTTGTACTGAACAAACAAACAAGAAAGCGAGTTAATAAAAATTTGGTAATAAATAAAAATCAAATTTTAAAAAAAATCTGAAAACTTCAATGCAATGTTAGAAACTGTTATGTAATGTAGAGGGACAATAATTAAAAATGTTTTATGAAAATATCTTGACTATGAAAAGTTTAATAAAGCAATATGAAATAATTATTAAAATCCAATATTTTAATGTAAAGGACAGATAAAAAGAATTAGAATATTTAGAGTACAATTATTTAATTTTCAAAAATTCTTTATAACTTAATAATAGAAAGACTTTAGAAATTTTAAAAATAATTTTTTTTAATTTTGATTTTAATGAATAAATAATAATTTAATTTTTTAAATTATCTTATTATGAATGATATACTTGATGTTAAAAGAAAGTAAGAAAGAAAATATTCCTAAAAACTTTGATAAAACCCGAAAAAACCCTGATAAAACCAAAAAAAAAACCCTGATTAAACCCGAAAAAACCGAAAAAATCCTGATAAAACCCAAAAAAAACCCGGGTTTTTTCCAACCCTGATTCTAGAACTCTCAAAACGTGTAAAAATATTGAAAAACAGAAGTTGAAAATTTTTACGAATCCAATATTTTCTTCTATTCAATATAGAAGAAAGTAATAACTCTCATTATGTACATTTATACGAAAATTTGTCCTAAAAAATTGGGATCACGGCGCCACTTGTTGAACGATTGGTCCCCAAATGTAATCAGCACCAGTTTAGGTTAGTGTCCAACTAAATACCAAGTTTGATTTAATTTCGTGCATTGGTTCGTGAGATAAACCGTCCACAAAATTTGTGATGTACACACACAGGCAGGCGGACAGACATATCCTTAAAACAGACAAATCGTGTTCACTGAAAACCTGTAAATCCATCGAAAATTAGAGATCCAATACTTTCGAGCGAATCCAATACATTTTTCTTATATATAGAAGAATGTAATAAATAAGAACGTTCAAAGAAAGAAAATTATGCTTGTGACAAATTAAGTGCATTTACGGATTTTACCCATTTACTAAAAACATGATATATGTTATTAGATGTAAAGGACAAAAAATTCTTTAGCATGAGGTGGGGAAGAAAAATGAAAGGGAATTTTTTAGTGCACAATTGAGAATATCAATCAATAATTCTATATCTCCTCATAGCTGCAACACATAAATCATTATTTCTCTATTATCAAAAACGAGAAATTAAAAAATCCATTTATAACTGGGAAACGCAATGCAAACAAATGTGTCAATTATCAAAGGTTAGTGAATTTTCTATAGCATCGCATACATAATAAATTCCAAATGCTTCAGAATGATTTATGAATGCAGTGTAACAGAAAAATTAGTTTCAATATGAATAGAAACCTAGACTAATAGAAACTAATATGTAATATTAATAGTGTTTTAAGTAATTTGTGTTGAATAGTCCCTCATGGTCACGACTATGTTGAATGGAAAACAATTTTGTAAATTCAAATTTGTTATGGCGTTTCAGTCCATAGGATATTTTCATGTAAATAGATTAAATTTATACTTCTCAGTCACTACACTGAATACACTCATTGACAAATATTAGTTTTAATTTTTAATTTCCTCTATTTTCAATAGAAGAAAGATTTGGATTCGTAAAAATTTTCGACTTCCGGTTTTCGACGGATTTACCCGTTATGAGAGGTCTAGAATATGATTTCACCATTTTTAGAAAATGTCTGTCTCTCCGTCTGTCTGTTCGTCTGTGTGTATGTGTGTGTATGACAAAAATTTTGTGGCAACTGTATCTCCGGAACTACTGCTCAGAATTGTATAAAAATTTATATTTAGATGTACTTTGACCTAAATTAGCGCCTATCAACTTTTGGTGCCAACCGCTCAACAGGTTGCGCTGCTATACAGCTATTTCTGCAATTTAACGAGAGGCTATATCACCGGTTCTATTGTGTATAATCAAAATAAACTTGATATGTGAGAAATACATTATGAGACATTATGCTGATTCAATTTGAGTGCTTATCGGCCAAAATGTGGCGCTACTATACAACGATTTCCGCAATTTACGGGAAAGCTATATCTCAAGAACTACTGATTAGAATCATACATAAATTTATATGTAGATGCACTTTAACATAAATTAGTGCTTTTCAACTTTTTATGTCATCCGCTCAACAGGCGGCGTTGCTATAGAGTTATTTCTGAAATTTAAGGGAAGGCTATATCTCAGGTTCTATTAAGCATTATCAAACAAAACTTGATATGTGAGAAGACCATTATGAGACATTATGCTGATTCAATCTGGATGATTATCGTCCATGATAATAGGGATTTTCTCGGCAAAAGTCGCCAAAAAGTCGCCAAATCTATTACCTGCCTTATTGCAGCTTTTTAATGCGTTTTTAAGGGAAAATTGAGTATTTTAACACTAAAGCAAACATTAAATCCTCTTACTAGTTGTTGATAAAATGTTTAAAATAAAAATTGAAAAATAAATGAATACCGTATTTTCCGGCGTATAACGCACAGGTCTCATAAATGAGTTACACACCAGAAAATTTAATTTACAAATAAAGCTATATTTGTAAGAAAAAATAGCTTGTTAATATATAGCTTTTACTGTAAATTTAAATTTCCGGTGTATAACTCATTTAACAAGACTGCGCGTTATACGCCGGAAAATACTTTAAGCGATTTTCGAAACAAAATCGACGTCCATTAAAATTTGGTAATTAAAATGAATTCGAAATATTTGTGAACATTTAGAATTTCCTTCAAATCACATACAATATTTAATAAAACATTTATTTCTTAAAACCTTTATTTATTTATTTATTTTATTTTATTTATTTATTTATTTATATTTATTTATTTATTTATTTTTTGTCGACACTCATTATTATTTATGATATTGTTTACACACACACACATATATATATACAATTTTATCAATTGTCCTTGAAATTTAAATATATGTATAACCATTTTGAAAAATTTATCATAGTATACTTATTCTGGATTTAACATCAATCTAATACTGTACAGCCCAGAAGCATTTTAGACTGCATTTTTCTTCTCCTTTTATCTGCTCATTTTACATTGCTCTTTTTGTATTTAAAATGAAGAGAAAGATCAAATGGATTTAAATCAAAAATATACATAAGAATGAAAAGAAAAAGAAAGTTGAACAAACAACCTAAAACAATATTTTTCTTTTGAATCAAATTCTTTTATCTGTTGTAAAATGATGCAGGACTTCTATCTGTTATATGTTTAATGTATGATTGAAATCGAAAAGCAAATACACTCTAAGCATATATACTATTTCAACCTGCTTCGTTGATTCTGAAAATCTTACATAAGCAGAAATATTTGTATTTTATACTAGTATCCTATTTCAATGCTCAATCGTTTGAGATTTTTTTATTTCAAAATTGAAAATGTTATGTAATATTTTTTGTATTTCATACAAAGTTTAATTTTAATGATATATTATTGTTTTTCTACCCTTATATATGCAAGTCTTCTACAGAAAAAGAAAAGTTTCACATTTAAATATATATATATATATATATGTATATATATATATATATATATTATAATTTTACTTTTTATTTAGAATATAATGGTAGAGAAAATATTGTTTTGGTGTCAAATTTTCGAACATGTATTTTTCCTATATTTAACGTTGTGACGGTTTAGCCTCCTTGGACTGCGCGAAACAAAATGAAATAAATATATTTTTACTTTCCGAACATTATAGTGAGGAAAGTAATGTAATCATGCCAAAAATACGAATTTGAGATTTTGATGTTTCTATATGTTTCGAGGTCCCCTGAGTCCTTTTTCATTATTTTTACGAATGTATGTATGTGTGTATGTATGTGTGTATATCTGTGAGTAAACACGCTAGCGTCTAAACGCTTTGTTCGAATAAGCTGAAAGTTGGTACGTATATTATAAGTCATCATAGTACGAACCCTATAGATTTTGGTGAATCTAGCACTTATGTTTTTTTTTTACATGGACACCAGGAGAAATTCTTTATCATTATGGCCTATGGGGCCAAATTTTTAAAAGTGCGATAGCGTCTAAATGCTTTATTAATCTGAGCAAAAAAATTGTACACATGTTATAGGTCACAGTTGTACGAACTGTGTAGATTTTGGTGAATTTAGCACTTACAGTTTTTTTACAGGGCACAAAGAAAAATTCTTTATCATTATGGCCTATGGGGCCAAATTTTTAAAAGTGTGATAGCGTCTAAACGCCTTAATATTCTGAGAAAATAATTTGTACACATGTTATATATAGGTCACAGTTGCACCAACTGCATAGATTTTGGTGAATTTAGCACTGACAGTTTTTTTACAGGGACACAAAGAAAAATTCTTTATCATGATGGCCTATGGGACCAAATTTTTAAAAGTACGATAGCATCTAAACGCCTTATTCAATTGAGCTGAAAATTTATATGAATATTATAAATCACTGTTGCACTAACTATAAGCATTTTGGTGAATCTAGCATTTATAGGTTTTTACAGGCACACAACGAAAAATTCTTTATCATTATGATCTATGGGCTCAATGTTCAGTAGCATTAAATAAAACAACGTGTAATATATGTAGAAAAATACTCAAACACTCTATTATGGTTTTCTCTATTTTGTTTGTTTAACAATTCCTCTTTCTTTACTTTACCTACAAAGCTGTTAATTACTCAATATTCGGAAAGTCGAGTGGAGTCACTCCAGATTTTTTTATACACATAAAAGTATGTATGATATAGAAAATGACAAGAAAATCATGTACCATTCGTTTACAAGGCCACATAAAAGAAATCTGGTGTGAAACAACAACACGACTTCCATTACCCATTATTACACGTATTATATGCATTTTTGGGGGGATGTTATATGCATTTTTTGGAATTTTAAGAGAAACTTGATACACGTATAAAGACATATAAAACAGAGTTTACATAGCGAGTTAAAATTAAGAAAAAAAAATTGATAGAGTTATTTTTTTAAACACCAATTTCTGAGATCTAAAACTGAACTACCTAATCAGTATGACCATTAATATTTCTGTAATAACTACGTAATACATGAGAATGGGTATCTAAAATGGATCAATAAAACAATTTTTAAGAAAATCGTTAAAGCAGTTTTTGAGATACCAACTTTTACGAAAACTTTGTATACTTAATTATTAACCGTAAAACAATAATTACATACAAAAGGACATTTAAAAGAGAGTTAATATGGCGAGTTTGCAAAAAATCCGAAGAGCTGTTTTTAAAGGAACGCATTTGCGAGACCTGAAATTGAGCTATTTATACAGGTCGCCTATCTATTTTCCTAAACTAACCAACTATATCATTCAAAAGGGTATCTAATAGAATATCTAATGTTTATATAGCGATTTTGAAGAAAATCGTTAGAGCCATATTTGAGATACGGACTTATGGTCCCATTTCCGGTTTCTGATGATCCACTTCCGGTTTTTCAATTTTCACCAAAATTTAAAATATTCATCAGTACACCAGACCTGCATCAATTGTGAAGTTTCGTTGTTCTTATTAGTTTCGGAGATATGATAGCTATAAGATTCCACACATACATACATACATACACACTGACCAATTGCCAAAAATTACTTTTTTGGGCTTTTTTGTGTTTATAACTTTTTTGTGTTTATAATTTGTACACAATGAACATAATTGAATGAATGCATTCTTCTTGTAATTAATGGAAGAAATTGACTAAACTTTAACAGAGTCATGAAATCTCTAAGGAATGAGAATTACTTCCTCATACCGTATGGTAAACAAAGTACTAGTTTAGATTCTGAATACAACACTATATTTGCTATAATTACTCGTTTTGTGTGTTCCTTGAATATTGAAATCAAGTTTTTCACTATTGTTGTTGTGTATATGTCAGTTATCAGCATAACCAAAAAACAAATAATTGCAAGAATTGAGTATTTTGAAAATAGTATGAGATTACTTCTTTTGAAAATATTGATTAAGATTGGTAAGTCTCAAGGAGTTGTGTGGGCGAAATCGGTCGGAATTATTTTGAGTAAGTATTTAAATTTAATTACAGCCTTAAATTTCTAGGAGTATATGTACTATGACCTTGGTGTCAGAAAAATATTGGTCAGTGTCCTACTGTTATTGGCCGATATTTTGAACGTCATTGAATATTATACGCCAAACTTATACATAATATTTATCGATATTGATAAACATTATTAAAAATGTTTACCATAAACAGGAAATTAAAAGAATTATTTTTATTAATGTTATATCTCGAAAACAGTATTTTGAAAAATAAAATTTCATAAAATGGTAACTCTTTAATGCTTTATTTTTAATACTTGTTAACACTTTCGCGATCGCTGACGTAGATTCACGTCATTTGAAAATCTGTAACTCCGCCAGTGGGCGTTTCTTTTAAAATTTATATTTCATTTATTTCTTAAAAATATACACAATATTCATATTTGTGCAACCAATATACTATGGATATAAATACTTAATATAGAGCATAATATAATGTATATCCATTTGTAATATGAATCTGAATATAGAAAATTTGTTCTGAAATATTGTAACATGGGAGATTAACGCTGGCAGGCGGACCTTACTATCAAAAAGACAAAAGCATGCGGTCATAAAAGGTTAATATTGACCAGTGTCGTAAAATAATATTATTTTAACAGCATTCTACGATATCTGTCGACATTCGAAAAGCAATATAATTTATTAGATATTGAGAAACATCTATTGATATTATTAAAAGATCAATGTGATCTTTTAAGCACACGTTGCGTTTGTGATATCAAGAAGTGATACTATTTATTGATGTTTGATGATATTATTTATTGATGTTTATTGATGTCAGAAAATATTGGAAATATTACCAGATATCAGAAAATAATAACAGTGAATATTTTTAGCGAGTGTCGAGTGTCATTTATATTCTTCAATGTTATAATATGATATTGGCCAATATCTTTCTGCTACCTACGTAAGCGGTTCATGGAGGCAGGAGCCCACTTCACAGAGAAATATTGTTTTTAAAGTATGCTTTTATACAGTACTTGTTACCTTACACCTTAAATTATAATCGGCCTTTATAGTTTTATATGCAGAGTAAGAAAAGTATTGTAAGTGGCTCACTAGATTGTTTTAATTTATTACATCAATACTTTTTCACAAATGTAAGCACTAATTAGCAAAGTAAGACAAAAAGGAAAATGCACGTTTCGTATAGATTATGAAATAATTTAAGGTATAGTGGTAAAAATATCTTCACCAAAATTCTAAATAGTTATTATAGGGACAAATTTCATATTTATGGATGGATAAAAATCTTAGTGTCACTGAATTGCTATCACAGCAACCACAGCAACAGATACATGCGTGAGTGAAGACTTTTTTTTTTTTTTTTAACCCTTCGTACCTATATCCAGTGTTGCCAGATTGCGCGACATTTTTATTCAATCACCAATAATTTCGAGAAGTGATATTTAATCTATGTAATATTAATTCGTTTATAATGTATATCAAACATCACTTCTCAAAATTATTCGTGACTATTTTTTCTTCCCAAATGGCAAGTTAAAAAGACCATTACAGCAGAAAATACAAAGAGCAACAAATAATAAAGAACAAAAAAGAATAGAACAGCTCCAACAATAGTCTATGTATCTAAAAGGCCCCTGGCCTCCCAGTAGCGGTCGACTAAAGAACGCTTGGATAATGCCTTGCAAGGAAGGAGATGTTCACCATTCATGTCCCGTCCCAGATAACAGAAATTGCAGATAGAGCTAGAAACTAATCTAAAACGGTACAAATGTGTCAAAAAGCAATCATGGCCTATGGCCAGCCTAAACTCAGCCACCATTTTATGTCTGGGTCACTTTGAGACCACAGAAAGTCTGTCTCTCCAAGACTTTTGCATTGTGCGAGATTGGAGGCTCTTTTTGAACATCTCAGACATTACATTTTTGATTAATCGTTTTACTGTGCCAAAAGATACACTAGAAGGAGATATTTGTAAAGTCATGGCACCCTTTTGGCCAAAGAATCAGCAATTTCATTGCCAAGGACTCTACAGTGTCCAGGGATCCACTGTAAAACAATGTCTTTTTCGTTAAAAGACAAATCCTGTATTATTGATGATTTAAAAAAAAAAAAAAAAAAAAAGTCGCGCAATCTGGCAACGCTGACTGTATATCAATATCAAGGGTCATACTCTACGCCCCTTTTTCAAGACACTCTCATAAGCAAAAAATTTTTAAATGTGTGAAATAATATCTTCCCTCTATAACTATGGCACATTGCTATAAACATATCCGGAAGTATTTCTGTATAAAATTAGTGGTGGCAAAGAAGTTGGAAATTTCTTTTCTATCATAGCGTCCTGAAAAAAGGGCGGAGAGTACGATCCTTGCGATATATCATTGAATTTAAAAATCATGTCAAACCAGAACTCGAGGTCTTCACCCATTTTCAGGACACTTCCAGTGAAGAGAAAATTCTGCCTTTTGTACCAGCACTATTTTAAAACAAAAATGTTTACTATATTTTTACAGTAAAATGTCGTGATAATTCATGTAGCAAAAATTGCTGAAATTTTCTCAGCGTTGTGAGTGTCCTGTAAAAGGGGCGGAGACTTCGAACTGTGGAACGAAGTGGTGATAGAGAATCATTTCTCCAGCTGCCGTATCAAAAAATTCCAGGCAGATTGTTAATTCTCGTATCTAAGAAGTGATTCAGGTCCTAGTCCTGTGCGGTGTGATTTCCGTGGGAATCTTTCTTAGAGGTTCGAGCCAGTACTAAACATTATAAACAAAGGGATGTCTTTTGTCCTATAAATTACAATACTGGTGCGATATCATTTCTTCTGTGTGCAACAGTTGGTTTTCGGGTACAGTGCACGTGAAAGATTGCACAAATTTTGTGCGCTATGATATAGCATCAAATAAGTTTTATAATAATACTAGCAGGCTTTGCCCACTTCGCTGGTCACTATATTTAAATGAATTTTAAAAAAAGAATCATTATTTTTCTACCACTTTACAAATAATAAGCTAAAAAGAAAATACATTAAAATCACTTAAAAAATTCGCTTCGGGTTCAAGCTGTCTACGGCAAGGACTTCCTCACTACAATGTCTCGGGTCCGTGTCTCTAAACAACGCCTTACCCGTAAACTTCAATTTGAATACTTATCGGATGAAGTTTTGAAGTGAAGCGTATCGGAGAGGAAAAAAAGCACTTTTTTATGTAAACTGCGATTACTTTTACGTAATCGCAGTTTACATAAAAAAGTGCTTTTTTTCCTCTCCGATACGCTTCACTTTGCGTACAACAACTTTGCGTACTATATATAATATTTTTGTCATGATATTTCCTACATTTTATTTTATGTATGCTGTCGACCATAAAATGACAGCAATTTCACTCTAATATGCCCGGTAATACAATATGATATGAGCACTATTTCAGCCATTTTTGACAACTAATGTTTTTGTCAATACACGTTTATTAGGACGGAGGACTATTAGTCTCAATCTACGGATTTTTACGATACCAGTTTTACGATAGTTGGACATTTATCGACAGTATAATTGAACAATTTGAAAGCGATGTTATAATTTGAAAAAGAAAAAAAAACTAATAGTCCTCCGTACTAAAGTAAATTCTGCTTTTGCCAGAATCTCATCTTTTTTTTTTTTTTTTTTTTTTTTTTAAAGAGGGAAAAAAAAAAAAAAAAAAAAAAAAAAAAATAATAATAATAATAATAATAATCAGTTTCAAAACAAACACTATCGAAAAAGTTTTTTTTTTTTTTTTTTTTTTTTTTTTTTAATTAATAATTTTGAATTAGGAAATAAAAGGTCCGCGTGCAAAATGAAATTAAAAAATAAGAAAGAAAGAAACAAGATAATTAAGTTTGAATTTGAGTTGGTAATTTAAGGATGCCATTGATAAAGTAACTTTTTTTTTTTTTTTACTTTATATATATATATATAATAAAGATGATCTATTAAGCATAGTAGAAGCCAAGCAACAGACACAGGATCACTGAAACACCAATGACCAATAAGATTTAAAATAAAAAAAATTATCAGTGGATGAAATACACTAATGTAAAGAAACCAGATCTATTAATTAACATCCTGCAAAACAAACGAATCAATAAAGTAACACAACAAGTCTTAACTTAAAACCATAAACTTATCAAAATTAATGAAAAAACAACCCAAGAAACACAAGATAGGAAGAAGGAGGCAGGCGGCAAGACTTGTGACTTGCCTGTGGGGTTAAACTAGTTTCATGCCGGCAACACTCACCCAGCCTGACATGACCAGAACAGGAACCATATGGATTTAAAAAAGCAAAATTTAAATTTAAATTTATCAAATATTTGTGCCTACAACGTGCAAATGCACGGATACCTCGCAGTTACAGATAACAACCCATTTATTTGTATGTTAAATTAACGTAGTCATAGTGATTGATGTATAAAAAATGAATAAGTAAACTTTATCATTGCACTTTACTTCATTGTAACCTTGGCGATTTTAAAATTTTTGTAGCAGTTTTGTCAATTTTTTTTTTTTTTTTTTCATAATTTCTTCTATAAAAAGGGGGAAATTTTCAGTACCTCTTTTGTTAATATTTTTATTAGTTGCACGTCTTCGTTAATTATAAGAATTATTCCCATTTTGCTTATATTTTTAATGATATTTAAGTTAAAATAGTGTCCAGATAAATTTTTGTTTCCGACTGATCGGGAAGAATAAGCATACTATTCTGTATTACAATAATAATCACCAAGATTTATTTAATTAGCTTGATCGAAATTGTGATTTTAATAAAATTATTATTAGATTATTATTTATTTTTTTAATTATTGATATTATTGATTTAAATTGCATTGAATATTCTAACTTATAATTTTTTTAATCATAATTATTATAAACAGAAATCGGAACAATTAATTTCAATCTATTTTTCGCTAAATCCATGCTATTTTTATAATTCATGTTATAACTACTGAAGGCAGGTTATAAAAATATTGAAAATCTATTTACGATTTCTTTTAATATAATTCTTGTGTACAATTTTAAATTAGCACATAGTGAGGAATGTCCCATTAATCTCCATTCAAACTGTCCCATTCATCCCCATCACCACATGGTCATATAAAACAGGAAATATGTTTAATGAACAATTATCAATATTCTTCTTGAATATCATTAACACATTAAAAGATTATGCCCTTTCATCGTATAAGAGTTATATTAACTTTAAACAAATAGTTAATTTCTTAACAACTACCTAATTGAATCAGTAAAAGTTACTTTGGCAGCAGAAAAAGACACTTTAATTTTTTTTCTGCCCTTCTATAGATAGCACAACTCTGAAACTACACTTGATGAATGACCTCAGTACTACCATATATCAGAAAAATTGTCAAGTTTCTGGTGCATGCAAAACATAAAAAATTTGCTACTATTCCATTCATCCTGCGTCCCATTCATCCCCACTCTCCCCTGTATAGTATATTGATATTTTACAATTTAATTATATTTTTGATGCCCTATTTACCTTAAAATATCTGTTGTCAAAATTTAATTTCTTGGTGAAAAGTGTTCGAAGTACTTCAGCGCCAAAATATAAAAAATAGCCCAGGAGGATCTACAAATAAAACAGATAAAATAAATTTTTGATTCATCGAGTTTAGAAAAGCTAAAAAACGCTATGTAGTCGAATGTGACGTCATGGGCAGTTTTTTGAACAACAGCTTGACAGTAAAAATACAAAAAATAGTAGTTAATAATAATAATAATAATAATAATAATAAATAATCCTTTGACAACTACATATATTAGCATTATGAACTGTATTAGCATTTCATCAATATGTATAAAATTTTTAAGGTTATAAACGACGTCAATTTTTGTGAGATGCAAAATTACTTAATATTTTTTTTATTCTTTACGTTTAATTAAATGTATTTATTTTTATGTCGAAATAAAAAATAAAAACTCGTAAACATTTCTGGCAACAATTAAATTCTAGCTAATATTTAAATGGCTAATGTTAAAGGTATTATGTGGTTATTATTTTCACACTTTATTTAATTAAACGAAAACTAATCAAAAATTCGGGCTTCGAGGTGCACTAGGACCTCTTGGGGGAAGGGGGGGGGGGCATCTTCATGTCGAATAACGTCACTGTCCGAGTTACCGTCTTTGTGCTACGCTGTTCACAGACACACACAGAGAGAAGACATTGCCTTTTTTATATATAAAGATCAAATAGATAATTAAAACCTTATTTTAAAGGGGAAAAAGACGTATGTGATGTATAAATAAATATTTATCTTTAAAAATTTGCAAAATACGATAGACTATTCCACGCACACACACACACACACATATGAGTGATTCCATGGAAGAAGGTAACGTCAGTCACACTTTAGTCAGGTAACGTCATTTCTCCTCTTTTTTTTGCCACCACTAACACTATACAGAAATATTAATGACATGTTAACCGTGATTTTTGTGATCATAAAGGACAGTACGGAAAATGTGTTTTTTACTAGTAAGCTCCGCCTACTGCCGTTCTTCTTGAACGATGTATTATTTAACGGAGAGATATGTATAATTGTTTATCATATAAAAGGCCATACATAATAACAATTTTGTTTCCGAATAATGCACACTGCTTGTATAAATATTAATATTGTGGACATTTTTTAGATATACTGTAATACACAGAATTTAAAAGTTACAACGTGGCTGTAGTTTCAAATACGAATATTTCTACGGTTATGGAACAAACATACTTGTCAACCATCTCATTAATAACCGTACAATTCTTAACGCCCCTTTTCTCACACCACTATATTTTTAGAGTTATTCTCTCTAGATGTTGTTACGATGAAATAAGATTAAAATTACTCTAAAAAATTATTGGTGTGAAAAAAAAGGCGGGTACTAAAAATTGTACGGTTCATAATGAGATGTTTGGCAAGTATGAACAAACATTAAGATTTTGAACAGTTTACTAAAGCATACATCCTTTGTAGAAGCATAACACAAAAAATGAAACGTGAAATAAAAAACATTGTGCAAAAAACGAAAGTAAAAACGTATAAAAACAAATAGTAAAAACAAAGTGCTTTTTTGCATCAATATTTACAATAACCCTACAAATTTGCGACCATCAGCCGTAATGCATGCTTGATAGCATAGAAGTGTGGATTGGCGAACAGTTCCAAAAATGGCAGATGTTTCCCGAACTTGTGCAGTTGCTATGAACAGTCGAGCAACGAAGTCCTCTGGTGAATCAACAGGAGTCTCGTAAATGACGGCCTTCAGATGCCCCCATAAGCAGAAATCGATGCTCGATAAATCTGGAGATCGTGGTGGCCACCAAACTGGCCCGCCCAGCAGGCCCTGACTTACGGCAGGGCATACGGGGCAAATGCCCTGGGCACCCCTTCTGAAAGGGGCCCCCTACAGGCGAATGCAGAAATTCTACAACCTAAAGACCTCTTATGCCACTGCAAGTGGGCCCAGCAAAATAGTCTTGCCCCGGGGCTCCAGGTAGTCTAAGTCGGGCCCTGCCGCCCAGTCCAATCCATCGCATTGTAAAACTGGCATCCAGGTAATTGCACACTTCCATATCGAAACGTGCTGGCGCACCATCATGCTGAAACGACATTTGGTTGCGCACGACAACTGGAACATCTTGTATCAATTCTGGCAAAACCTCTTTTAGAAAAATAGCATAACGTGAGCCATTCAGCGGCATTGATAACAGACATGGGCCTATGATCTAATCGTTCACAATATCTGCCCAAACAGAGAAACATTAACAGAGAAACATTTTTGGAATGAATGTGGGCGTATAGCGTGTGGATTTTCTGTTGCTCACAGATGAGTATTGCGCTCATTGAAAATGCTTTCCTGTGTAAAAATTGCCTCATCTGAGAACAGAACAAAAGTCAGAAAATCTTGCTGCAACGCACACTGTTGCAATAAGCATTGCAGAATTCTACGCGCAGAGGGTAATCACTTACTTGCAATGCTTGGACTTTCTGAATATGGAATGGGTGTAGAAGTTCTTCATGTAAGACTCTCCAAACAGTGGACTGACTCGCATGTAGTACATGACGTGCAATATCTCTTGCACTTGTGTCGTGTGTTCCATACACAATGTTTAGAATGGTTTCTATCTCAAGCAGTCCTTGCGTCAGAATTAGCGAGAAATGTACCATTTTCAGAAAAGTTCCGATGCAACCGTTTCAGCATTTTATGATTCGGCATACGCCTGTTTGGAAATCGTCCCTGATACAGTCGTAGCGTTGCTCTACTCTTCCCATTAGCCGCACCGTACATTAGATGCATGTCTGCTTTTCATTATTAGTAAAATCTCCCATCACCGTCGAAAAACGCAGTTTAAAATTATACTTTACAGCAGATGCAGATAACGAATGACCAGGTTCACTAACGCTCTCTACATTCAGCATTACCAGCCAATCACCTCAAAGGGTATTGCAGGTTAAGCATATGAAAATTGCTCCAGCGTCGAATGAAGAGTTCTTGCCTGCTATTTATTGTTCTTTATCTGAAACATCTTTTGCACACAATTTTAGACTTCTACCCTCAACGATTAGGGAGTAATGGGGGTGGCAACCTAAAACGTTAAATTTAATTTTTAAAAAACTATTCAAGATATGTTTATGAAGTATGTACATAATATATATTTCTTTCAGAATTTTCACTCGATTTTAAACGGTAGAAAATGATAAGTATATTTTTGATGGGCGATTCTTTATACTATCCACCAAAGTGACACCCACCAAAAAAATACAGTTTATTTGTTTATTAGTTAGCTATTATATATAAAAATTACAGAAGTGTCAAATTGGTAGAACGTAGTGAAAAAAATAATAATCATTTAAGAATAATACTTGTATGCAAGTGTTTCTGGTTGAAAATAAAAGACTGACACCAGCACTCGTTATCAATAACTTCTATTATTGTCAATCGCAATAAATGAAACCACAAATATGATATAAATTATTGATAAAAATACGCTGGTATAGGTTTGCCGTGCTGAGACGGAAACTCTTGCACCCTTGTAATAATACCAATGATATAATATTTATTTTTAAAAACTATATTATAATAATAAATAAACAAGACAGGCATATATAAAAATGCTCTTTTAGCATTTGTTATTAAAATGTACCAATTAGCAATAAAAAATATTCTTTTTAATTGTTATCAGGGATCTTACATCTAAGCTTTTTTTTTTTCAAGACACTTTTAAGGATGAGAATTTTTTCTAATTTTTGCTACCTTTATTTTTATACACTAGTCTCTATCCTGTTTAATCACGACATATTACTATGAAAATACTGATATAAAGATTTCTGTATGAAAATAGCATAGATGCCCATTTTAATTTATTCCGGGGTATTTTTAGCACCGCCTTTTTTCATGCATCTGTCAAGAGCTGTTTCTCCACTCATAGTTCATAATGGCCACGACTTTTTTCAAGAATTCTACCATCAGTACTTGTATGGAATAGATTTCTTTTTAAATTTTAAGACATTTTAAATATAAAAAATTGCTAAATATTAATAGTGGTGCAGAAAATTAAGAAGTTTCAAGGACTATACGAACTATGTCATTTTTGATGGGCGGAGCTATGTAAAAGATTTATAAAGGATGTTATGTCAATTGTACCTGGTTACGTTTAACAATAGTAGATAATTAATAAAAATTACACTCGTAAATAAATAAATAAATGAATAAAACATTATGCATGTAGAATAAATGAATTGATAGACCTTTATCAAAATATTATTATTTAAAGGAACGGAAAAGCTTATAAATATACTTTAGCCAAATTAAATAGTACTTTTCAGACGTATAAAATTCTGTGTTACTGTATGCCAAGGGGTTCATTCTCTAGCAAAGTTGTTACAACTTATATATTGAAGTAAGCGCATAAAGATTTAAAAACTGAGAGACTTCTAATTCATTCTGTAACATTATCAGTAACTGCCTAACAATGTTACGAATTAAAATAAAAATGTTGGCAGCTATATTTACAGCTAATTATATGGCTCGTATTCCATGCCCCTTTTACACGTTCGGAGATGGGGGAAACACCCGCCTCTTTTTTTTTTTTTTTTTTTTTTTTTGCTACTGCTATTTTCATAGATGCCAATATTTTGATTTATTCCGGAGTACTTTTAGCCTCGCCTTTATTTATAGAAAAATTTTATGAAATATATAACTTCCATAAAATCAGGCAATTTTATCCTTAAAAAATAAGTGGTATGGAAAAAAGGCGGGGCTAAAAAATACTCCGGAATAAATTAAATTTTGCCATCAATGCTATTTTCATATAGAAATTTTTAACTCAGTATTTTTGAAGTGTTATCACGTGATTAAACAGGATAGAGACTAGTATGTAAAAATGAAGGTAGCAAAAATTACGGAAATTTCTTATCCTTAATAGTGTCTTGAAAAAAGGGCGAGATGTAAGATCCTTGATAATAAATATATATATATATATATATATATATATATATATATATATTGCTAATTGTTACGTTTTAATAACAAATGTTAATAGAGCATTTTTATATTTGCTTTCATTGTTTATTTATTGATATTAAGTAGTTTTTAAAAATATATATTATATCATTGGTATTATTATTAAGTGATTATTATTTTTTTTTTCACTACGTTCTACCAATTTGACACTTCTGTAATTTTTATATGTAATAGCTATTTAATAAACAAATAAACTGTATTTTTCGGTAGGCGTCACTTTGGTGGATAGTATAAACAATCGCCATCAAAAATATACTTATCATTTTCTACCGTTTAAAATCGAGTGAAAATTCTGAAAAAATATATATATTGTGTACTTCATAAACATTTATAAATAGTTTCAACCTCGTTAAGATATCTTGAATAGTCTTTTTTTTAAAATTAAATTTAACGTTTTAGGTTGCCACCTCCATTACTCCCTAATCGTTGAGGGTAGAAGTCTAAAATTGTGTGCAAAAGATGTTTCAGATAAAGAACAATAAATAGCAGGCAAGAACTCTTCATTCGACACTGGTGCAGTTTTCATATGCTTAACCTGCAATACCCTTTGATTAGTTGTATTACTAGTGGTGATTGCAATTTTAAGCATTTATTGTCAATATTACTGCAAAGAAACACTTTGCGACGTATTTGAAACTCCGCCTACTGCGTAAGTTTTACATTTCGTGTATTACAGTACATCTAAAAATTTATTCACAATATAAGCATTTATTCGATCAGTGTGAAGTATTGGGAAACATTTTTATCATGTATTTTATAAGATTAACAGTAAAAGACAGAAACTTTCTGTTAAATAATGCATTATTCACAAGCAACAGCAGTAGCGGAGCTTTCTGTTAAAAACCCCAGAAAACACATGGTTCGTAAAGGGTTAAAATGACGTTTGGGGACATGAGTTCCTAAGCAATTCTTAATCCTATTGATGTGTCCTGCTTCTCCTCAAAGTTTGTCCCCCGGAAGATTGTTAGTCCCGCCACTTTCCGCCTACTTTTTCCCACCAGTGTTTTTTTAGAGTATTTTTCTTTTTATTTACTCGTAAATATATTTGAAGAAAATTACTCAAAAAATTATGTGGTGTACAAAAAGTGGCCTGAACTAACAATCTTCCGGATTAGGTTGGCAAGTATGATAACAGTATGAATTCTGCGCCAATGTTCCATCCCTGATATTACTATCTATCAAGTTGTAGTTGTAACATGGACAGTCTATTCTTATAGCAATCAGTTTATTTGTTGCATATGGTTTAATAATTTTATATCTGCTTTTTACTTTATTTTTTCAGTAATTTTGTGGAAGTTATATATATATAAATACATACTTGCCAACATACTAATTAATATTCCGTAGTATTGTTAGCCCCGCCTTCTTTTTTTCCAACCAGTATCTTTTTGGAGTATTATTTTTCTTATTTAATCGCAACTGCATTTGGAAAATATTACTCTAAAAATTTGCTGATGTGTAAAAAAGGGTGGGACTAACAACACTACGGAATAATATATTAATCAGGAGTCCTTTTTTCAGGACACTCTCAAAGAAAAGAAATTTTCACTTTTTTTGTCACCACTAATTTTATGCACAAATACATCTGGATATATTTACAGCAATTCGCCATGATTATATAGGTTAGATATTGTCGCATAAAAATAGTAGTAGCAATAAATTTTAAAGCTTTTTTTTCCTGAGATTGTCTTAAAAAAAAGGGCGAAGAGTACGACCTCATTAATATTCGTAACTTTATTACGCTCCTTTTTCGACACCCCTTTATTTTTAGAATAATAATAAAATTACTCTAAAAAGAGACTGGTGTGAAAAACTAGGCGGGTACTAAAATCTTACGATTGATAATGAGATGGTTGGCAAGTATGGATATATATGTATATATATATATTGTATATACAGTGACAGAAAAATCGGAAAGGAATATTTAGTAATTTGAGTAAATTCGACAATTTGTATAAGTATTTTCTTTTGTCAGAATATCACTTAAGGTATTTCAAGTTAAACTTTCCTGTTAAAAATCATGTTACATAAAGGTACTCCTATTACTTTAAATCAAATTTGTCAAATGAACATATATGGATTACTTTTACACCAGAATGATTAACAGCATATGCTATTTGTACAGAATTTTGAAGAGTACATAGTCGCTTATCTCTGATTGGACTATATCGTAAAAAGTGCTTGCTTGGTCGACAAGTAAGGCACTGATTTTCATATGCTGGCCTGGCAGTGAAATAATGCTCTCTATCGGGGCCTTCGGAGAAGTCATCGTTTCTCCCTTTTTCCACCGGGCCGGCTCCTAGAATTGGTGACGTCACAAACGAGATCTGGTATTAGGAAAGCATCTGATCTGTACGATGCCGTACCAACACAAAAAACATTAAATAATAATCCATTAATTTCGTTTTTACATCGAATTATGAAATTAAACTTTATCCACTTGACAATAAAAAATTACAAGCAAAATACTAACCATAAATAAGACTAATTTCAATTATTCTTCAAAAAATATTTTTGTATTAAATGTTAATATGCAGTATATAGATGTTTTTTGAAACTAAAATAACAGAAAATACTTGAAATTTCTAAGTTATTTTTAAAGAATCAATGATTATTTCTTTGAAGGGTAAAAAAAATTTTAATAACATATTTGTTTCTATGTCAAGTAACTATCAAATAACTGAAACGTTAAACATATTTAAGCAGGGTTTAACCTGGCAAAAAAATTACTTTAGCATTTTAGCGAAAATAGGCAAGCACTATTTTAGCTTTTTCGAAAGTTAATTCTTTGGATACCATTGATTTCTTTTACTTAGCTTTGTTATCCTCAGTTTTATTTTCTATTCTTTTGTTCATTGATGATTTTAACCAAGCATTCATATTTGTGACTTTAAAAATATGAATCAGGGAAACTATGTTTTGATTTTAACAATAGAAAAAGAGGTACTCATATCATGTGTAAAATGAAAAAGCAATTGAAAAATTAAGTAAAGTGTAGTGGTAGATAATCGTGAAATACTAGTGCTAAGAATGCGTCTATGAATCAAATTCTAAATTCTGACATATTTTTAAATATTTTTGCATTTAAATTCAATCATTAAAAATAAATCCAAATTACTATATAAATAATCATTCCCAAAAATTTTAGTCCTTTCGTAGTTTTTGCCTGCAAATATTACAAAAAAAAAAAAAAATAAAAATAAAAAATAAAAATAAAAATACGAGTTATTATATAGAGATATTTTATACAGTTATCCAGTTTTAGCTTTTTAGCGAAATTCTGACCAACTTGTTCTAGCAAAATATACCTTTTAGCAAAATGCTAAAAAAACTAATGGCAGTTTAAAGCCTGATATTAAGTATTTATAATTATGCAAAGAAATTCAAGAAAATGAAAATACATATGCACGTTTTAATCTTAAACAATTTTTGTTAAAATGAGAAAATGTTATAATTTTTCTACAAAAGTAAAAAAAAAAAAATGGTTTGAAAAATTTAACATGATTTATTAACATTTTATTTTTTATGGAAATATTAATGAATCTGATTAGAATGCTTAACATTGTTATTAACGTTTCTAAAAATCACAAAGTTGTAAAAATATTTAAAGTAACAGATAAAAATTGAAAATCGTTGGTTCATTTCTTGCAGTGTTTAACAGAAATAAATTTTTTACTTACAATTCATATTTATTTATCTAAAAAAAATTTCAGTTTAAAGGCAACGAAAAAAAATAATCATAGAAACTTCGAGAAATATTTTATTTTTTAGAGGGAAAGAACCACAATAAATAAAATAACAATAATTTCAAACACATATAATTAAATTAGCTAATTAGACCATATCAATATTTTTTAAAATTATTTTTGATTAATTAAAATACAAAATATAACTGAAATACTATGAAACAATGAACAAAAAATTAAACACACCAAAATATATGTATGGAATGTGAATCTGATATTAATATATATGTACATTTAAATATAATAAATATATTTCTTTTTTAATAGTTCTTACAAATTATTTCCTGTTTGTAATTTAACTACTTCCTAAAAATTAATTATGAAATATAAGTTTTTATTATTATTATTATTATTATTATTATTATTTACTTGAATAAATTATTTGTATTGATGTATTTTCATGAAAGCAACACATAATGAAAATAACCATGATTTGAAAAAAAACAAGTGAAAGTCCGTGTGAATCTATCTAAGAAGTTCTGGCCCGTATTCACACGATTTTCGGAGAAAACCTCGTAAAACTTCGAACGGGTAGGTCGAAAAGCGCGTCCAGGGATCGATCCCCGTATTTCCTGTCATTCAGTTTTGAAAGAAGAAGCTTTTGGTCGGTGGTGGAGGGAGTTGAAAAAATAGAGTTTAATATTGCTATAATTAATTGGTTAAACTTACATTAAAACCTAATGAAAACCAAATATAATGTTTAAATTACAAAATTAAAAATTGCACAGAAAAAAATAAATCAAATTAATAAATAAAAATAATAATAATAAATAAAATAAAAAATTAAGATTAGGAATTGGCTAATATAGTTAGTTTTCTTTTGGTGCCACTAATTTTTTTTTTTTTTTTTTTTTTTTTTTTTTTTTTTTATCATTTCTAACTTAACTTTCGTATAATTATTTAGGAGAATATTAGATATTCCTGAAAGGCACTGTTTAATTATCTGTCATGAACGAATCCGGTTAGTACCGCTTCAAAACAGAAACGTTTGGCAGCCATTTTTTTTTCCGTTTGTTTAATTCAACTTAGGAAACATACATATCATTTTCATACATGTTTTGCATCGCACATATTCTTATTTCCTATGAAACCTTGAAAAACTATTCAATTGTAATGTTTAATGTCTAAAATATAACGGATCACTGGCTATTATAAACATGAACCTATAAATAGAATTATGTAACTTCATGATCATAAACCAACAATGCAATACCAAATAAAAACAAACCAAAACTGTTGCCATTCAGAAAATACAAATTCCAAATGGAAAACTAATTCCGAATGAACGACTCTTTGACTGTTTCATTAAAAAACGCTTAAAATATTTCTAAAACATATTAAAGCCTTAAAAATCTTAAAATATTTGTAAAAATGCATTGCCTTTAAATATTTTTATCAAACTTCATTGTTTGTTTACATTGTAAGGTATGATTGGCGTCGAGTTTACTACGTAAATGCCGCCAGTTGATTTTAGTTTTGAAATTAGTGTAAAATGATAGTTGGGATAGAATGTTTTGTTGGGCAAGTAAAAGTCACCAGTTGAAATGAGTATTTAAAGTAGAGTAGTCTAAGGTGATAATGTCGAATCAAGGTAAAATGTTCGGTTGAGAATGAGAAAGTCCCTAGCTGGATCCTGGATATTTTGGCGATGTTGTGGGTGAGATAGCTGGTTGGAGGTATCGAGTAGAGGTGAATTTGGGTTAGCATGGAGTGTCTGTAGTTATTGGATAGTTAGTTAGAAAATTTGAAAACAGGATCTACGATAGTCTTAAAAAAGAGTATTTTGGTAAAATGAAGTGAATCGTTTTTTTCTTATTATGAGGACTTTAAATACGCAAGCGAAGTGATGACGTCACTTGCTGTTCGTGGATACAAGAAAAATATTTCCTATGTTAAACGCCCATTGGATTTTTCGTAAAAAAATATTAAAAATCGAGGGAAATTATTTCCCGATTTTAATCCCCATATTTAGGTTTAGCTATGTATTTGTTATCATGTGCATGCATTAGATTAAGTTGTTTTTGTTCTAAAATTGATAAAATTTGAATTTTAAATTTCAAAACTCTAGATAAAAAAAACTTCCATATTCCATTGAAAACAAACATTTCATTTCAAAGGATGATATTTACACAATAAATATCCAACTAATATACTAATTAAAAGGAAAATGATAAATATTCTATCATAATTTGAAGTCAAATTTGTTTTCAAATGTCTAAATAAAGTATCTGATATAAGATACTAATATGTTGCAGCGGAATAGATTTGATATCGGTCATCCTTGGCAGAAAAAAAAATATATATACATATCGCCAAATTATCTGGCGAATATAATTTAATTCCTTTCAAAAATCAAGGTTATTTTAAAAACTTATATTAAGAGAGTAATGAATAACATGAAACAATATTTCGCACAATACATATTACGAAAATATACATCTGGCATGTATACTTTCGTTGTACGTTTTTGATCGCTAAATAAAAAACGCCAAGGACAACAGAGTTTTGAAATTTAAAATTTTGTCAATTTGACAGCAAAATAACTCAATCTAACACATGCACATGATAACTAATACATATATATACCCAAATATGGGGATTAAAATCGGTAAATAATTTTCCTCGATTTTTAATAATTTTTTACACAAAATCCAATGGGCGAATAACATAGGAAATCATGTTCTTGCATCCACGGACGGTCAGTGGCGTTACACTTCGCTTGCGTATAGAGCACTTAATGGAACACTCGGATATGTTGTTTCTGTTGTGTTGTCGGGCCTATATTTTTTGTTAACCAGCAGTTTTTTTTATTGTCATTCATATTTATTGATCGGGTAGAATTTTAATTTCAGAACGAAAATTATAAAATATCGAAACACATTTGATTTATAAACAAAAATTGAAAATAAATTTAAATGATCACGTGGTAACCATCATGATCTAAACATTGTTTTCAAGATTTATCGTTCTTATTCCATCATTTTTGACGGGGTTATATACTAGTATTATATAAATCATTTCCACGCTTACATTTGCATGAAAAATCAATACCTAATACTTCTGATTTTTCCAGTGTTAATTGTTTAATTATATTTTTTGGATTTTGCAGTTTTAAAAAAGAATCTTCATATTTTATATTAATCAGTTTTTGAAAAATTTGAAATGCATTTACTATAATAATAATTAAAATATCCTGAGGCCATTTGAGCTGACCTCTATCAATGACCATCAAGTATTTATAAACATCTTCAGGGCAGTCTACATCTAATATTTTATCCCTAACTAACAAAGTAATGCAATCATGACATTTTAGTTTATTAGATACTTTGTGTGCAATGTAACCGCCTATGAATATTAATACGGATAAAATTTCATAACTTATTTCTATATTGTCATTACTATTAAAAGTGTCATAAAATATTTTTGGAATTTCAATCTCTTCATTTTTTTCGTCTGCAAATATGTACTTGAGATCTTCTATTTGAAACTTTCCATTTTTTTTTTTTTTTTTTTTTTTTTTTTTTTTTGGAATACATGCTAATTAAACTTAGTATTTTTAATTTGGATTCGGATTCCATTACCTGCATGCAAAACGATATCTGTCTTCAATATGAAATCTATATTTTGCCTTTTGTCCTGTTTGAAAGGAAAAAACATTAAGATTTTAAAATAAATAATGTGATTCTGCGTATATCACTAGCTTATATGGTTCACATTCGAGGAAGAAAACCAGATCTCGTTTGTGACATCACAGCGATTTCAGATGTCTAGGAGCCGGCCCGGTGGAAGAAGGGAGAAACGGCGACTTCTCCGAAGGCCCCGTCTCTATCGTGGTGTAAGCAGAGTTGCCGGTTGGCAATTTCAAATAACCTTTGCATAATGTACGAAAAACTCCTTTTTTTCCTACGCAAATCTCTGCTCCAAAATGCGCTCTGGAATTTTCGCCATTTACCATTAATCAAGCCTAAATGTTAAAAATCTATATATATAATAAAATAAGATGCGTGTATATAAGTCCGGAACTTTTAAGGAAACCGGCTGATCGCAGAGTTGCACAAACTTGCATGGATGTTTGGAATGACCTCTCCTGATACACCTCAAAGACAGATTTTTGTTTAGTTTTCTTTTAATTAGAAGGTTTTTTTTTTTTTTTTTTTTTTTTTTTTCTTTTTCGAAATTGAATTTTGTCATAGTGTTTCCGTGTCACGCTAAAAAACAAGGCGTTTCCATTTTACAGTAAATGTGAGGTTTTCTTCATGTCGGTCATTGGCTCAGTCGGTTAAAGCATCAAGTTGTTTATACGATGGTCGTGAGTTCGATCCTCGGGGGCAGATGTGTTACATTTTTGCACGTAATTAGTATATAAGATGTCAATTGTAAAAGAAAACATTTCATTGTCTACACAGTATCCTAAGAAATTCTGATTAGATTTCTTTTATGCTTTCTTTTAGTTACTAAAACGAATAAAATAAAAATTTAAGTAAAAAAAAAAAGAATACTGGAGCCTAAAAATTATAAAATAAATATTTATTCTTGAAGAGACATGCTATTAAAAATAATAATAATAAACGTTTCATCAATAAATACATAAAAAAAAAAAAAAAAAAAAAAATGTAGATGTTTCACTTTTTGCAAAAGATGAAAATTATTAACCAATCAAAATATTTTAAGAAGCATTCGAGAACAACATTCGAGATTCCTTTTATATTTGGCAGATTTTTTATTTTATTTTATTTTATTATTATTATTATTTTTAATCAATTAAATTATGAAAATAATTTTCTTATGATAGCTTTAAAATTAGCCATTTAAATATTAGTTTTTAATTTAATTGATGCAAAAAAGTTTTCCAGTTCATTTTTTTTTTTTTATTTATTTTTTTTTTTTTTACATAAAAAGAAATATTTTTTCGCGCAGATACACTATATTTAAATAATTTTTCAAAAGAATTGAAGCACTATTTTTTATATCACATCATAAATGAAAACTAAAAAAATACCTACATTGAAATCGTCCTAAACCTCGCTTCGGGTACCCGCTGCCTACGACATCTCTTTTTCCGCCCGCACTGCATCGTGTCCAGGTTACCGCTGTCTGCAGGAATGTCTTTTCTGGGCATTTGCATTTCGGTATTTATCGACGACAGGTGGATCTGCTATTATTTAAGAACTACGATTTTAAAGATGACTGTATCTCAGCATCTAGTAAATATTTTAGTTTTTGAATCATGTATTTTTTTGTCCCCGCTCTCTATACTATATTTCGATTTGATTCCGACCAATATAACGAATAAAAAAAAATTCTTTTAAAAAGGAATAAGTAAATAAAAAGCAAACAAACTTTAATTATGTTTTAATTTTAATCAATTTAATCCTTTCTATTATATACTACCATTATTTCCGATAAATACTTTAAATTAAAAAAAAAAAAAAAATTCAAAGGAATTAATTAAAAATAAAATGAAAAATAATTATAAGATAAAAACTTTTTATAAACCATGTTTTTAAATTTTCTGTTGAATCATAGCTGTAGAATTACATTAGCACTTTATCAATGCGTATAAAATTTTTTAAGTGATGATGACGTCAATTTTTGTGAGATGTATCATGTAACTTTTTACAATTTGTAATGTTCGCGTTTAACTAAATGTATTTATTTTATGTTTAAACTCATAATTTTTTTTTTTTTTTTTTTGGCAACAATCAAATTATAGCTAATATATTTTAACGGCTATTTTTATAGCTATTAGCAGGTTATTATTTTCATATTTTAATTAATTAAAAGAAAACTAATCGAAAATTTGAAAATCGGGCTTCGAAGTATTGTGTTGTCACCGGGTTCTGAGCTATTCTGAAGGTTTCAAATGTCTACCTAGTAGGGAAATTGGATAAAAATCGATTGCAAGATTTAGACGGAACAAACAAACAAGAATCGAAGTTAATAAAAACATGGTAATAAAACAAAAATTATACATAAACATAACTGCTAAGTTTTAACTTTAACATACTTAATTTTTTCTACTGCATTACCATTTGATGTTCAATAAATATAATAAATTAAAAACAGTAAAAAATATATTTCTCAGTCAAATGAATGAATTAAATAGCGTGTAGGTAAATAAACAGCGTGATACCCGTTGCTAAGATACGCAGCCTATTAAAATGAAAGAATAAATTTTAGAAAAATGAAACATAAAAGTCAATATTTAAAAAAAAATAATAATAATAATAATTTAAAAAATTCAAATTCGAAAAAATCACGATGAGGTGCTTACCGGTTCCCAGTTATCCATCTGCCAAGTTAAGTAGCTCGGCGATGTGTAGTGGAAGCACCAGAGCGCAGACAGACACGTACATACGCAGATACACAGAATAGCAGTTTTTTTTTTTTTTTTTTTTGGGGGGGGGGGGGGGGGGGGTCGAATAGCAGTTTTCTTTTTTTTTTTTTTTTTTTTAAGGGATATTCGTTTAAAGCAGGGGTGACCAACCCGCGGCCCACCGCGTAGTTTCTTGCGGCCCGCGAGGAGACTAACGATATTTAAAGATTGACAACTTTAGTTAACAGATCAAAAATTAATAAATACGTTGTGACCTTTCGAAGTGAAAATTCCTTTCAACGATTATGGTAGCTAAAGAACTGTTGTAATGAAAGATTATTAGATCCATTATTCATTCTTTTTATTATAGTCTTAATATATAGTCATAAATTTTTCACGATTCTGTTGTGTAATTTATGAATAAAAATAATTTAAATTAATGTATTCTTCTCCTAATTTTCACTCTTTCCTTCCCCGAAAATAGTATATACATATATGAATCATAGACTCATAAAAATATATGCATACCTGCATATGTATAGTCATGAAATAATAATAACTTTCCTTCCCCCGACTAATTTTGCCGTAAATTATCATAGAAACCAGCAGCTGATGCCAAACGATTGGTAATAACATCTAGTTTTTAATTCAATTGCTGAATTTTGTTTAGGGTGTCACTACTATTAAAACTTACACAAACTTTTTTTTTTCTTCGAATAAGTAACACTCATTTTTGACTACATATTGGAATTTCTGAGGTCGAGGTGGTTCGGAGAAAGGTACAGTTTTTATTCTTTATATTTCAAGTCTTCATAGAGTTACAAGCAAAAATTGATCAGGGGTAAATCTCTATATTTAAAAAAAAAAAAAAAAAGATAAATAAAGATATCACAGAGAAAAGTATTATATCCATTCAGATAACAATCGAAAAAGAAGTATAGCAATTTTAAATATAAAATAAAGTAATGCTAATTAAGAAATGATGTGTATGGCTAAACTTACTTGAATAACTATTTTAACTCATGCGCAAGCAAAGCAGTATATGACACAAATGATAACAAGTGACAGCCCCTTAAGAGTAATAAAAATTGAAATATCACTATAATTCGAAAAACAATGATGGGGATGAACTGTAAATTCTGAAACCCATATTTTTAATGATGCCCATTCTATTCGTGCAAAAATTAATGTAAGTCATAACTCATAATTTTTTTGAAATATGAAATTATTAATAAGTTTCATAATTCAAAAAATGTTTTTTAATCAAAAATATGCGTGAAATATATTTGGCTTACTTCATTCTAACGTATAAAAAACAATGAAATTTTAATATATTAATTTTTTGGAAAGACGTGAATTAAGGTTTATTACATTCATTTAACATTAGCATCTCCATATTTTAACAAATTATAACTCTGTGAAAAATTAAGAGAAATATAAAAACTATACCATTTTCTGTGCTGATCTGATCCAAATAATCCAAAAAGCTTGTCGAAATTAAGGGTTGCCTTAAAAAATAAATGAAGTTGATGCCAGTTTTAATATATAGATATCCCTAAAGCAAAATCTAACTAAACCGTTCTAAACTAGGCCTTATTACTAATCGATTGGCACCAGTTGCATGTCTTTACACTAATTTACGGCGAAATTAGTCGGGAAAGGAGGGGGAGGGGGCGTTTTCATGACTGTACATACGGTGCGGCCCGAATGAATAAAATTAATTTCCAATGCGGCCCACCAATTGTTTTGGGTTGGACAGGCCTGGTTTAAAGGACCTGCCTGTTTATTTATGAATCAGTTACCTCACACAAAACGGACAATGTTTTCATAAAAATATGTATATTTCTATGGTTGTATAAGGAAGTCATGTGGTGGCCACATCAGATTTTTTTTAAATCACACATTTCTTCTATGCTTTAGAATACCGCATGTCACAACATCTTGATTCATGCAAATGTTATTACTAAATTTTGTACCAGATGCATCCTCTGCTACACGAAACCACTCTTCATCTAAATTATCATCATAATCATCATCATCATCATTTTCTTGCCCTTCTGTTTGGTATTCTTCATCATTTTTTCGCATTTCACGAAACATGGTCAGTAGAAAAAAATTACATCGAATGAGGGAAAACGACTTTTTGAAACACGATACATATGCGGGTTTTGTTAACATTATTTAAATGCAATTTGTGCCGGGACCATAGAAATAAAACGATCAATGCGGGAAAACAATGGATGCGGGAACGATATATCGGGGTTTCACTGCAGAGCATTTTTACGTTTACAGAAAATAGTTAGTTACGAAGGAGCATGCGCTGTATTATTGAATGTATTTATCACTATCCCTCACAAGATCGATGCAATCGTATTTTTTATCTTTATGTAAATAACCTTGCAAGCTAAATCTAATGGAAATGTAAATAGTACTCTAATAAAAGACTGGTGTGGAAAAAAAGGCGGAGACCAATAGTTTTACGGAATATTCATTTGAATGTTAGCAGGTATGCACCATTTAATCATGGCATGCAGTATGTGACAATTTATTAATTTCGATAATTTTTAACACTTTCCAACAAGGTTGAAAAGTGTTTATGACTTCGGTTTGTCTGTCTGTCTGTCTGTCCACCTTCTAACTCCCTTAAATACTTATAGAATTTCCTGAAAGTAATATATCTTATTCAAGTTCCCTACCGGATGTTCCCTATTGAAAATGGAGTGGATACCTCTGCTGGTTTGTGCACAGGACACCCGAAAGTTTTCTAGAGCCTTGTGTTCTATGGGAGGTATTTCTATAAACCATATTTTGATACCTTTACTGTAGACAAATCTTAATAAAATTTAAATATGTCATTCCAGTTCACTATCGAATGCTTCTTATGTAAAATGACGTAAATACCAGCACTGTTTCGTATACAAGGACACTCGAAAGTATTCCAGGGCATTGCGTTCTAATGAAAAGTATTTCTATAAGCCAAATTTTAATAACTGTACTTTTCACAAAGCTTAATGAAATTAAAATATGTTATTCATATGCACAAAAGAATGCTTGCTGTAGAATATTGTATGGTGAGCATTAGATTTACAGGGACACACAAAAATATTTAGTTTCTTTAAGAGATATTAATAAAAATTTGCTGGAATTGCACTTTCGTTTAGATTAAGCGTTTTTAGCACTTTCAAACAATTTTTAATTGTGAAAATGATTTCAATTTATATATTTGTCTGTCCGATTGTTTATCTTTCTATCTGTCTGTCTCCCGCCTCAGCGTCCGCAAATATTTTCAGATTTTTTAAAAATAGTTATATATTAGTCAAGTTCACTATGGAATGTTTCCTATTTAAACTGACATTAATATGTCCTGCACAACTAGTTTATGTACATGGACCAAAAAAAAAAAAGCCAATACATTGCGTTTTAAGAGATACATTTTTAAAAATCACATTTCAATAACTTTCTACTGTAAAATCAATAAAGAAAATTTTATGTATTGTTAATATTGTAACATAATATTTTGTAATATGATTAACCTTCAGATTTACATGGCTACACTAAAATATTCAGATACATTAGGGGCTGCAATTATAACCCAACGGATGCATTTTCTTTTCTGTTAAGCCTTTTTAACATTTTTCAACAATGTTTAAGAGTGATTTTAAATTCAATCAGTTTATGTGTGTACTTTTCAGTTCTTATGTCTGTCTGTTGTGTGATAACGTAGGCAAAGAATATTGAATATATATATGAAACAACAAATACGTGCAGTTGGAAAGTGGTAATAATCAATGCGTACTGCATGATTTTTCGTTCTTGTTTATATTTATTTTGATTTTACATGTTTTATGCGATTTTTGCGATTTTGATTTATTTATACCATATTACCATGTTTTTATTAACTTCGATTTGTGTTTGTTTGTTTGTCCGGTACAAATCTTGCAATCTATTTTTAACTAAATTCCCTACTAGTTAGACATTTGAAACTTTCACAGTAGCTCTGAACCCGGTGACAACACGATACTTCGAAGTCATATTTTCGAATTTTCGAAAAGTTTTCTTTTAATTAATTAAAATATGAAAATAATAAGCTCTTAATAGCGATATTATAGTCATAAAAATATTAGCTATAATTTAATTGTTGCCAAAAAAAATTACGAGTTCATTTTCTTTCGACATAAAAATAAATACATTTAATTCAACGTGAACGTTTAAAAATTATAAAAAGTTAAATTATGCATCTCACAAAAATTGACATCCTTATTACTTTAAAAGTTTTATACACATTGATAAGTACTAATGCAGTTCGCGATGCTAATATAAGTTGTTCTAAAAGGAGTAATATTTTATTAAAACCAACTTTTTTTTATTTTTTTTCACTATTATTATTATTTCACTGAACTGAGTCCACGTGCTTAAATATTGCTTAAATATTATTTTTTATCCTCGCGTGTTTTATTAATGATTCATCAGGAAATTTAAAAACATGGTATACAAAAAGTTTTTTTTTTTATCTTATAATTATTTTTTAAATATTAATTTTAATTCAACAAAATGATCTTATACGTTTTATTTTTCTTGATTTCATCAACCGCAAACAAATATGGATGCATTTAGTTTCTTTTAAGTTAATCGTATTCCTAATCACTACAGTAAGAAACAAATAATTAAATGGCATTTACATTTCATTAAGTGCTGTACATAGCAGGATTTAGCGAAGGTTTTGAATTACTGAGAAATAGTCGCCAATCAAAATATATTTATTTAAAAGTTTGAATTATTATTATTATTATTATTATTATTATTATTATTATTATATATTAATTCATTTAAGTATAGCCAGCGAAGCGGGCAAAGTCTTATAGGTAAATTGGCGCAGGAGTTGGCAGGGCCCGATTAAGCTTTGAAGCTAGGGAAGCTCAGTATCATTTCGGGGGCCCCCTTTCATCTCGGAAAATCTTGTTTTCCTGTTACATATTGTAATAAAAATATGCTATTAACCAAAAAATAGTGTGTGTTTATTATTTTTATTTTTATTTTTTTATACATCTGAGTGGTTTCTACACAGAACATTAAAAACATACAACTTTTTAATTAAGAACATTCAGATTTTTGAGGTTAAATAATAGATTTTTCCCGAAATAGGGAGTGTTTGGTCTTGTTTTAGGTAACCTTTCTCAGAAAAAAATTCAATCTCAATGTGAAAATATGAAACAAAAAATTCAAGATCACGTTTTTAATCCTTATGCGGGCCCCCTCTTAAATTTTAGAGGGGAAGCTTGTGCTTCCTGAGCCTTTTGGATAATCAGGCCCTGGGAGTTGGTGAACTAAGAGAACAGGGGCAGAGCACACTTGTAATGTATAATTCGCCAACAAGTACCGTAGTCTTTGCACCCATAATAACCAGTTAAATAAAAAGTCTTTATAAAAACACATTATTTTTAAATACCTAAAAAATATTCTTCAGTTTTGAATGTTTTCTAAATATTTAACAATTCTGAAAAGTATGCAAATGGTTGCAAGTAATTATTTTAAAAAGCGGTTGAAAAATAAATATTTGCATGCAAGACTTATTAAATACAATTCAAAATCAGTTTATAAATGGAATATTTCACAAAAAACTACTTTTTTTCTCATTCTGAATTATATTTTAAGGTTTTTAATACGTCACATGTTAAATCTAATGACCAGTGAAGATTAAATTCGAATAATCATAATCTTGAGCCTTAAAAATTCAAATAGCAGACAAAATTCAATCAATATATAAAAGATTCCGAGAAAATTTTGGTTTCCATAGCTGTCTCGTGAGTCGCTTACTTTTTCTCTTTTATAGCAGGTGAGTAGTAACTGCCTTAACACATTTGTCACGTGATGGAATCGATCTGTAACAGCTGAATGAAACTTGGAACATTAGTGTAAGAATTTTATTCTAGGATTCTGAATTAGGTTAACTATGAAGTTATCAGATTTTCCGAAAAATGCCTATTCAGCTTAAATTCTTTGTTATCCCCAAATCTATATATTAAAGGAAATTCAGAAACATTACATCTACGTATAAATTAAATGGAAATTTCTATTCTTGTATGTTGTATTTTTAAGTTTTTAACGGACCTCTTCACTTCCCGTCGCAAGAAGCCCGAGCCAATGTTATTCTATGGGGAAATTTTCTTTACAAATAACTTATTAACTAATACATATTTTTAAATTCTCTTTTCACATTCAGAAAATTTCCAACTGTTAAATTGACGGACTTTTTTCAAAATGTATTTTTTTAATTTTTAATATTTTATTTTGAAATTGCAAAATGAAAAGAAATCACATATTGAAAATTCGTATTTTGCAGCTTCAAAATAATTTATAAAAAATTTAAAAAATAATTTTCTAAAAAAGGTCCGTCAATTAAACAGCTGGGAATTTCCAGAATGTGAAAAGAGAATTTAAAAATATGTATTAGTTAACAAGTTATTTGTAAAGAAAAATTTCCCATAGAATAACATTAGATTCGGCTTCCGGCGGCGGTGAGTGAAGCGATTAAGTGATTAATCGGGGATGAAAATCTTTTAATATTTCATTTCATAATGGCAATACATAATTTCATTTCACGCAGTCTCAAAATTTCTAGCACCTCCCCCCCCCCCCCCCATCCCATTCCCTTCTTAATTTCTTCTTTTTACCCGATAACTTACATGTTTGAAAAATCAAACACCATATTTTAAAATTAAACCAAAGCTTTTAAAAATTAAGCCACATATTTTTAAACGAAATAAATTTCTTCCACAAAAAGGAAAATTAAATCAAATCTGTAAAGATGAATTAATTTCGTTGTTTAATAACCAACAACAATTAAGTTTTGAAAGTTCAACAATATGAATATACAGTATATATATACTTAATATTTACATAATCATGCTACAATTTTAATTATTTTCTATTATTTTTTTATTTATTTTATTTTATTTTTTAGAAAGTGGGGGGGGGGGAGAGAAATTTTCATCCAAACCGCAAATTTTTGGAAAATCTGAATTATAAAGTTTATTTGCCTGTCTGACTCCTATTTTAAGAATTTAAAAAAAATATATAAATAATTCTAAAAGATTTATGACAAATGTCGCTAAACGAGTAACACCGATTTGGGTTCAAGACTTAGACACAGGTTCGTTAGGTTCGTAACAAATGCTTAAATTTAAGAAATTATTAAAGAAATATAGATAGCTTTTTATAAAGATTCAAAGCAATTTTCTATCTTGTATCATATGTTTCTTTCATAACATATGTATCTTTCGAATGATTTTCTCACACAAATCATTATATATTTTCTATCTTGTGAATACTATTTATTCCGGTGTACATTCTTTTAGACTTAAGACAGACACTTTAGAGTTTTATATTTTACAAAAGTCGCCTACATTAATAAACTCAGACTTTTGGCTGTAAATTTGTCAGAATCAAAAAGTTTTGCGACATCTTCACGTTTCACACACCAAGAAAATGACTTCGGAAAATTTTTCGTGTGTGTGTATGTATATGGAGAATTTTCTGGCTATCATATCTCCGAAACTTCAGAATTGAGACAGGTCTGGAGTACAGATGAATTTTCCAAATTTTGGTGAAATTTGAAAACCGGAAGTGGGACATCAGAAACCGGAAATGGGACCGTAAGTCCGTATCTCGAAAATGGCTCTAACGAATTTCTTCAAAGTTACTATATAAACGCTCTATTAGATGTCCTTTCGAGTGATATAGTTGGTTAGTTCGGGAAAATTGATAGGCGTCCTGTATAAATAGCTCAATTTCAAGTCTCGCAAGTGCATTCCTTTGAAAACAGCTGTGCGAATTTTTTTTTTTAACTCGCCATATTAACTCCCTTTTAAATATCCTTTTGTATGTAATTATTGTTTTACGATCAATAATTGAGTATGCCAAGTTTTAATAAAAGTTTTTATCTCAAAAACGGCTCTAACGATTTTCTTGAAAATTGTTACATAAATCCATTTTATATATCCTTTCTCGTGTATTACGTAGTTATAACAGGGAAAATAACGGTCATTCTGCTTAGATAAGTCAGTTTTAGATCTCGAAAATTGGTATTTAAAAAAAATAACTTTACCGATTTTTTTTTATTTATTTATTTTTTTTTTTTAACTCTCTATGTAAACTTTGTTTTATATGTCTTTATACACGTGTATCAAGTTTCTCTTACAGAAAAAGTTTTAGGTTTCTACTTCGTTAAGTCAATTTGATGTCTTCTAACCACATTGTCTCCAAAAAATGTATATGAATCGTGTAATAATGGGTAATGGAAGTCGTGATTGTTCACACCAGATATATATATATATATATTAATTATTATTATTATTATTATTATTGAAATATTATCATACTTTTTTAAAGTTACGTTAATTTGTTTGAAATAAATAAAGAAAATATAAAAATGTTTTTAATTCGTAACAAGTTACAAGTTTTTAATTCGTAACAAGTTTTTAGTTACAAAGTAACACTGATTTAAATTTAGTTACCAAGAGTTAATTTTAATCTGTATCTCTACAATCTAGCAAGGGTTCTTTCTTTTGGTATTCGGTATATATTTGATAACTTTGAGACCTATGATTACAATGACTTTTATCTTGATTGATCCATACTACAATAATTCACAATCTTGTAGACATAGGACACCATAAACAGTCAGGCCCGCACCGGGATTCGAACCCGGGATCTAGGAGTCCAGATGGCAGCGACCTACCGACCGAAGGGATCTTTCTTTATGTGTTTTTAATGAGGAATTAATATTGAAATTACTTAAGCAAAACATGAGTTACATTTTATTTGAGTTAGTTTTTACGGTTAAAGTTTTCTCGAAATCTTTACATTATTAACCACTGAATTTGTCCATGCGTTTTTACTTTATCACCGAATGAAAATAGTTTAAAAT
Organism: Salticus scenicus; assembly: GCA_963930645.1. Classification (NCBI taxonomy): domain Eukaryota; kingdom Metazoa; phylum Arthropoda; class Arachnida; order Araneae; family Salticidae; genus Salticus; species Salticus scenicus. Next base: position 147,326,268 of record OZ005650.1, read on the forward strand.
ACTGTATAATGATTATCTTGGTTACATCACTATTTGCAATAAATTTGTATAGTTTTATTTAAAAATTGTTGAACTATTCTTAAATCTTTTGAATACGATAAACGTTTATAAATAATTTTGCCCCGTGTATTAACCAAAGGGTGCGTTCTAAGAGATTTCCGCTTGTGCCTTGGGGTATTTCAGAGACATATGTACCCGGATATAAGGATGAATATAGTTACGGTGTTATACCATTTCATGATAGACATACCGTTGTTTTCGTCAACATACAATTACCATGTTAATTAATAGCAAATTTTCCGACAAAAAGCAGCCATTGATTCTTTTCGTGTATATTACGTATTTTGAAAATTTTTGAAGTGGTTGTTATGTGCATAATTATTATTTTCAATTAAATATAACCAAATAAAATGCAAGCATTTTTATAAAAGAAGAGTTGTACTAAACAATGGTATTCTACATTCTACATTCTACAAGATGTTCCTGAATTCATAGGCCAAACTAGGGTAGGTAAAATATATATGAAGAAGTATTTTTGCATAGCAATATGGGACTGGAAATGAAAAGTGTAGGCGTAAAAATATAAAAAAGCTGAGGAAATGAATAAAAGCTATTTACTTACATAATATTACAGTAATTATTTATATTCATGCAGTCAGTGCTTTAAATACATCAATTAGAAAAGCATTATTACTGTGTACATATTTTTATGCAAGGAAAAAATATTTGTTAAATGTTGAAACACGCAGTTCTTAAAGGGTTAAGATGACATTTGCGATCATGGGTTTCTATGCAATTTTGAATCCTCATGATATGTTTTATCTTCCTTTTAATCTTTCTCATCTTCCTTTATCTTCCTCATGAATTCAGGGACACCTTGTAGAAATAAACAAATTCTAGGTGACAGTAAGTAAACAAAATTACAGCCTATATACAGAAAGTAATTTTAAATATGATATTTCAGCAAATTAAAACTTTCTACTCTCACCACAATTAAGTGTAAAATAAGAAGAATTTTCTATTTGATAACATATCAACGAATGTGAGTTTACCTTTAATATAACACTGCGTGATACTATATCGGTACACATAAAACTGATAGCCATTAGTATGTCGGCAGTGTATGTTTCTATCACGTCTCGTTTTTGAGGTATAAGCCATTATTCAGACAGCATATCGTCTGTATTTTAATAAACAAAAGGGCGGGATTATGTCTTCAAAGAGGCGGAGTTTTCACACCACAATAAGAGAATAGCTACCTTGCAATAAACGTAAAAAAAAAAAAAAAAAAAAAAAAATGGGATGTGTTAGAAAAATATGCGTATTCATCGATAAGTATGGATGAATAAAAAGGCAAATATGGAATGGGTACTTATTTATTTATTTATTTATTAACACAGTGTAATGTTATATCAGTTGTAGTTTCAGTTTTTGTATGTATACTGTGAAAAGTAAGAAACTGAATATATCTGAACCAGATTTACTATAGAAAATGTTGATTAGACAGGAGTTTAATAAAATGGAGAATTTCTACCGGAAAAACCCTAAAAACGTAAAAGAAATCTACAATTCTTTAAAACTGTAGCTCCAAAGTGGGCCGGATTACAAATGTAAATGTCTGTAGTGGGCTTGTACTACGAATAAAGCAATAGAAAAAATAAATTACAAATTTTGCATATTTTGTGCACAATATTTATTTTCAACGTTTTATATAGTATTTTCATGTTAGAAAATATAATAATAAGAGTGTTTGTTACCGGTTTTTGTACTTTAATAAGATTAAAATATGTACATATTGCCAGTTCAATATTTCAGTTTTTTAATCGTACATAAAAAATGGCACATGTTAGAATTTTTTTTTTTTTTTTTTTTGTAACACAGTGTAATTAACCTAATTATTACAGCCTATTTCTAAAAAATTTGTACATAGTGCGCCTACACTTATTTGCATGAATATAAATGCACCCCAATTTCAGAAAGTTTGAGAACCACTGATTTAACTGAAGGCTTTAAACCTCTTTAAAAAATAAATAAATAAATAAAAAATCTATATCTTACTTCTGCTCCTAATGAAACATAACATTAACTTAGTATGATTAGGGATAGAGCGAATTTTATACCACGCTAAAACACTGTCACTAAACTGTAAGTACTAATTTTTTTTTTTTTTTTTTTACATTTTGAAGCATAATAAGTACTTACAATATAGTAAAAATAAAAAAAATATCTTAAATCATTGAAGGTATCTTTGCCAGAATAATAATGCATCGCTATACATTTTTATACTTACATCTCATCAATAATGGCATGCAGCCAGCTAATCTGCTAAAACGACTTTCGAAAACTCGATATGCCACTTAAGGTTTGATGAATGATTAATTTTCTTAAGAAGGAAAACATTGTTTAAGTTTTAAAATAAAAGGAACATAACTTGTTATAAACATCGTACATTAGTATAGTTCTGGGGATATTTAAGTTAATTACTTAATAAAATGCGTGTTTAATAAGAATTTATAATGTATGTAATTAAACATAATTTTGTTTAACACTTTTGCAAATAATTATGAGATAATACTTAGTAGTTACCACTTTCCTAGCTTAAAAATACTTTGAACCTGAAAATTTGATTTAGCAATTTTCAAATTTATGTTCGTGCCTAAGATGGACACTGTAAAATATTATTATGGTGTTTTGTTACTCCTTTAATGATGCTCTCATTCCTCCTCTTTTTTGTCTGATGAAGGGTCGTCCTTAATTATTCAACCTCTAACAATTGGTGATAGTTTTTACAATTTATAAGTGTTTTCTTATAAATGTCTTATGCTTCATCATTCACTACTAGATTTTCGATTAATTTTACTACAATCAACATATGAGTTTACTTTGCCTGAAATAACTTCTTGAGGTGACATTTTCTCTATATATTAAAAAAAAGTAACTGTCCCGGGCGTCAATTTTTTTTGTCTGCGACAGCATCTCCTCGAGGAGGGCAAAGTGGCCTGCATCATGAGAGGTATCAGTGTATTCCGACTGCTTCAAGGAAGGCATTTCAGCTGCTTAGAAATTTCTATCATTTTAATTAACGAAGTTATTAAGAAAAACGTCGAGTTTATGAAGGTACTCTATTTGCCACCGGAGGGAAAAGTTTCTCTTATGACGTTTTTTTCTGTGTCTCTGACGTCACTTTCCTCAGGAAAATTAAAATGTGATCAATGGTGTAAATAAGAAAATTGAAATATTAGCATCTTCGAGATGCTCGAGAGAAGAAAAAAATTATTTAGAATAGCAAAACATGAAAATAACCGATATTTTAAAAACATTAAGTAAAAATTTAATAAAAATGAAATGAAAATTGGTTTATATTTTTATTTTATTTTATATTATTAGTTAAGTTTATACAATTAGTTTACTTTATATTATTAGTTTTTATTTTAACGTTAGGCGAAAAAGATTTAGTAATGAATATAATTATGTTAAACAACGATTGGTATGAAGGTACAACTATAGTATTTCCCCTCAGCTGAATTTGGCGATTTTTCTTTGGCGCCGATTTGAACGATAACGATGTCGTTCTGAATTGTTTGCGATATAATATGGCAGCCTACATGCTATTTATTTTGGATTTATTATTTATAATTTAGCTTACGATTTTATCATTTATGCTATATGATTTTGAGATTTATGATTTAGCCATAATCGCCAACGAAAAATCGCCAAATCAAGCTGAGGGGAAATACTATAGTTGTTCCGGTATGAATTTAGAAGTTAAGCCCAGAATTTTTTTAAATGAAATTTACGAGACAACAACATAGATTATTGGGAGTACAAATTAATTCGGTCCGTTTTTTTTCGTTAAAAAAACATTTTATTTATTATCAAAATGAAAAAACATGTTATTCAAAGTATTGTCTATCGGTAGCCACAACTTTTGTCCACCTTTCTGGCAATTTTCGGATTCCATCTCTGAAAAATGAGTCCTCTCTGGACGCAAACCATGAATCGAGCCATTCTTGAATTTCTTCGAAAGAAGTGAAGCGGTGTCCAGCCAAATCGTGATGCATCCGTCGGAACAACAAATAATCAGAAGGAGCAAGGTCTGGCGAATACGGCGGTTGGGGTAGGACCTCCCATTTCAACGTTTCCAAGTAATTTTTAACGACTGATGAAAAATCGCTTTTCAACGTCGCGCGGTTTCAACTCGTATGGGACCCAATTTCCTTGCTTTTGAACCATTCCCATTTTTTTTAAGCGCACGGAAATTGCTTGCTGAGTGACTCCCAACGATCCTGCAAGCTCTTGTTGCGTTTGGCACGGATCTTGATCGAGCAATTCCTCCAATTCGGCGTCTTCGAACTTTTTCGGCTGGCCCGGGCGCTCATTGTCTTCGACACTAAAATCACCATTTTTGAAGCGTCGAAACCACTCTCTACATGATTTATCAGATGGCGCAGATTCACCATAAACTTCCACAAGCGATCGATGCGCTTCAGCGGCACTTTTCTTCCAATTAAAAAAGAAAATCAAAACTTCCCGCAAATGTTGTTTCTTTAGCACAAAACTCGACATATTGAATGCTCAAAAAACCAATGTTGTTGTATGAAACTCGAAGCTTCGTTGACTGAATATGGTTGACAAAGGTCAAACCTTTCTAACAATGCCAAAAACATCTATCATTATTCAGTAAACAAATCAGCCAGAGCCATCTATTGAAAACGGACCGAATTAATTTGTACTCCCAATACTTTATATAAAGATTTAGTTTTTTCACTCAAAATATATTTAAAATGATGGATCTTTACTATGACCAATTTAGCTATTTTTAAAAATTAGAAATGAAGAAACTCGTACGTTTATCGCCAAGGAATTCATTTATGCAACCACAATAGCCATTTTAACTCTAGCCATGCCTTAAATACAGAGAAAAAGGTACTTACATATTAACGCCACCGCAGCTAGGTACAACTAGAGTATCTCCCTACAACTGAATTTGGCGATTTTTCTTTGGCGCCGTTTTGAACGATAACGATGTCGTTCTGGACTCTTTGAGATATAATATGGCAGCCTGCAGGCTGCTTATTTTGGATTTATGATTATATGATTTAGCTTATGATTTACGATTCAGCTTATGATTTTATCATTTATGATTTTCAGATTTATGATTTAGTCATAATCGCCAAATATAAATCGCAAATTCAGTTGTGGGGAGATACTATAGATGTTCACTCTGATAAATAAGATTCCAAAAGATGTCTCGCTGTCCCCCTATGTCACTTGTGTGCACACAAGATTGCTCTTTATTGGCGCATTAGCGCAACTTCTGCTGCGGTGGCGTTAATACGTAAGTACCGAGAAAAATTATAAAATAGTGCAATAATAATAATAATAATAATAATAATAATAATAATAATAAAATTCACAACCTATTTTTGTGTTTTAAGCATTGATGTAAAACTTTGCAGAAAACAGAATTTAATTTAATACAACAGGACTTTTTTTTTTTTTTTTTTGTCTATTTTTTCCATGTAATGGAATGAAGTAACTGCATTGCTAAAATATTTTAGTTACGCCTAATACAGGACCTCACTGCCAGATTTTAAATTTTTCATTTATTTTGACGATGACTTAAATTATCTATCTCAGTTATGCATGTCAAGATTTTTGCGAGAAAAGTCTAAGCTACTTCGGTGCCAAATTTAAAATTTCGCCAAGAGGTTAAACTGTTCCATTGCTTTAGCACATTTTTTTTTTTTTTTCAATTTTATTTTAAATATTTTTTAACTTAATTCAAGAGAGGAAAAAAGAAGAACATTTTTTATTTGAGCTAATTATACAAAATATCTCCAGGTAAAATATTATCTGTACTATTTGAAAGAAAATAGTTAAAGTAGTTTTTCCTGTACCTTTGATGTCTCGATAAATTAAATTAAATTATATTATCCAATATCATTATGTTTCATTCTCCACGCGCATTTTTTATTTTCTAAATTCAATATTATATAATATATACGTAAAAAAATCAAGGTGTAACCAGTACACATCCAGAAGTTGTAGCCAACAAATATTTAGAAGCCAATCATTAACACAAGTTCAGGAGATATCGCCAACAACTATTAAGATGTCATGTTCAATATATACCAGTAGATATCGCCAACAATAATAATTATTCAGAATATATCGCCAACAAGTATTCAGGAGCCATCATGAATATTTATTCAGAAAATATTGTCAACAAACATTCAAAAACCATCCAATTTATGAGTGGTGATGGTCTATGTTGAATACTCCAAATCGGCAGTTCGTTTTAACAATATAATCAAGGATGAATTTTTCGCTTATTACTAGGTTTCGAAAAGTGTGATCCCCCCCCCCCCCCCGATTTAACTTAGTATTTAATATAGTTTAAGAAATGGTAAAATCAGATATTGACGGGTATCTTGGCACATTCATGGCGACAATACAAAATCGCTATCTGACAGAAATTGTCCTGTCGTACTACTACTAATGAACTGTTTAAAATAATCACATACGATATTTATTTCCAACCTGACTAAATCATACTCTAGGAAAAATGCACTTTAAAAAGTTGCATCTTTACTGTTGTAAGCACCATTTTAAACCTTGCTGTACATTGGGAAAAAATGCAGAATGTTACATATTGCCCTAAATTAACTAAAAAAATTCAATAATAAAAAATATAGGCTTTAGAAAAAATAAGTTCATAATTTCTTTAATCAAGCAATAATACCCGAAAAATTCATCGTCAAACAGTGACAAAAATTTAACAAGTGGATCATATACTAAAGCTGTAACGCTAAATAATTTAGATGTTAAGAATTTCTCTCTGATCTAAACAGTTAGTGCTATCGTTGTTTATTTTGTGTGTCTAGCTGTCTAACATATGTTTTCTCTCAAAATAATGGCAAATTGTTATTAAACTGTCGAACGTTAAGACAGATTTTTCACATACTAGAAACGATATAATATTAAATATTGTGTATTTCAATGTGATACCAAGTATGGTGGATTTCTATAATATTGTTAAACTTTTCTCTTGTATTATGTATTATTAATATTCCAATTCAATGAAAGGCAAAGTTGAGAATAGTCGGGTAGAATCCAGCCGGGGTTAATGAGGGAAGCAAGTCGGGGTGAGGGAAAGCCTTCCTTGGGGGTTGGTGAGCGGAGCGAGCAGGGGGCAGAGCCCCCTAGTGTTACTAGAAAAAAACTTAAGATAATATAGTACAAAAGAGACTCATTGAAGTTCAAACTGCTGTTTGTTTTAAAATCAGTGTAAAATGCTACCTTGATTAGCAATTACCTTCAGTATGAAAAGTCACTTTACATCACTTCAGTAATCTCCAACAACAGACATCGACTTTACATTGGCTTGTGCTTAAATACAGTCAACAGCAAAATTATTGAAACGCTAGCAATAAATCGCATTTAAAAGAAATGGACCAAATACTGTTTTGTTAAGTATTTGTCGAGCCATGGTCTTAGTCTTTATGCTGTTAAAAAAAAGTAAGTTGATGATAAAAATTATCGATCAAACTACCAAAAAAAAAAAAAAAAAAAAAAAAAAAAGAAAGAAAGAAAAGAAAAGAAAAATGAAAGAAAAATGAAAAATATGGATGTGTGCTTCAATAATTTTGCCGCCGACTGTACAACCATCGGAGAATCAATTACTATACCTTCACATACTAACAGGCTTTCAGGGTTTCTAAAATTTTTGTTCGTTTTATGATAATGATTGTTATCATTATTTTCAAAAATAAATTTTCTTGAAGAATTTAATGCTATAATATTAATTTAAAAATGACTGTTTTGAAATAGTGGTGACGAAAGAATAAAATGCATATAAAAATTTGGAAACGTTGCGAACCCTGCACTAACCCTCACAAAATTCGCCCCAGTTCAGCAAACAATTTCCAAAAGACCTTGCAGCTTATGAAACCCTCAAACAATATTCTTATATTTTCCAAACAAGACTATTCCTTTAATAAACTACCTCTGGAGGTCACCAAAGCAGGGAAGCCATCCCTACCTTGGAGGATCAAAATTGTGATTTCATGTCTCCGGACCACCCCTAGGGTTGAGTTCCAGACTGTCGCCAGTTGCACATTGCGCAGTACTAGTGCGACGTAAAACCAACCAACCAACCTTTAATAAATTAGATCACCATTCTACAGTTTTGTCCAAATATTCAGACTAGTGACTTCGAACTATGCAATAGACCATTGTTCCTGAATTAGCGAAATTCTTTCTCTGTGGTGTTTTAACCCAGTTTACTTGACTTCTGTAGTACGATTGACTGTTTTATTGGATTGTTTCGAGAATATTATAGATTTTTTGGTAGTACAGTTTTATTTAACTGTTTCAAGGATATTCAAAAATACATCCGTCGACGAGACCCTGCTTATGTCTTTACAAATTACTTTCTACATACTGCCGTTCGGAGGAGATGCGGTCGCAGAAGACAAAAAAATATGACGCCACGGACAGTATTTTTTTTTAATATATAGAGAAAATGTTAATGAAACATATTTTTTACTAAAAATGCAATATTAAATTATATAACACTAAGCATTTTAATTATAATAATTATAAAGCAATATCAGTTATAACTGAAAATAATCTGGTGTGTCACTCACACGACTTTCTCTTACCCTGAAATTTAATACTATAAATACAGGTTGGAGATTAAGAGGTAAGATAACGAGTACTGTTATGTAAACCTATGTTAAACAATTCAAATTAGGCTTCGGAAGAGTTTTATATGATAATTAGTTCTGTGTGAGGGGGACTACCGCCCCCTCAACCCCCCGTTTCATTAATTCACCTACATTTATATAGAATTTAATTCGGTTATTAAAAAATAATTCTGTCTTTAAAAATATTTTTTTTTAAATTATTATTTTAAAAAGTTATCTTTTATGATGATAATGCAGACGATTTCCATATTAGAGAAGTAGTATAATACTAAATATCCAAAAAAAAAAAAAAAAAGTTGAATTTATTCTCAATATTACATTAAAAAAAAAAAAAAAAAAAAAAATCTGTTTTTTAGTTAAAAATGAAAAAAAAAAATCGATAACTTTATTTTAAATTATCGCAGCTCGATGGTTCAACCATTCGTTTTAAAGGTATTGGCAAGCTCTTTTGAAAGATACCCATCATGAAAATTTACTCCCCTCGAGGGGTCACTTTATCCCCAGGGGGGGGGGGAAGCGAGGCTCCTACATATACAAAAAAATTTTCCCGGTTGACTATCTTTATGACAAAAAATATATATTCGTTTCATTTGGTTTAGTACAGTCTATAGATATTAAACTCTACTTACCTGAAATTTCCCCCATAGACGTAATGTATTTCAATACTTTTGAGTGTCCCTGCACACGAACCATTTGTTTCATCTCAACGAAAAACTTTCTGTAGCATCCCTATATGATAAACATTTAGAATACCGAGTTTGGAATTTCTGCCAGTATTTGTTCTTGAGATATGCTGATAACAGACAGACAGACCATTCGCTAAAAACATGATTTTCGTATTCAGGAAAACTCAGGACATGTAACTATAACAAAAACTCACGTTTGAAAATTTTACCCTAAAACAATACTTTCTCGACCCTATGGGTAAGAGAAAGTAAAATCTGTTAACTATGAGCATAAATATATGTAATAAAATATTACATAACTTCGTCTAAGGATATAGGATAATATTGCATCCTATAAACAGTGCAATCACCTAAATATTTCCCTAGCTTAAAAAAATATTATTCTTTACTTATGACAGAAATTACCAACAGAAAAATTCTTCTTCATTCTAAGTAAATTACATTACTAATCCTCTTTTACTACTTCCCCCTATTCAGCAAATTCCCCGTAAAGATGCAATCACGATTTTTGGAATTCTTCATACCCAGAAATTAGCTTCAAATATTAAGTATTCTTACATTACAAGACTTTTACTGTATCGTGTATTAAATGGTATAATCTGACATATCATATAATTTAATTCATATCATTTCGTTTCCGTAGATGTTAAAGTGTTTAGATATGAAACATATACAGTAGAAGTCCAGAATTAAATTCCTACTTTGTAGTATCTGCCGTAAAGAAAAGTTTTATATTGTAGTATATACGATGATATTTCGCGACACATATGATGTCTCTGTTAATAAATAAATATTTATACAGATAATTTATTCTTGCATTTATATTTGGAAGAAATTAAATATTTTCAAAATATATGAAGAATTAAACTCTGAAAAATTATGAATAATTATTTAAAAGTAATTTACATAATTTTATGTCTACACTTAGCGTAATATGGTACTTCTTAAGTCAACGATGACAAGAAGAAGCTTAAAAAAAAAAGAAAAATAGAGTTAAAAAATGTTCAGACTAGAAACCAATTCGGGATTTCTTCATATAGAAAATTCCAGACCGGTCTGTCCAACATGCTTTTTGTTTCATCTTTCCGTCTTTCACTGCTTTGCAGTTGTGGCATTCAAAGTTTGGGAAACCTTTCTGAAATACCCTGTACATGTTGATAGCAAGATTTTAATTGTAATTATGTATTAGTTAATTTCAACTTCTATTTCTTTTAATTCAACAAAATAGAAATATCTTTATATTTCGTTCGCCTACTTCTCTGTCCGTCTGCCTGTCCGCATTCACACCTCAGAAAATAATTTTAAAATGCTTTGAAGATGGTATCAGGGTGACCAATAGAAATTTTCCAAATTCCCTGACTTTCCCATGGCTATTTTTCACCATTTTCCCTGACTTACGCTTTTTTTTCCCCGAAAATTTTTACAAAATTAGAGAATAATTTAGCAATTTTTAATAACGAGCTTTCAAATATGACCTATTTCCACAAAATTTGTCAAAATTACCTGACTTAACATGAAATTCCCTAAATATTCTATGACTTTTCCAGATTCACTTAAATTTCCAGATTTTTCCATGAATCCCTGACTTTTCCTGACTAGTGGTCACCCTGGATATATGTTGTGTAGATTCAATATAGTATGTATGCTATTAAAAAATAATATAAATAGAACTAATGGGTTGTGTACAGGGACTCGAAAAAGAATTCGTATACAATACAGTTTATGAGGGTTGTTTCCTTAAAACATATCTTATTATATATATATATATATATATATACTACACAAAACTTAACGAAATTAATATATATTATCCAGATGCATAAATGATTGTTGTAAAAAAAAAATAAAGTGTGTGATTAGCATTAATGATTAGTTTACAGTACCACAGAAAAGATTTAGATACATTATAGGATGTAAGCAGAATTGCTTGCAGTGCATTTTTTTTAACTTTTTTTTTTCTATTGGTTTGTTCTCGATTTCATTTCGGAATATATTTTATAGAATACCTTGAAATTGGTATATGTTAGTCACGTTTACTATAGAATATTTTCTATTGAAAATCTTACAAATAAACAAATGGTTTGTATACAAGGAAATTCAACAGGAAAGAAAGACATAATAAATAAGTACAATTAGAAGGTGTTTTGTAATCTATGTGACTGCATTGTTTCTTCTACTTTTAAGCTGCATTAGTCTCAGAAAATTCTACAGGGTGGGCGGAAAGTAACTCCCTGCAGGAAATAATTTTTTCTTCTAAACGAATATAGGTATGAAAGCAAATTTTTGTACATATTTAGTTTATTGTATGGTATGATAATTACAAAAGTTACAATTGAATGTGTGCCCCAGTATTTTCTATATACTGTCTTAAACGACACGTTTAAGACAGTAGACACGTCAGACACGTTTGCTACGGTCTTCCGCAAGAATTAAATTGGAAATGTCAGTCCTATCGTTACAAATTCGGTACCAAATGAAAGGGGTGATTTTTATGAATGCAGGGGGGCAAAAAGTTTTTCGACACGTCTACTAGATTTTTAAAAATTAACTAAAGTATGAAATCAGGAAAATGAAACTCATCAGGAACACAACTTATGACCTCACGTATTTTGTTCTCAAGATCACCAAGAGTTTGAGGTTTGTTGCGATACACTTCTTCCTTAACCCACCCCCATAAAAAGTAATCACATGGGATGAGGTCTGGACTACGAGCAGGCCATTCTGCGGAGCCTCGGCGGCCTATCCATCGTCCAGCGAATCACTCATTAAGCCACTGCCATATATTAGACATATGAAAAAGGAAGAAAAATATATTACAAATAATGCCACACTACAGTCTACAAAACAAGGTAACTTCCATTGCAATCTACACATAACATCAATAGCTATTCCAAATTCAGAATAGGGAGTTACTTTCCGCCCACCCTGTAGATAAGTCATATGTAAAAACCTGTATAAAATTAATGGCAAAACACTTGGCTAAATACAGCTGAAATGGTGTAAATTGTATTTATAATGAAACAGAGAGTCTCTCTAAAAAATTTTAGTAAAATTCGTAGCGTTAACCGTTAAATTATACGGCTAGCTTCCTTCTTCAAGAAAAAAGTCCAATACCCGTATTTGTAACAAATTGTACTCAAAATTGAGAGTACTGAATATTTATTAATAGCATCCCTTGTGCGAGAAAAAAGTCCATAACTATTTTCAATTTTATTTTAACGGTCAGTGACTGAAACACATTTGCTAGTCACTGATCGAAATCTAGCAATGAATTTTTTAAAAGTGTAGCTATAAATAAATTTCCTCTGTGAATAATTTAAACGACAAGGGGATCGTCACCAAATTTCGTATGTGACAATTAATGAGATGAGCTCAAGGGTTTTTTAAAAAGATGTTGATTCAAAAAATGTCCACGAACTAGCTTTTTCAATGAACAATTGGTAAATTTAATCAATTAAATGACCAACAAGAGATTAAAAACTAATAAATAAATGTTTAAATTGTTTATGAATTCTGCATGAGTCATTTAATTTGTTAAAGTTACTATTTTATCACACAAAAAGTCACTTAGTAAATATTACTTATTTATTAATTCATTCCTTCATTTTTTAATTTCCTTGGGTGCATCTCAGGACTCTTCCATATCCCAAATTAGGTAGTAATTTGCTTGCCAATTTGAGCCGCAGGATGTTGTTTACAGTTAAAATGCATTTATAAATGTCCTGTGTAATGCAAACCTATCGAAATATCTTGTGCTTCAGTCAACATCCCAATGCATAATACAGGCAAACACTAATGAAAAATCATAATAGTGGCAGATATGCATAAAGCATCCTATGCATAAATCCTATGACATATTTCCAGGAAAACTATGTGGGGAATTTATAAATAATTGCGTTTTATACATAGAAAAATAAAGAGAATTTTCAGATCACTTATTGTCAACATTGAGAACATATTAGCTCACAATGATAAAGAGACAAACAAAAATGAAAGAATTTCGTATGATTACTGCGCTAAGCAAGAAATAAGTTAAGTGAGAAACACAATTTCGATGTCATGGAAATATATAATAGATAGATAGATAAACAAATAGATAGATATTTAAAGAAAGAAATTTAAAAGAGTGATCAGAAAAAGTTAAAAATTAGGATAAAAATTAGTAGAAAATATGAGTATTAAAAAAAAAGTATAGTGAATTTAATTACTATAAAGTTATCGTGATAATGAGCATATAGATGATATATATGCATATATTTATATATGAGAATATATATAATAATATTTTTCTAAATAACGTAGTTTTTATCATTAAAATGAAAGGTGGATCAACAGAGTTTTATGTTTAGGTCTAATCATTTAGCAATTTTTAGATAAACAAAGTTTATTTAGCTATTTTGCAGTTCAACCAGAAATGTTTATGTTCCTCAATAAGTCCATTTTCTAGCAAAAGCTCCTTTTGTACCGGTACGAAAGTGCATATTTCTTATAAATGCTCATATAAAGTGTAAATTTTCGAGAGAACAAATTAAATTTATGGTGTAATTAGTTAAGTGTTAACCTTCCAGTGGGTGCACAATCATTTATTTCACGAGCAAGGGTAAAAAATATAGTATTTGTCATAGAATTCGTCAGGTGTGCTTTCTGTAAAATTATTAGAAATTGCATAGTTGTTTAAAATCATTTAAAATCAAATAAAAGGTAAAGTTTAAAATATATTAAAAACGTTTAAAACCGTTTAAAATTACCTCACAAGCGCTTTCAACTGCCTCAGCAGTCTTCCTCAGGTGTGCTCTGGTGAACACGTTCGTCGGGCGTATCTTTTGTTTTTCTTCCACCTTTCTTCTCTAGGATAGGGCGCCACCCGGCGTCAATTTCCATTGGCTCAGTATTGCATGCGTCGTAATTCGCAATAATTTCGACGTTTTCTCTTTTTATGGCGTAATGATAATTGTTTAAAAACTTCAGCAAAATAGCTCACTATAACAATTATCATTACGCCATAAAAAGAGAAAACGTCGAAATTATTGCGAATCACGACGCATGCAATACTGAGCCAATGGAAATTGACGCCGGGTGGCGCCCTATCCTAGAGAAGAAAGGAGGAAGAAAAACAAAAGATACGCCCGACGAACGTGTTCACCAGAGCACACCTGAGGAAGACTGCTGAGGCAGTTGAAAGCGCTTGTGAGGTAATTTTAAACGGTTGTAAATGTTTTTAATATATTTAATATAATATATTGCATAGTTGTGTCAGAAATTTTTTCCAAACGAGAGTTGCATGTCTTTCTATTTTTCTCAACGTACTTAAAAGTCAATAAGAGATTCATCTCTAATTTACAAATTTTATTCCGAGGTTTATTTCATTAAAAAAAATATTAAATAAATTGATGATATTAAAAATATTCTTCATACAGAAATATTTTACATAATGAATATAGAGAACATAGTTTTACATTTGAAGCCTAGTGTAGCATGCTAATTATTTTTTTTATATTTTACGAAACTGTATTTTTTTATATGTTGATTAAAATTTACTAAAAAATAAAATAAAATAAAAGAAGAAGAAGAAAAAGAAATACAAAATATCCTGTTACGAATACTACTTCTACAAAATCACATGATTAGCCATCAAGCTAAACTTCGGAAAAATCAAGTTAACAAAGTTTCCCAAAATTTGTAAGAATTCAACGAAATAAGCTCAAAATCTGGCTTTAAATTTCCGAGTAAAAGGATTATATTTCAGAACTAGGAAATGTTATTTACTTAGTTTTGTTTCCAGAAAACGCATTTTACTTCTGGAGAAATATTATAGGTTTATTTTGGAAAATATGGATTTTAATATTTGTTATGGACTACATGGATAATGTTTTGCTTATTTACCAGAATAACTGTCTTTTCTAAAAATATTATTTGTATATTCTTTTAATACGTATTGATTTACTGTACGGGTATTTCAGTTTCATTTTGTTCAGGAAATGCAAGTAAAATAAATAATATTACACAAATTTTAACTCAAAAAATTACAAAATCTTTGAAATTCTAGTTTTTGTTTTACCTGTAACTATTTTTCATGTGTAAAAGGTATTATTATTATTATTATTATTATTATTATTATTATTATTATTATTAATATATTGAACGAGTGTTATTATTATGAAGTCGCTCCTCAGTTCGAAAATCTATCTCCCAAAGATAATATCACAGCAATAAAAAGTTCTTTTATACACTTTCATTCAAGTTTTTTCTAAGAATTAACAACAATAAAAAATTTTCCAGATCAATTAAATAAAATTTTTTAAACTGAAAATAATCTGTATAAAACATAATTATTAAATAAACTAATTTTTATTACACACATAACGATTAAATCATGGACCTATTACAGACAAAAATCGTATGTGTTCGGATGAAAGTGTACTGATACATATTAAACTATATGTGTGAGCCGATATTTTCAATTTCTGCTTTAACAACAAAACTAATCAATAATGTTCATTGGTCAGCAAAAGTTGCGAGAAGCTTAACTAATAGCGAGCATTTCATTTATTTATTTATTTACTAATTTATTTTTTATTGTGGTGTCTTACCTCGAAAACAAAGAATACCATTACTACTATACTGACTGATTGTTCTTGTCAAAACGGGTTTAGCGGCGTTTTTCGATTAAATCCTATATGTCATCAGTCTGCAGAGTTTTTAAAATTACATGCACGCATTTAGAATAGCAGTCAGAGACAGAGCTACACTTATTTCAATAGAACAAATGAAATAAAATGTATAGTAAAGAAGTTTATAAAGATAAAAAGTGTGTAAAAGGTAAAAAAATATTAAAAGTATAAAAAGTGTTCCAAAAACCCAAGGATATTTACTTTTTAAACTACATAAATAAGAACGTTAAATAACAGTCACCAATATTTTTTCCCGAATTCGTCAACCAAATATAAATATTAAAAAAAAAAAAAAAAATCCCATAAGATCAATATATTGTCGCTTCAAAAAACAAATTGACTTTTGACCTTTAATAAAACTAAACCCCTATCTTATTAGTATTGATTCCAAGAGACCAAAAAAAAAAAAAAAAAAAAAAAATGCTAATTAACGACCTGTGACATTTTGATTTATATTTTACTTTTTTACACCGAACAGATATTTCGCATATGCAAGTCTAAATGTAAGCTTCCAGACAGACAGACATTAAATTATGGTAATTTAGAGCGTAAATAAAGATTGTTAACTCTAAATCTATTATAATAATGTGAACATTTTACCATGTACTTGTTTCTGAATCTAAGGTGTGATATAGATTATCACATATTATAAAATTTATAGTTTTCTCTTTAAAGGGATAGGTAAATTATCTAAATAAATTAAATTATAAATTAAATTCCTTAATCTTAAACAACTACTTAAAATAAAACGATTTTATCCTATAAATAATAAATTTTACATTATGCGTTTTCTAATTTTTATATCTTCCCTTTCATCCCTTTTTCAATGCAGCTGAAACAAAAATCTTTGATCTGTTCCCAGTATTCACTTAACATGCTTAACGTACTGAAAATTCTTTTCGCTCTGTAAATGATAATGTTTTGACTTATTTCTATCCTTTTGCTTTGTGTAACCAGAAAATAATTAATTCGGTGTCTTTTAATCTTACATCGAAGCAGCCTCTCGTCGCCTAATTTACATCAACGATCAAATAAAATATGTGCTTAGTTTGTTACTTTCCCAGGGTCTAAATCTTGGCGAAATCATGCCAACATTCCCTAACAACGGTCAATAATTACTCGTGGCTTTTTTAAAAATATACATGTGAATATTCCTAACGTTACCGCAACCATTCTCTATCTTAGAACTTTGAACTTGGCGTATATAATTCAACGCCAAAGGCATTGTCATTTGTTTTGCTTCAGTTTAGGAGCGGACACTTCTTTTTTGATCATCGACATGTAAAAGGCTCAAGAGCGATTCGGGCCTAGGGCCCGGCATGATTCTCGCGATTGTTTCCCCACTCCATGCTATGCTTTGTACTGATATTCCATCTATGGTCACGCTCCACATCAGATGTTTTGGAATATTAAATAAATTTGGTTTAACCGATATTCTGCCTCGTGGATGCGTTCTTGGATAACCAGTTTCTTCTTTAATTAATTCTAACTTGACTGTTTTTTTTTTTTTTTTCAGCATATCCTTAGCGGCCAACGCATAGAAGATTAACTTTTCAACAGTTAATAAATTCAGGGATGGAACACGGGCGCAGAATTCATACCACTATCGATGTAAGAAAATTTTTTACTTCTTAAATCAACGATATTATAAGTAGAGAAATTTCTTAAACGGATTCCGGTATGAATTCTGCGCCCGTGTTCCATCCCTGTAAATTTCATTAGGTACTGTGCATCAACTTTACAACATAAGGACTTCTAATTATAACATAAGGACTTCTAATTATGAGCTGAATTTAACAGAAGAAATTTTTAACTTGTTAAATTTGTAAACTGGATTTAAAAAAGCTGTCTGATTAGCCTTATACAGTAGGTGAACAAATTATTAGATTTTTTTTTTTTTTCTCTAAAAAAATACTGGTTGAAATGGTCTTTAACTTCAAACATGTAAAGAATGTGCACAAACTCACACTTTCCAGTATCGATTTAGTCACAAACGCAATTACATTCGACAGCAAAAGTACCCGAGCACTGGCTAATAATTCCGATATCAAAACAGTACACTTAATATTGTTTTATTAAACAAATTCTCGTCGAATCATGTTCTTAGACTGAGTAAGAACATGAATACACATAAAACAGAACATAAAATACACACGTTTAATTTTCGCTGAGATATGAGTATTTGGAGTAATAACTTTTTAGTCTATATGGTCGAAAAGTAACTATTTTTTATCACACAGTTTAAAAGCTAGACATGTATCAAAAATTTATTTCAATACAGTAAAAATTAACTAAATTATCGGAAAAGATTGAGTTAGATTTTAGATATATTCCAAAGTTGAAATTTCATAAGGGGTTTTCTACGTACCATGTATTTAATTTGGAGATCCAATTATTTCCGCCACATTACAAAAAATCTTTATTATAAAAAAACTTTATGAACTCACAGAGCTTAATAAATAAATAAAATTATGTTAGGGATGCAAGCTCATAAGGTGTTTTTCATAAAAGAGAATTTTTATAATATGGCTGAAATAATTGGGTCTCCAAATTAAATACGTGGCATGTGAATCACGCTTTGTAAAATTTCAATTATTGAAAATATCTAAATTCTAGTTCTATCTTTTCCCGATAATTTGCTTAATTTTTGCTGTATTTAAATGAAATTTTGTCATAAGTTGCTTAATATATCTAGTTTTAAACCTATGTGATAAAAAAGGGGCTGTCTTTAATCAGTTTGGGATTGGTCTTCTAACTGAGCTCGCAACTAAATCTTTACTGGAAAGTGTGTGTTTAAAAATATTCTTTGGATGTTCAAAGCCATTTTGTTCAGTATTTAAAAAAAAAAAAAAAAAAATTAAATGTCAAAAAAAAAAAAAATTAAAAATTTGATATGGAATTGTCATACTTACCAACAACCTGTCAGCCGAAGTTCCAAATTTCTTTTAAAAAACAAACTCTTTAAATGACTCCATAACCAAAAAGTCCACAGATTAAGATCGGGGTAAGGGCCAGTCAAGGAATGGAAAATGAACGGGTAAATTCTCTGTCATCTGCAAAATTTTACAACAAAAAACCTGTGCAAAATGTATGAATAACAGTTTTAAATGTCGATATGGCTTAAAATATGCCACGTTTATTTTCAAGCATTTTGACTATAATTCTTGTTTGATATTTTTTTTTTTTTTGCAGATCCCTAGAGCACTTCCTTTGAAATGTCTATATGCAAATTTTCGACTCAGTATTCATTTTAGTTAGAGCTGCAGAGTGCTCTGAATAGGTCAAGTTTAATTATGGTCAACCTGTACAAAATTTCTGTAAAACATGCGAAAAATGCCAGTTGAGAAGTCCGGAAAAAATGTTCGATAAGGTACTTATTACGCTTGTGGTATGCCCACCTTATCCTTTCCATACAGTGAGTGTCGATTTAATCGGAGAGATTGCGCCGCCCTCAGGTTGAAAACCTAAGTATTGTCTTTGTTTAATTGACTAACATTCGAGATGGCCCGAAGCCATGTCTTTAAAAAGTCTTTCGGCTAAGGTCACGTGCGATGCTCTGTTAGAAATATTTATGCGTACGAGAATCCCAGAAATGATATGTAGCGATCAAGGCTCTAATTTTACGCCTAAACTAATACAAGAGTTCGAGAAAAGATTAAGATTAAGTTCTCGTTTCTCAATTCTCAACCCCAGTTTACCCCACCTCGAATGGTCTTGTCGAGAAATTCAACCGTATATTTAAACAGATGCTTCATCATATAATACGAATTTACCCTGTAAATTGGGATAGACATATTCCGTATTTACTTTTTGCAAATCGCGAAGTCTCTAACTGTACTACGGGAATTTCTTCATTTAGACTTATGTATGAACGCGAAGCTAGGGGTCCATTTCCATTAGCAGTATTAAAACCAACGTGGTCAGGAGGCATGCCTTTACCTCTCAATTTAAGTAATACGGCTGTAGACTACTTGCAAGAATTAAAAATTAACTTAAAGAAAGCTGCCGATTTAGCATCTTTGACTGCTGCGGAAAAGCAAGACGCTTATGCTTACTATATTAATCGTCGCAATCGCAAAGAAATGAAAGAATTCAATGTTGGTGAATTAGTATATTTATTAATGGACTCTTCCCAGTTTCGTCTGCTAATCATTTGATAGAGGAAAACGAATAATCGAATTCTGAGAATCGAATTCAATTAAATATTGTTCTTAAGAACAAAAATATTAATATTTAATATAAATAAAATAAAATAAAAGTAATATTGTGCATTTGTAAACAGTAGAATAGTTGTATTTGTAAATTTAATAATTTTTTTAAAACAGTTTATGTGTCTATTTATTTTCAACTGTAAGAATCGATTTTTGTATTTTCTAGTGTAACTGTTACATGAACTGATCTAGCAATAAATAATAGCTTGTTCTTATGGAATGTTTATGGATTATAATTTGAAATTTTAAAATGTTTTCATTTAATTTAATTGCATAAAGGTGTTACAACAAGTTAATTAACTTAGTTACTGGTCTAAATGGATTTACGCAGTACGATATTGCACTGTCACTGATGTAAGTACCAAAAATCAGAGTATTTAGTACGTTCTTCATGAACATCAATAACAAATATAAACTAAATGATGATTGTAAATGTATACAGCAAATAAAAGATGATAAATAATGATATAAAATGGATTAAAAATGATGATGTATTAACAAAAAAAAAAAAAAAAAAAAAAAACAGATTAAATACGTTTGATCAAAAATAAGAATAGAAAATACGTTATTTCCGCAATCGCTATAGATAAACAAGACTTCATCTGCTATTTGTTTTTCCTCTATCATGTGACCTCTGACGTCAGGTGGGAAGAGCCCATTCCAGATTCCATTAATAAATCATGTTCCCATCAAAAAATATACCTATGGGGGTCACCGAAGCGGGAGAGCCATCCCTCCGTGGGGGATCAAAATTGTGATGGCATGTCTCCGGACCACCTCTAGAGATGAGTTCCAAACCGTCGCCAATTACCCATTACGTAGTACTAGTGCGACGTAAAACCCATCCAACCATCCAATCAACGAAATCAATTAATAAATTGTACGTGAGGTGGACAGGTCCTAGTGAGATTATAGAAAGAATTAAACCTCACTCGTATAAAGTTAAGTTGCCTGATGGTAATATACGAATACGACACATGCATGCAAATAAAATGAGAAAATTTCATGTTAGAGCACAACCGGTAGGTGTCATTCTTGAAGATGACTGTGAGTTAGGAGAAATTCACCCAATCCCTATTAAAGAAAATAAAACTGACCTCGATGTAGGCATTAGTCATTTAGAAGAGAAGAAACAAATAGAATTGTTCGATCTTTTGCAGAAACATGCACCATTATTTTCGGGTAAAGTTCAAGTTGCTAATGTCGGTGAACATAAAATTCGTCAGGTACTGAAAGGAAGAAACCATGTGTGTATAAAATACTCGAAACACTAAAACCTGAAGTAGACAAACAAATAGCAGAATTAGAAAGTTTAGACCTTATCGAGCCGAGTGAACCCGAAATAGCTTATCCAGTAGCATGCGTGGCTAAGAAGGATGGAAGCGTACGATTGTGTATAGATTTTCGTTTGCTAAATTCCGTGACCAAACCTTTCGATTATCCTATGGAAAATATTACAGATTTAATTAATGAAATCAGTCGTTCCAACATTATTATTTGTTTAGATGTGTTAAAAAGACATTGGGAAATTCCTTTGAAAGAAGAAAGTCGTGATTTTATTTCTTTTAAGACACACCGTTCTCTGTACCGCTGAAAGGTGATGCCCTTCGGATTACGTAATTCAGCTGCAAGTTTTCAGAAAATAATGCATGAAGCTCTATATGAACATCGCGAATATTGTAAAGCTTATCTTGATGATATAGCGATTTTTTTCTCATGATTGGGAATCACATCTTAAACATTTAGATACAATTTTAGCTGAGCTGACTGAACTAAAATTTACCTTAAACGTTAAAAAATGTGTATTGTGCAGATCAGAGATTAAATATCTAGGACATGTAATAGGATCCGGACGACATCAACCTAATCCTGGAAAGTTACTTGCCATAGAAAATATTGAATCGCCAAAAACTAAAGCAGCTTTAAAAAGCGCTCTTGCTTTTTTTTTTTTTTTTTTTTTTTTAACTTTTATCGAAATTACATAAAGGACTATGCTGAAATTGCTAAACCGTTGACCGATTTGACTACAAAAAAAGATTCCAGAAAATTTACAGTGAACACATACTGAAGAGATAGCCTTCTGACAACTTAAAGAAATGTTGTGTGAAGCTCCTAAACTTTATACTCCAGATCGCAATAAACCCTTTACCATTCAATGCGATGCCAGTTCTTATGGTGTCGGTGCCTGTCTGTCACAAAGAGATGATGAAGATGATCTTCGTCCGATAAGTTTTATTAGTCAGAAGCTAATGTACAACGTAATTGGTCTACTATAGAATGTGAAGCCTATGCTGTAGTATAGTCTATCAAGAAATTTGAAAATTATGTTTTCGGAACTCGTATAGAGATTATTACAGACTATAATCCTCTTGTCTATTTACGAAAAACTGACCTCAATCTGCTATACTCCAACGATGGGCATTATCTTTACAAAGATATGATATTTACATATCGCATTGCCCTGGTATAAAACTGAAAAACGCTAATGGATTGCCGAGACTATGTCAATAATAAGTTTTACTAATTACCAATAATTTGGTTCTGTTTAGTAATTTAGCCTCTTTTTGTGTGGGTTTAGTATTATAAATATTTGTTCCAGTATTATATCAAGGCATATGTGCATATGTTCTGAATTGTTTATTTTATTTTTGCATTTATTTCTTGTGCTAAAATATCTATGTTTCTTCCGGTATTGTACCAAGATATCTTTACATCTGTTGTGAATTATTTATTTTGCATTATTTATTTTCATGTGTCAGTTGGTTGCTAATAATTATCAGATTTTCATACGCTTGGCGTATCTCTATCTTAGCAGAGGGGTGTCATGCAACCAACCACTCCCCGGTTCATTTTTATTTACTCAGCCAGCATTCCAGGCCGCTGTGAGCGAGAGAAGGTGTTTTTGGCGGTCAGTGGACCTTTGACTTTCGGCTCGTGAAGTAGGGTACAATTGACGAATTCGAGTAAAAGAATTTATTCTGTTATTTTATTTTTTATTATAACTTGAGTATATATGTACTCACGTGTATATAGAATCTTATTGTACCTATTCATATTCATATTTGGTGCTATATTAATTAATTAAAGTGTACAATTTTATAAAAGAGAAAATCTGTTTTCAAGAATCTACACTCGCCCATGACAAGATTGAAAGGATTTCCTAAAATTAATTTGGAAAGCTTATCAATTTCCTAATTCTTTTGTTAGTTAAACTAGAATTGATCAGTTCAATCAAAAATTAAGTCATCTATAGAGAAAAATCAGTCATATTTAGTAATGCTGGTTTTAATAATTCGGACTAAGCATCCGAACATATACCACTTTACGTATAGCATAAGCTATTGTTTTGATAAATTAAAATGCTTACCTAATATTCGTTTAAGCGCATATTGCAAACTTCTATAATTTAGCTAACATATAATAGGACCCTTTTACGCACATGTCACTTCTTTGGCAAATAAAAATCACTAAGGCAAGTCTTACACTTCAAATCACAAAATCTTGGAGTTAAATTTAAAAATAAATTTAAAACCATTGTATAACATTGCATTCTGTTGACATTAACAAAAAGCGATTATAATATAGATATTTAATAAAGTTAAAAACACATAAAAGTGTATGATAAAAGTTTAAAAACAGAACATGGCGGGCTTTTTGAACTGTCCAGCCTTTCGTCATTAGTTTCACAACGCATTACAAGCAAAAACTTAGATTTTTAGATTCAAGATTTAACTTAAAGCAAAACTCAGCCGTGACTTTCAATGTGTAATTCATAGAAGCGGTTTGTATTTGTGTACATCTGTCCGAAAAGGTGCGCGACTGATAATTATTACAATTAGTAAATCTCATTATCACAGTCGTTTGAAATATTCTTATTTCTTAAGCATTCTATTTGTCGTATGAATACAAACTATGCTTCTTTCGGAATTTGACATCTCAAAATCCAAAATGACGCTCGAAAAAAAAAAAAAAAAAAAAAAAAATGTCCTTTAACAAATTAAACAAACAACAATACATAACAGTATAACACATTTTCAGTTCACCCCAAAGATATATTTGTATAGTTTTCTTTAACATTAAAAAAGAAAAAAAAAAGCAATAAATAATCTATTTAAAAAAAACTTTTAAAAACCAAATTCTTAATGTATCATATCACATATATCTTTTCGAGTCTTTGCAAATTTTTTTGCATTAAGGTGAAATGATAAATTTCAGCGTAAAAGAATTTTTACTCTTTTATAAAGCACGAAAGTCTAGGCGGTAAGGCAGTCGAAGATTCGGTATACGCCTGCTTAAGCTTTTTAAATAAAATCTATGTTCAGTAATTTTTGGATCAATTATTTATTATTCTTTTTCCGGAAAGAGAGAAGTCAAATCCCTCAGTCGTTTCATTTCTTCTATGACTTCTTCATTGCAAGGTTTACCGCCCAACAGTTTAGCCGAATTAAGGGCTTCAATTCTAAGGCCGTCAAGTGATCTAAATCAACTCAAAATTACATAAGCCATAATCAAAGAGTTTATCAAGATATGCAACTCCTGATGAAAGAGTTCCACCTTGCATTTTGTGACCTGTGACGGCATAGCATAAAACAATCGGAAGTTGATATCTCTCGGCTGTTCCACTTCCAATTGCTGGAAATTCAATCGTGATTGGCGTAATGCCATGAGTTCTGACACCTACCTCAAATTCAATTTTTAATATCGGAATATCTTTTGCATACATTTCTTGACGTCTGAATGCTGGCCAAGTAATTGTCAAAATTTTGCCGATTGCTCCATTTACAAGAACTTTAGAAACATCAAGATTCGATCGAAGCATAACTTTCGCACCCTCGTATAGGGTAAGTTGTTTTTCTAGTGCGCCTGTCTTGTTTGAGTCTTTCGACATTTTCTTTTCAAATCACCCCAAAAAATTTTCTGAGGCATTTGATCCATGGACCGATGCATTGCTATGATTGGCTATTAGTTATTGCTCTGGTTGTGCCATCTATCGGTCATTACAAACGTAAATATGAATAAAAAATTTTTTTGTTGTTTTTTTGTAAACAACTGCATAATTGTTTCAGAATTATAAAAATATGCATACAATGTTACTCCCTGCAAACAATTTTTTTAATTTCGAGTTTGAAAAAATATTTTAAATATGTTTATGTACTACTTTGTGAATTTATCGATGGGTTCATTTTTATAAAACATTTTTATGTTTGAATACTAAATTTTTGCCTTAAATTTCAGCATACGATCATAAAAAAAAGGGCTTCTTAAAAAAAACTCTTCAAAAATTCTTAGGATGCTGTGTAGTCAACGAAAAATTTTCTTTTATCAATTGACATCTTTTCTACTAACAGGGATGGAACACGGGCGCAGAATTCATACCGGAATCTGTTTAAGAAATTTCTCTGCCTATAATATCGTTGATATAAGAGGTAGAAAATTTTCTTACACTTGTAGTGGTATGAATTCTGCGCCCGTGTTCCATCCCTGTACTAATTATCCGCAAACCGCAAAAATTAACACTCCGGGGTATTAAACGCTCGACCAACGCGTTACTAACATAGCGCTCTAACCACCTGAGCCACGGAGAGACAAATGAAAAAGCTTATATTTACCTTAAAATGGAGGCGCATTTTTTATTAGATTGAGATTCCTAAACATACCGTAGTAAATGACAGTAAGCACATAAGAATTTGGGGGAAAAAAACGGTTAGAAAATTAGCCTGTTTAGCATTAAAATTATAATTCCTTAAAATTATATACGCACGAATTTATCCAGAAACTTTAGTATAGGTATAGATGAAAATTAAACAATATTTTATCTTTTAAATATTTTTTCATTAAAATCTGCACGTATATATGATAGTATAAAAATATATTATTTCTTATTGGTAAGAAATGCTAGCACATTTTCAAAATAATTATTCGCGAAGTTCAATTTTCTTTTTAATTGGAAGTTTAAGTATTCCCCGAAATACAAAGGATAATCTTTTCTAAAATATTTACTTCACTTTTCATTTCTTTTTAACAGATTTTTTTTTTTTTTTTCAGTGTGTAAAAAAAAGGCCGAGAAAATAATTCTCTTTTGAGAAATCTTTGTGGATAATCATACTAAATTCTTCACATTCTAAAGTTAATTAAATTTATCTGACAGCTGCAGGTTAGGTTAACATTTAAAAAAAAAAAACAGACAAATAAGAAAAAAAGAAAAAGAAAGAGATTTTTTCGACTAAATTTGTTTGGGCGATAACTATTTTAAACAAAGATTTAATTTTCTTGTAACATAAAAGTTTTTTTTTCTTTATTTGCTCTGCTTATACTTTTTTTTTCTTTCTTTTCTTTTTTTAGAAATAATGTAATCTACCAAAATTAATCATATAATGATATAGCATTGTTACAAAGAATTAAACACTTTATTGCATTGCAACTCTTCCTGAAACAAAAATTTATTTAAAGGTACAAAGAAAATAACAACACCCTGTTGATTTCTATGCATATCAGGCTTGTCACCAAATTTCGCATTTCGTTGACTAAATTTTGTTAATCATTGTAGCATTTTTTCACCGAAAATGAAATTGTCTAGTATTGCCAAAATCAAGAATCATACTCTCGAAATTTATAGGTTTTTCTAGGACGATTCATTGGTTCTTTTAGTCGGTAGGCCGCAGTAGCCCAGTCGGTAGCGCGCCGGCCTCGTAATTGGAAGATTGCGGGTTCGGTACTCGAGCCGGCCAAAGACCGTCGTGTACACTAATGGTGGCTGGTGCAAGTAAAATCTGTCGTGGTCGCAATGTCATCCATGTTCCCATCAAAAATTATACCTCTGGGGATCACCGAAGCGGGAGAGCCATCCCTTCCGTGGAGGATCATAATTGTGATGGCATGTCTCCGGACCATCTTTAGGGGTGTGTCCCAGACCGTCGCCAATTGCCCATCTGCGCAGCACTAGTGCAACGTAAAACCCAACCATCCAACCAACCATGTTTTAGGGTTACATACAAACGGAACGCTTGCAATTTCGATGAGGTAAATTTTGTAAGTTTTTTGCAAATACAGTCGGCAGCAAAAGTAACAGAGCACTAGCAAAAATCCCTATGTAAAAAAAGTACACTTAATGCAGATTTGTTAAATAAATCCTTGTCGAATCCTGCTCTTAGTCAGTCTAAGAACAAGATTCGACAAGGATTTTTTTAACAAAACAGTGTTAAGTGTGCTTTTGTCACTTAGGAATTTTTGCCAGTGCTCGGATACTTTTGCTGCCGCTGCAGTCATACATTTGGAACGCCTGGAAGTGTTTCATTTGTACAGTCGGCAGCAAAAGTATCCGAGCAATAGGAATAATCCTTGTCTAAAAAAATTACACTTAATACTGCTTTGTTAAATAAATCCTTGTCGAGTCATGTTCTTAGTCAGTCTAAGAACATTATTCCACGAGGATTTATTTAATAAAACAGCATTAAGTGTACTGTTTTGATATCGGAATTATTAGCCAGTGCTCGGATACTTTTGCTGGCGACTGTATGTACCCCTATGTTGATTCATCACACTTCACAAAAAGCATTGCCAAGATCATTGACTACATATTAAAGTAGACCCCGGACTATTAACCTTTTGTTCCCGAACATCACTTTCCTACCAATTCATTAACCAAATCGTTTTTTCTGTCGCAAAACCGACATTCTACTTCCACCAAAGCAGGTTCTCGAAAGCAGGTTTTCCCCAAACCATTTAAAACATACAAAATTACAAGAACCAGTCACCAAGAAAGCGATTATCACCAAAAGAAGGCGCAACAAACCGCAGTGATGTTTGCAGAATTTTTCTCCATAGCCAGTATAGGAAATCCGTACTCTACTTCTATCATTACAAAATGGCCAAGGCAAATAAAAGAGAGTGTAATCCTCGAATTGTGAGCCTTTAAGATGAGAGCTGTTAATAGCGAGTCCGACACCGATTGGTCGAAAAAATGCTTTAGCTATTAACAAGATTTTAGATTTAGAACATTGTTAATGATTTTAAATATTGAAATCAAATTGCAGCTTAAAAACCTGTAATTACCAAAAAACAGATGTATGTATAAATTTTTAGTTCAATTAAGTAATGCTTGAGCTTTATTTTTATTTATTTTTTTTACCAATGTGCAGTTTAGTAAAAAAAATTAAAATATCATAAAATGCGCATCACGCGAGCGATGTAGCGTTCATTTCACCAACTGACCGCTCTCTACATGAAAAGATCAGTTTGTGTTCAGATTTCGTTAAAAGTTATTAATCATTTGTAAATAATCCATATTCCTGCTCTGTGACATACAGTCGGCAGCAAATTATTCGAGCGCTAGAAATAATTCCTATGTAAAAAAGTACACTTAATACTGTTTTATTAAATAAATCCTTGTCGTGTCATGTTCTTAGTCAGTCTATGAACATGATTCGACAGGGATTTATTTAATAAAAACGGTATTAAGTGTACTTTTTTTACATAGGAATTATTGTTAGCCCTCAAATAATTTTGCTGCCGGCTGTATATGACGCTATTTACTTTACTCTCATGGTACGAGTGACAGATCTATAAGATTATTTTGAGAATATTCATTGAATCAAGTACATTCGTCGATAAGAATGGGACTGCTTATTAACGATCCTCTTTCTACATGGAAGAAAGTCGGCATTTTATGAAAATGTGGATTGATGCGTAATATGGAGGCGCAATGTGTTCAACGGATGGATGGTTGGGTTTTACGTCGCACTCGTGCTGCGCAGAATGTGTTCAACGGATTTTTTGTTACTACGTGCATGACACAAGAAATTAAAGAACCCTTCGAGGCTTTCACTGTGAAGTTACGAAAATTGAAAGTTGAACAAGACGGGACGAAAGCCGGACGAGATCAGTTGAGAAGCGTACTAAAATAAGAAAATAAAGAATAAAATAAAATAAAATTTTTCAGTGTAGGGCTGAACTTGCATTAATTGGTCTGATAATGTATGTCCTACATAACACGATTTCCTATTGCGCAGAACGGATTTTCCGCGTTACACAGGAATCTACTGTACTTGAATTCTTAATTATGAAAAATGTAAGATCAGTATATATGTTATCGTTAAAGCTCGAAATTCGTTAATGTGCAGATTACCTAGCTAATCTACAGATTAACTAAAATGACCCATTAAAGTGCGGCATCAAGAGTTTCCCGCATTTTAACTAGGTAATCTCCACATTAGCGGCTTCTGTATCGTTAAAGTTAAAATGTTTCTTTCGAGTCTTAGTTTTTTTTACATTCACAATGACGTTACACAGTCATGTGATACAGATAGGCGAATGACCTTCAAACATAAACTAAAACTAAAACTTTTACCCCTTCCGCTCCGCTATGATTTATAAACAATGCAAAATGTGGAGGAAGCGATGCATGATTAGGTTTCTTATTATGGCAAACACAAAATTTAAAGTAACAAGTAAGTTATAATTGTTTTAATTTTGATTTTATTTCTTCTCTTTTTTAATTCTGTCAATATAAATTTGATAAGGGTCTGCATCTTATTAATGAAAAAAAGCTATCTCTCGTGAAATTCCCCTTTGAATTATAAATATTAAATGTACAACATAGTAATTATTTCCTCCCGAAATAAAACTATTAAATCACAACTTTTTAAAACTAATTTATTTTAAAATTGATTTAAATTACTAATAGTTACAGAAGAAAATAGTATTGATTTTAACTCTCAAAAATATTATGGCATTATTTAATGAATGCTTAAGGGGACTCTCTACCTATCGTTTCCGAAAGCCGAAGCCAATGTTAATCTATGGGAAATTTTGCCCCGTTATAATTCATTAACTAATACATATTTTTAAATTCCGTTTTCACTTTCCAAAAATTCACAACTATTAAACAATTTGTCGCTTTCTAAGAATTGATTTTTTCTATTTTTAAGATTTCATTTTTAAGCTCAAAAGAGAAAAATTTCACATTGGGAAAATTTGCATTTTACAACCTCAAAATAAAGTATTAAAATTTTTTAAAAATGATTTTTAGAAAGCGATAAATTGTTTAATAGTTGTGAATTTTTGGAAAGTGAAAACGGAATTCAATTATATATATTAGTTAATAATTTATAATGAGGCAAAATTCTCCATAGAATAACACTGGGTCTGGCTTCTGGGGACGATAAGTGGAGAGGCCTCTTAATATGAAATTTTGTGCATTTTTTAGCATTTTTCATTAAAAATTTTTTTTGTTTTTTGTTTCTTTCAAGTTTTCTTTTATACATTTTACTAGCAGACCGGCCACGCGTTGCTGCGGCTAAGTAATACGTTGATAATTTGATAAGGTATATAGTATTTCCCCACAACTGGATTTGGCGATTTTTTTTTTTTTTTTTTTTTTTTTTTTTTTTTTTTTGCGCCTTTTTGAACGATAACGAAGTCGTTCTGGATTCTTTGCAATAAAATACGGTAACCTGCATGCTTTTATTTTAGATTTATGATTTAGCTTATGATTTTATCATTTATGATTTTTAGATTTATGATTTAGCCATAATCGCCAAATCCAGTTGTGGGGAAATACTATTGTTGTTACCCACAACTATAACTTATAATATAACTTCAGTAATTATATTCGGATAATTATAACTTCAGTATCAGTATATCCCCACAGCTTTTCTTTGGCGCCGTTTTGAACGATAACGATGTCGCTCTGGACTGTTTGTGATATAATATGGCAGCCTATATGTTGTTTATTTTGGATTTATTATTTTATGTTTTTGATTTATGATTTAGATTATCATTTATCATTTATAGATTTATGATTTAGCCATAATCGCCAACAAAAAATTGCCAAATATCGTTGTGAGGATATACTGATTAATATATTACTGAAAAGATTAATATATTTTAACGAAGTGGTGAGAAGATTCTGAGTATGTTAAAATTTTAATACTAAATTCAAGTTAATCAAGATTGAGGATTAAGATAAGAAAATTGCAAGATTTTAAGATCGCATTTTCAGCAATAAATATGAGTCAAAATTTAATGCAAAATACATATATAAATCACAAATTTAATCAGGAACGTTAAATTGGTAAGTTATTAAAGAAAAAGTAAAGAAAAATAAGAGAAATAATTAATTAAAGTTTCGAACATCGATCATATAGATTAGCGTTACAAAACAAATAAACAGTCCTAAACTCTTTAAAAGAGTAAAATCCGCTGTAAAAGGCACGTTAAAAATATTTAAAAATTTATAATATTTAATTTTTTTTTTTTTTTTTTTTAATATTTTTAACGTGCCTTTTACAGCGGATTTTACTCTTTTAAATAGTTATTTCGCACGTGGTTTTTAATTATTTAGTGAGTCCTAAACTCTTCCAGACTTTTAAATATGTTTTAAATTAAGTTTTAAAATTTAATGTTAAATAAAACAGACTTTTAAATAAGTTTTAAAATATTGAAATGGTTACTTTTTATTTAGAACGTTATGTATAGATCACAAATTTCTTAAAGAAAACGAAGTGATACAGATTAGAATAATGCAACAAAAATTGAAAAAGCAAGGTTATGTCGTAAATAAATTTTTAACACACGTGTCACGTGAAATAAATTGTAGCACATACATAATGTATCTGATATAAGATATTAACATGTTGCAGCGGAATAAATTTCATAGCTATCATCCTTGGCAGAAAAAAAATAATATCGCCAAATTATCTGGCGCACACATTTAATTCCTTTCAAAAATCATGGTTATTTTAACAACTTATATTAAGAGAGTAATGAATAATATGAAACAATATTTCACACAATACATATTACGAAAATATACATCTAGCTTGTATATTTTCGTGTTACGTTTTTGATCGCCAAATACGAAAAACTCCAAGGACGACAGAGCTTTGAAATTTAAAATTAAAATTTTGTCAATTTAACAGAAAAATGACTCAATCTAACGTATGTACATGATAAATAATACATATCTATACAGAAATATGGGGATTAAAATCCGGAAATAATTTTCCTCGTTTTTAATAATTTTTTACAAAAATACAATGGGCCATTAACATAAGAAATCTTTTTCTTGATTTCACAGACTGTCAGTGACGTCACACTTCGCTTGTGTATAACTACATACTTTATCAATGCGAATAAAATCTTTAAATTGATTATGACGTCAATTTTCGTGAGATGTATAATTTAACTTTTTATAATTTTTTAACGTTCACGTTTGATTAAATGTATTTACTTTTATGTCGAAAGAAAATGAATTCGTTTTTTTTCATTTTGGCAACAATTAAACTTATGGAACTCACAGATATTTTGGAGCAACTTTAATAAAGGTCTATAATTAACAAATAATTGCAATAAAACAATATTGTGACAATAAATTGAGATAAAAACTATCTTATCTCTCAAGTTGGACCAAACTGCACACAGTGTGCAAAATTTCATTAAAATCGGTTCCTTAGTTTAGGAGTTTACCCCGGACAAACATCGTGACACGTAATTTATATATATATACAGATATATCATAATTATATTTATATTTATTTAGTTATTTAGTTTTCTTCGCTTTTTCAGATAATTTTGTTGTAGTTTATCACTTAAAATGTGTTAATAAAGTTTATTATTATCATTAAAAATTAATATATTTGCTAAACTTGTACAGATATAGTATGTATGCTGCAAAATATAGTTTAATAAAACATTGGAAAACTGTCATTTTAATTTTTATGCGTTCTAAAAAAATATTAAACCAGTTTTAATTATTTAAAGCACTTCTTAAATAATGCTTCTGACTTGTGTAATTTAATATTTCTATAGAAATTAAAAATTGGTGCATAATTAAAAAAAAGTGCAATATAAGTTGTTAATAAGGCATTTTTTTTTTTAATTGTTAAATATTTTTATTTGAAAAGAAATCGTTACTGTATTACAATTCTAACATTGATTTATAAAATAGAATTTATTGAAAGCTATTAAAGATATTAAAGATATTATATTTCATATTAAAAATAAAAATGCATAACATCTTTGAACTTATATTGACAGAATAAAAAATAAATTAAATAAATAAAAAAATTAAAACAAATATAACTTTAAAAGACATAGAAATTAATACACACAGGCAGGTTAAAACAAGTAAAGAAAGAAAGAAAAGAAAATTATTTTATTTTATTTATTTATTTATTTATTTTTATTTTTTGAATGAAAAAAAAAAAAAAAAAAAAAAAAACAGCATGCTCTAAAATTACAACACCAGAGATCTTATTTTTACTTTAACGAGTGCCTAGTAGGTAATGTGCAGATTATCTAGGTAATTCGCAGATTACCTAGGTAATTTGAGAAATAAAACAATTTTCCTCACTTTAACGATTCACCCTAGTTAATGTGCAGATTACCTAGCTAATCTGCAGATTAAATGATTTCTGCACTTTAGCGGTAACATATATAACTTTAAAAGTGATGAGGCATATCACTTTATTTTAAATTCTTTTTCTATAATAAATGTGATTTTTTCGCCGTGATTAGAATTAGTCGAAAATAAATAATATTGTGCTTTTGTTTCAATCACGGACTTAGAGAAGAAGGACAGTTTTCCCCAACGGCAGCCTTCCCTCAAAAATGGACCCGAAATGGTCGCTATTATTCGTTCGCCGCTAGGGGTCGTATTTGTTCTTTGACTGTCCACTGCCTCCGTAGAAAACCATTGCGCGCAGACGAAATTTTAGTTTTATTTTCAGTTTTCTTTTTAATTTCTTTTTAATATTGGATTTTTTTCATAATGTCGCATTGTTACGCACCGGGTTGCACCTCCGGATATCGAAGTGTTCGAAAAAAAAACAAAGAAATAGATGAAAAGAACCCAAGTTTATTTCGTCCACCTAATGTAAGCTATAATGTTTTGTTGACTGATAAAATTATTATCTTATAAATATTCTATTACTATAAAAAAAAAAAAAAAAAAAAAAAAAAAAAGGCTGATTTAATTGGTATGGTTCTTAGTAAAATTCTGTTTGATAGATTTTTTTTTTAAAATTAATTAAAATGTAATTTTTAGGTCACTTTGCATTAAGATTTTAAAATTTGCGTGCTACCAGTATTCCTTTTTTCATATTATTCGGCGAAAAAAAAAAAAAAAAACATGCGAGCTTGCAATCTTACGAATTTAAATGATGTTAAATTATAAATTACGTTTTTTTTTTTTTTTTTTTTTTTTTTTTATATAATTGAAGCTTAAAAAAAAAAGTATTTTAAAAATCTTGAATTGTAAACCGATTTTGGCAAGAGTTAAAAATTGGTAAAAAATGATATGAGTTCACAGTCAGTCTTTTTTCAATTCATTTCAAAATTACTGAGTTTTAAGATATTTAAAAAATAATTTAAAATGTTTTTTTTTTTTTTTTTTTTTTTTTCTATGCCACTTTGCAGTGACATTTTAAATTAATTTTACAAACTGCCAATCTTTTAACTTCCAATTCATGTTAGATGATGAATCACGTTATATTATTATCATTATTATTACCATATTATAGAAATGTATTGTTTTTAACAAAAAAGAAATTTTTAGTTGGTTTTGTCAAAAATTTAAAATAATGATTATGATGTCACAGTAAAAAAACTCCTAAATTCAGTTGAAAATTGGAGATTTTAAAGAAAAATTATATTTAATTAAATTCATCACCAGTGCCACATTCACATTTCATAATTTATAAGCTAGTGTTCTTCCAGCTGAAAATTAGAGATTTTATGTAAAAATTAGAGTATTAAATTCAAGGTAAGTTGTTTTTATAAAGTTAGCTTTACACTTAATCTCCGTGTCATCTCGTCGGTGTATCGAGCTATTCCCTAAAATAATATATATGTGATATGTATATATATAAAATAAATAAATAAAAAAGTAAATCATGTATATCATAGCATGAGCATAGTTGTGAAAAAATAAATAGAGTCAAAGACATCCAACAAATGTCAGATAAAACTTCCTTCTTAATACGGTATACATTT
Organism: Salticus scenicus; assembly: GCA_963930645.1. Classification (NCBI taxonomy): domain Eukaryota; kingdom Metazoa; phylum Arthropoda; class Arachnida; order Araneae; family Salticidae; genus Salticus; species Salticus scenicus. The sequence continues at coordinate 147,361,538 of OZ005650.1, forward strand.
CATTTGTAACCAAGTATATACATATTACATGTCTCTTGAACGTTCAAATTTTACTTACAATATTCTGATTTAAATATGCACTTAAGGTATAATTTTCTCATAATCATAAAACATCAATATAAAAAATTACGTTATTTAATCTTCATAATGTTAAATACTTCATGAACAAATGCATGACTTCCAGAAATCCGCATGTTGTAACCAATGTAACTATCAAACCGACAGTAAAAATTTTAATATGAAAAGCTCAAGATAGCGCTGATATTAACCCCTTAACGCGCGCTGTCCGCGCTGCGAGGATGCAAAATTTAAGATCCAGCTAGAGATGGGAAGGAAAACGAAGAACGTGTTCTTTGCAACAGTTCTTGCCGAAAAAACGAACGAACTGTTTCTTCTCGCCAAAAAGAACTGTTCTTTTCGAGCCAAAGTTTTACCATCGCCATATTAAGTGATGACGCGCTTTCTTTTTCAATCGTGATTGGTTGTGACGTAAGAAATATGCCAAGCAACGGAAGTTTGTTCATTGAGCTTGTCATAAATATCGTCTATAAAGAGCCAGAATGTTGTAAGTATCGCTTTTTAACGATGCCAAGTCAGAGAAGCAGTTTGATGACAGAGGAGATTTCAGTTCAGAGTTTATAAGAACACTTTCTACGAAGAAAAACAGTAAACAGGTTTTCCTTTGTATTTTCGCTCAGCAGCAGAACAGGTCGCAGAGAAGTGGAAAAAAAAACAGGTGGGGGGAAAAGTGGAAAAAACAGCAGATCTGTAGAAGTAGAAAAAAAAAGAACAGGTCGAAGAGGGTGGAAAAAAGAGTGGAAAAAAAAACAGGACAGAAAGAACAGATCATGTGCAAAAGAACAGCTTACAGCAGAAAGAAAAGAAACACAAGTAGATGTGGAGGGAGGTGAAGGCAGAAATTAGATTTTTGCTGCCGTTTTCTATTATTGCTTTCATAGTAGTAGAAACAGAAAGAAGCTTCTGCCTGCCTGGCGTATTTTGCTTGAAAAGGGTAGAAGAAGAGGCGGTTCTCTAATTTTTATTTTTAATTGTAAGCGAAAAGACTCGTCGGAAAGAAGAGTAAATTTCATGTTTGACAGCTGAAAACGTATTTAGGAATACATTATATCATCTTTTATTATTGATATTTAATATTTAAATCAAAGTGTAAATTCAATTTATTAACGGATAAATCATTCGAAATTGAATTTACTTTTTCAAAATATGAAAGTTTTTTTTTTTTTTTTTTTTTTTTTTTTTCGTTTTTAGATAAAAGATATACTTACTATTCATTAAAAAATTTATTTATTTTTTAAATAAATAATAAAATTGTGAAAGGATTAGGGAAATGAAATTACTTTTACTTTACCTCTGTAAAATATTAATAATAAATATTTGATTAAAATATTTACATAAAGTCTTTTTTTTTTTTTTTCTCATTATCATCCCTAACAGATATTTAAAAAAATAAAAATCAACATAGTAAAATAAATCTTTATTTTTAATTAAGCATCAAAATTAGAATTAATAAAAAAAAAAAAAAAAAAATGCTTATGCGATTAGAAAGTAAACTATTTAGCAATTCTATACAAACTATTAGGCATATAAATATTAATTAAAAACATGTTGCAATATCAGGCATTAAAACTAAAAGACAATATTATCTTTTACGCATTTCTATCAGTATCCATCTATTGATCTATTGAAAGCCAAACCAATAACAGTATAATATTTTTCTCCAATATAGAAATCATTGTTAATAATTTAATAATCATATATATATGATTATATACAAATACAGCGAAGAAAGAGTTTTACATATATAAGGGCAAAAATATGTTAATGATGCATATATATCTAAAAATATCTAGACGTTATATTTTTAATGAACTATCTCATACTGTCAAACAAAAAACTGACAAAAACAAAGACCCTACTTTTAACATATTTCTAAAGGTCTATATATTCGTGAATTAAAGATTCAGGTATATATTTGTTATATTCCTAATTCCTATAATAGAAAATAAAATCCCCTTCCTAAAAAAAAAAAAAAAAAGAAAGAAAGAAAAGTATAGTTGTCTTTATTTAAATATATCGTGCTTTTTTTGTGTGTGTGTGTGTGTAAATAAAGATAAAATAATAGTTTATTACAGTCGAACCTTGTTAACGTTAATCTCAAGGGGAATAAAAATTGTTTCATGTTATCAGTAGTTTATTCCATCACTTATCAGTAACTAATTTTCATATAACTAAACTAATCTTCATTTTGAAGGGGATTTTGTAAACATTTCATGTTAAAAGGAATTCACATTAACGAGGTTCGACTGCATTTATAGAACATCTTTTACATAAATTGAGGCACTAATACAAAATACATGAAAACGTTCTTTAAAAAATGATGGAAGTTTTTTTTTTTTTTTTTTTTTTTTTTTTTTTTTTTTAAATTACTATTCTTAGAGTTGTGGAAATTTGCATTCACATGCATTGAAATATAATAATATTATGTATATTAAAATTTCTCAAAAATTATTTTAATAAAAAAACAATAATATTCAATCTTTTTTAATTTTTAAATTTTGTTTTCAAGTGTTTTAACACATAAATTTTTAACTTTCCTTATCGATCTTAAACTATTATAGATTAACAATCTATTCTAGCTCTTCAGAAGGCCAAAACCTTCTGCTTTCATACGGCAGATGGGAGTTGTCGGGTTCGAACCCAAATCACGTGAGTTACCGTAGTCGTTAAGAATTTCCTTTCCTTATATATTTTTTCTTTTGGCGAAACTTGCATGAAACACGAGAGGATCCATTAGAAAGTCCTTGAAGGAGGGCAACTTCTCTGGCCTATGCTATTAGAGTGGAAAATCGGTCTTGAACAATACAGCAGTACCAACAATATACACTAATCATATTTGGGTATTACTTCGTATATACTTAAATATGATTAGATACATACAAAGTAAGAATATTAGAATAAATATGAAGAGTATATATAGAGTATATATGAATTTCAAATTTACATGATTATAGAGTTAAACTGCAATTATGTGTATTTTATTTATTTATGCATTAGTAATTTAAAATAACCAATGAATATTTATTGGTTATTTAAATTAATAATGAATAAATATAATATTATTTATTCATTGGTAAGTTAAATTTTTTTAAATATCTTTATATTTGAATGCTAAAATTTAATACATATCTTTAACATTCAAATATAAAAATATTTTTAAACAATAACTATCAGTGAAACCACAAATACGTAAATTTATTCAGAATAAATTGTTAAAATATTGTACTTACATAAAAAAAAGCAGGTAGAGATAGAAGAAACTTTTTTTGCTGCCGTTTTGAAAGCGTTGTTATTTTATTTATTTTTTAGATATCTTATTTTATAGATTCTCACATCTCACGGAGGGATTTGGTGTTTGGGAATAAGTCGGATTTTCTACATAAGGGTACTAGAACGGTTTGCCATCCGTGAGGGCCTTTTAAAGGGGTCCTAATTCCTTGCTTATATTTACACACGTTCCGGGGAAAACTACGGAAAACTCCGAGCGGCTAGGTCCATGAGTGCGACTTGGAATCGAAACGGACAATTCTACCTTTGAATGCAGAGTATCTCTACCCACTGTCATCGCCAGAATTTTTTTCAGAAGGGGCAAATTTAAAGCTGTAAAAGTTTCGCGATGTTTTAGAATTCAGTTTTTTCATTACACTCGCCACTGCATGATCCCCAGAAAAGCTCCCAAATAGAAAATTGAAATAAATGATGTCTGTCTATAACGTACTTAAACAAGAAGATTCTTATTTACAGGGTGTCTCTAAATTGATGGCGAGAACTTTAAAGTTAGGTATGAAAACCCCTTTTTTTTATTTATCAATATAGGGGTGGAAATGTAAATATTTGACGTACCCCCCCCCCCCCTCCACCGCTTCAGATTTTTATTTATATATTTATTTTTCTTGTCTATTATTTCTTTATTTTCGGATTGGTGTTAGTAATTTGATTCCCACACTTTTTTTTTTTTTTTTTTTTTTTTTTTTTAAATGCTGTTTTCAATGACTTTTTCACATTTTCTCCGTTTTGTTTTCCCATTTTGAAATGCAGTTCGTTTCTTGTTTTTCCGCCTGCACTTTTCATTTCCGACCACATATTGCTGTACAAAAAATGCTTCGTTACATATGTTTTACCTACCCTAAAAATGTGGCCCATAAAATCAGGGTCAGCGTTTACATGAATACAGTACATAAGGTCTGAAAATTCTGTGTAACAAAGGCAAAATCAAACAGAAATAACATAAAGAAAGGAAAATAATCGAATATAATTAAGAAAATATGTGAATTGATGTGAAACACTTTCCCTCTTACAACATCGTTCTCTTGGGCAAATTGTTGCAAGAGAGAAAAACATACTAAGATATGTATGTGATAACAGCAATAGGTTAAAAAATCCAAAATATCGTTATTATTATGCCCTATATATTATGCCCTATGCCCTACAAGCGTGTATAAGAGAAATATTTTAAGATTGCACATTGTACATACATAAAAAAGTAAGCATCGCATATTTTCAATTGAATATGAATTAAAAAGACCCCAAATAAGTGCATTTCACGCAGTTTTAGATCACTAGAAATAACAAGAAATGCACACATTCTCTTTTTAAATCTAAATATCACTTTCACATATTCTTGAAATCGTGTTTTTAATCGAAAATTAAAGGTATTTGCAGATGTAGTATATTTGCAGTTGTAGTATGTATAAATTACTAAATAGTTTTTATTTTTATTTTATTTTATTTATTTTTATTTTTAATATACTTTTGATGAGTTTGTTATTATTTAGACACACACACACATATATAATTTAAGTCTGAAGTAAAAGTATAGTCTAGTTTTTATATATTTTTAGGCGCTACGGATTATTTCATTCGATAGGTATAAACAAAATGAAAAATCATAGAGAAACTTAGCCATTGGATGAATATCAATTTTGTAACCTTGTGGAATTAATTTAGATATCTGTCAACATAGGAGTTTAAGATTTTTGTCTTGATTTAGAAATTGCTTCGAAGCATTTTAATAGCTACAGGTGGTCCAAGGCATTAAATTAAAATCTGTAAAAGACGGATTTATTAGAACAAGAGGACAATTTCGTTGAGACAGGGAGAAGAAGGTTTGTCATCATTTTACCGTAAATAACTTTGAACAAAGCACGCAAGATGTCCAGCATCACCCAGAAATAATAAATAAATAGATAAAATATAAACGAATAATCCAAATTAAATAATGCCTAGAATATAATTTTACCTTTTTTCTTTCTTAAAGAAAAAGTGTATAAAAAAGCGTTTATTTATTTATTTTAATTTTAAATTATAAAATATTCTTATATTAATTCACTTTATTTTTATCACCTGTAAATTAATGCAAATCTATAAACTGAGTTTATAGATTTTAAACATCATTTGAAATATCAATAGACAATAAATGAAGATACTTTTTAAATACTCATTATCATAGACATGAAGCTTATTGTAAAATAAAATCAATTTATTACAGCTCAGTCTTCTAGGAATATTTGAAATTTCAATCAAAACGTTGGAAAAAAAAATAGTATATATATATATATACTATATACATATATAATGTGTCTTTTAATATTTTTACTCGGAATAAACCCTCCACACATTCCTAAACTTCCTCTCTGTTATACTGTAGCATTGTTCGTTATCCCTCAACCAGTTTCATGATAATAATAACAAAGGAAGAAAAGATAAACAGCTGTTTATTTATCTCTGAATTTGAACAATCAATGAAGACATCGTCATCCGCAGTCGAAGCATGAAAGGATTTCTAGAAACAAGCGGGAGAAAACGAGCAGTTCAGGCGATCTGTTTCGGAAAACGGTGGCCTGTTCTTCTAAAACAGGGGAGAAAAAACAAAAACAGGTCCAACGAGCAATCTCCTTCGAAAAATGATGACCTGTTCTTTTGCAGCAGTTGAAAAGAACAGTTGCAACATTTAGAAGAACAGTTCGTTTTCGTTTTCCAAAAAGAACAGAAATGCCCATCACTAGATCCAGCAGCGAAAATTCATCCCGCTAATTTTTTAGAAAAAAAATTACCTTTATAAAATAGCAGAAAAGGCCATTTTTTTAACCTTAAAATTTAAAATTTCTTTTAGTTTAATTTAGTTTATAAATTCCAGTGGCACTATAATTTAAATGATCGGAATTGTCTTGCGCCGCAAAGGGTTAACAGTGATTCATTAGAAACTGAATATCACGAAACACAGAAAGTCAATTTTATGCAGATTACTTTCTGTTGATGATAAATTTTAAATGCATTGATGCTATAAACAAGAAATAATTGTTCATAAATAACAATAAATAAATAAAATAAAAAACGATTTTTGCCTATATTTTAAAAAAAGTAATAAAAGGTAATATACTTGTAATATAAGCTTATATTGTATCATATGTTATGTAAAATTTTGCATCTTACTTTATTATGTACATTTTAATTTCTTAATTCAAGATTGGTTGGATGGTTGGAGGATTAAGGCCGATTGACTCCTTATGTGTCCTAGGCCTATGGGGGGAATGCCCTCCGTGGGGGTCTTTCTAAGGGGTCCTAGCCCGTATTTACGCGAGTTTCGGAGGAAACCACGGAAAACTCCGAACGGATAGGTCGATGAGCGTGACCTGGGATCGAACCCGGCACCTCCCATCTACCAGCTGTGAGCGCAGAACCGCTCGGCCGCTGGTGGGCCTCCTTAATTCAAGAAAAATTAAACTTCATTATCATGCATATTTTTTACAGAGTTGCTTATTCTCTATTTAATTTTTTCTTTTCTTTTTTAATTATTTTCCAAGCATACTTATTTGTATTTTTCCTCATTTTTTATGCATTACAGTATCAAAATCTCGTTTCATAAATGCTAATTTTCACAAAATTCCAAAATACACATAATTTTTGTTCCAATTTGTGTAGATTTCTGGGAATCTCCTGCATACACATTAAATTTAAAATTAAAATTAAAAAAAAATAAAATCCATTTACGTATTAATGTAACTGAATTCGGCTTTTGGGATAGGTTTTACCAAATATTGTTACTATTCTTTCTAAATCTAATTTCTTTGAATCCCTAAAATCATCAAATTTTGCAACCTGCTTTCTGCACTGCAAGTTCTGAGGTAGTTTTTCACTATTCTAACATTTATAAATTGAACCGACGGATGTTTCAGTCGTTGGCTGAATTATTTCATAATTATTAACATATTTTATAGTTGTTTGGTTGGTTGGGTATTAACGTTACACTAGTGCTGCTCAATAGACAATTGGCGGACACACCCTATCCCTAAGGATGACCCGGAAGCATGCCATCACAATTTTGATCTTCCACGGAGGGGATAATATTCTTTTATGTAAAAAAAAAAAAAAAAAAAAGGCTGAATGAAAAATTGCAATATGACTTTTGAAGATAATAAAATATAAACATTCATGAGAGGCTGAAATGATAAAATAGAGCAAGAATATTTTTTACTGTTTCCGAAATTTTTGATTTTTATACAAACAAGCATTAAAAATCGGTAAAAGTTGTATTGTTCCTCGATTGCCTTTTTTTTTCTTTTCTTTTGTTCCCTGAATCTCTAGCAAAAAGTAATTAAAAGTAAATTTTAAAAAGAGAAATACATTTTTAATTTGTTGGTGATGCAGAGTGTCGCGACGTAAAATAAATTTAACAATTTTAAATTCATATAATTATTAAAACGACTTTTAATTACACGGAAATATTTTAATGATTTGAATTTGACAGATATTAAACAAATTATCGTTATGAAATTTCACAAATAATTAAAAGAATTTTCTCTTTAGAAATAGAATGCAAAAAACAAATCTTATTTAAAGGTCTCAATTATTTTACTTATTTCATTTCTCATTGTTAAAGCTGTCTTTAAGTTCTAAAGCAAAAGCAACACATTTTCATCTTATTTTTTAGATATTTCCTTTCCAACGCCTTTGTAAAAAAATCATAATAAATTTTTTAATTTTGTCTTTTTTACAAACTTCGCAATTTTTTTTTTTTTGTTGTTGTTTAATTGGAAATGCTGGAATAAATTCTGATTTTTAAAATACATTCATTGTTTTAAATTATGAAAATTCATATTTTCATATTTATTTTTTAAATATCATATATTTATGTTTTCATTATACTATTTCGTCTATTTTTTTTTTTCTTTTCTTTTTTTTTTCGGGGTGGGGGGAGGGAGCGAATTCTTTATATTTATAGATATATTTACATATAATGAATGTTTTCATTCTTGGATTTTGAAAAAAAAAAAATATTAATAAATAAATAAATTTTTTCATAGCTATATTCTTTATTCCTGTGAAATATCTGAATAGGTTTTTCAATAATTTTACAAATTCGAAAATATCCGCAATTGATTTGTAAGTATAAACCAATTTTGAACGATTTAACTCTATTTTTATTTTTTTGCCCCCTCCCCCCCTCTCCCCACCCCTTCTCGCCCCTCCTAATAACTTTACACTTTCGAAAATATCCCCATTCGACTTGCAGGCCTCTAAAACCTATCTGTACCAATTCTGAACGGCCTAACGGTATTTCTATTTGTCTTTGCCCATAGCCCGCCCTTACCGCCCCACCCCCTACCCGACCCTCCTAATAATTTTACAAATTCGAAAATGTCCCCAATCGATATGTAAATATCGAAAACATCTATATACCAATTTTGAACGATTTAACTCTATTTTTATTTTTTTGCACCCCCCCTCTCCCCTCCCCCTTCTAGCCCCTCCTAATAACTTTACATAATCGAAAATATTCCCATTCGACTTGCAAGCCTTTAAAACCTGTCTGTACCAATTTTGAACGGCCTAACTGTATTTCTATTTGTTTTTGCCCATAGCCCCCCTTTACGGCCCCACCACCCTTACCGCCCCTCATAATAATTTTACAAATTCGAAAATATCCGCAATTGATTTGTAAGTATCGAAAACCTGCATAAACCAATTTTAAACGATCTAACTCTTTTTTTATTTGTTTGCCCCCCCACTCTCTCCACCCCCTTCTCGCCCCTCCTAACAACTTTACACTTTCGAAAATATCCCCATTCGACTTGCAGGCCTCTTAAACCTATCTGTACCAATTTTGAACGGCCTAACTGTATTTCTATTTGCTTTTGCCCCATAGCCCCCCTTACCAACCCACCCCCTTATCGCCCCTCCTAATAATTTTACAAATTCAAAAATATCCACAATCGATTTGTAAGTATCGAAAACCTCTATGTACCAATTTTGAACGATCTGACACTATTTTTATTTTTTGTCCCCCTCCCCCACCCCTCCCTCCTTCTTTCCCCACCTAATAACTTTACATTATCGAAAATATCCCCATTCGTCTTGCAGGCCTTTAAAACCTGTCTGTACCAATTTTGAACGGCCTAACTGTATTTCTATTTGTTTTTGCCCATAGCCCCCCCTTACGGCCCCACCACCCTTACTGCCCCTCATAATAATTTTACAAATTCGAAAATATCTGCAATTGATTTGTAAGTATCGAAAACCTGTATAAACCAATTTTAAACGATCTAACTCTTTTTTTATTTTTTTTGCCCCCCCCTCTCTCCACCCCCCTTCTCGCCCCTCCTAACAACTTTACACTTTCGAAAATATCCACATTCGACTTGCAGGCCTCTTAAACCTATCTGTACCAATTTTGAACGGCCTAACTGTATTTCTATTTGTTTTTGCCCCATAGCCCCCCCTTACCACCCCACCCCCCTTATCGCCCCTCCTAATAATTTTACAAATTCAAAAATATCCACAATCGATTTGTAAGTATCGAAAACCTCTATGTACCAATTTTGAACGATCTGACATTATTTTTATTTTTTTGTCCCCCCCCCCCAACCCTCCCCCCTTCTATCCCCACCTAATAACTTTACACAATCGAAAATATCCCCATTCGTCTTGCAGGCCTTTAAAACCTATCTGTACCAATTTTGAACGGCCTAACTGTATTTCTATTTGTTTTTGCTCCATAGCCCCCCCCCGTTGCTGCCCCACCTGGGGGCTGAATTTCTAAAATTCCAGAAATTGGTTTTTAGATAGTTGCATTAGCTATATTTTAGAGCAAAAATTTCACGTATATCTACTTTTTTTGTTTGAGATATATAGGATTATGCTAAATCACGTTTTGCCCCCCCCGCCCCCCTTGGGGACCGAATTAAAAAAATTCCTTAAACCGATTTTTAGATATTTGTATTAGCTATATTTTAAAGTAAAAATTTCACGTATATCTGTTTTTTTGTTTGAGTTATATAGAATTATGTGAAATCACGTTTAACGCATGTGAAATCACGTTTCGCCCCCTCCCCCTCCCCCTTGGGGACCGAATTTCAAAAATTCCAGAAATCGATTTTTAGACATTTGTATTAGCTATATTTTAACGCAAAAATTTTACGGATATATGTTTTTTTGTTCGAGATATTTAACATTATTTCATTTAATTCTCGCGTTAAAGCGCTCTTTCAAGTCTGAAGTGGAAAGGCATTCGATGCGAGCGCCATCTTCTAAAAGCGACCAAAATGGGGCCATTCTGATAACACAGCGTGAGCGATCCATAGTGTACATCCATGGTTTCAATAATAGATTTTATAAGCCAAAAAAAAAAAAAAAAAAAAAAAAAAGAAATTTCAATATTTGATTCTGTATTAAACAACATGCAACAAAAATTAAATATTTTATTATGTTACATCATGCGATAAAATTTAAATAACATAAAACTTACAAACCGTATAGTAGACAAATGCAACAATATGACAACAAGATTAAAACAGAAAATTCGCGGTAATAATCTTATAAAAATTATTAAATATTAATTAAAATAAAAATCGAATGTGTATTACTATTTCAAACAATAAGTCTCGCCTTACCACGTATTTTAAAACATCACATTTAACTTGAGGTGTACGACGAACGACGAACCCTACAATATTCAATTACAAAGAAAAAAAAAAAAAAAAAAAAAAGGACATCCAGGTTAAAACAAAAATGTAGCGTCGATAAAGGTAGAAAAAGTTATTTAATATTTAAGAAGAAATAATATATCAAAAACGGATATGCAGAGCTGCCAACCTAATCCGGCAAATTGTTAGTACCGCCCCTTTTTCTACACCACTCATATTTTAGAGTATTTTTCTACTTAATTCATCATAGATTTATTTGAAGAGAATTGCTCTAAAAATTAAGTGGTGTAGAAAAAAGGGCGTTTTTCAATGGGCGTTAACAATTTGCCGGATTAGGTTGGCAGCTCTGGATATGTTTCTGTTTTGTAAAGTAAGCCACGCCTTTACACATTTTTCTAGAAATTTACATTAAAAAACAAAATGATTTTACATATTCGAGATTAAATCATTTAAATTTTCTCTTCAGTAATCGATGTAGTAAATTTCATTGACTTTTACACATGCCAGCATCCCATATACAGTCAAAGACGAATATACAAAATAGATTTATTTTAAAATTGTTTCAGCAATACAGTAGGCGGGGCTTGTTTTTTTTTGGCATTTCTTTCACAATCACTCGATTGCATTGCGGTAATTTTACAAAAATAAGTTAATTTGTATAATAAACATCGAAATGTTGCTTAGAAAACAATAAGAATAACATAAAAGTAAATTAAAATAGTTTTCCCTGAGATTATATGCAGATATTTACTTTTAGATAATACAAATGATAACATGTGATAGCCCACTAACAACAATAAAAAAGAAATATACTGTAACTCGGAAAATAATGTTAAGAGTTTGCTGTAAATTTGGAAAACCATATTTTTGGTGATGCCTGTTCTATTCGGGCAAAAATTATTATAGTTCATAATTCATATTTTTTTCGAATATGAAAATAATTTTCATAATTCAAAAAATGTGTTTTAAGCTAAAACATGCAAGGAATATGGTTGGGTCACTTCATTCTAACGCATAAAAAAAAAAAAGAAAATTTGAATATAATAATTTTTCGTGAAGATATGAATTAGTGTTTGTCACATTTATTTAGCATTAGCATCCCCATACTTTGACAGCTTGTAACTATATGAAAAATTGAGCGAAATATACAAATTATACCATTTTTCGAGATGATTTGATCCAAATAATTAAAAAAGAAAAAAAGAAATAAATCAAAAATTGGGGTTACCTTTGAAGAAATTGAAGTAGATGCCAGTTTTAATATGTAGACAACCCCTAAGCAAAATCTATCTATATCATTATAAACTAGACGTTATTACATATCGATTGGTACTAGCCGCATGTTTCTACGATCATACTTGCCAATATCCTAATTATGATCCGGAAGACTTTTTTAGTACACGCCCCTGTTTCCACACCAGTATATTTTTTAAGTGTTTAACTTCTTATTTAATCGTATTTAAATTAAAAGAAAATTACTCTAAAAATATATACTAGTGTGAAAAAAAAGGGGCGTGTCCTAAAAATCTTCCGGTTTATAATTAGAATGTTGGCAAGTGTGGATAGTTTACAGCGAAATTAAGAGAGGGGAGGATGGCTTTATTTTTCTGACTGTACATCTTTCACCGCAGTGGCTCCTACACCAGTTACACAAAATTACTATCGGAAGAAGTCCACAAATCGCTAACATGATCGTTCAAATTTTATCTATTACACATTATCAATGGTGTATTACTCATGTGTAGACACATCTTCTCTACCACACTGCACACTTGCCAACATCCTAATTATGAACCAGAAAATTTTTAAGATACGCCCCCTTTTCCACACCACTTTATTTTTAGAGTAATTATCTCCAAATGTAGTTATGATTAAATAAGTATAAAATCGCCAGTCTCACCCTGCTACATTCTATTAGTAACGTGCCACTCATTTAATGACTTCAAGATGCATAGACGCATCCACTTACCGATTGATTATATCTCTTTTCCTCCTTAGATGTGTTATCCCACAAAATATATATATTTTTTTAATACAGTATTTAAGATTATTACGAAAAGTTTGTACCATTTCGGAATTCTTTGTTCAGCCCATGTAAGTAAATATTATTTCAATAAAAAAAGGGAAAAGATTTAAGTTCGAAATACAGACTTGAAATTAACAAAAGCAACAACTTAATCAACGCTAAAAATCTTCAACGATTATTATAATCGATATCACTTTTTTCACACTTCAAATAAAAGAAAAAGAAAACAAGACGAAACTTACTGTCCAATAACAAGAACGTTCTTCTAAGACTGCTTTCGAAAATGACATCTTGCAAGTTATTTTTTGCTATTTAAACCTCTTTAATCTTACTTCGATTTAATCTCATAGAAAACTTTATTCAGGTTTCACAAGTTTTAATTGAATTGCTATACAGTTAATCTTTTCTTTGTTTAGTATTTATCTCAAAAGATTTAATTTTTGTCAAGTAAGATTTTCATTTATTTTAGTAACAAGAATTCTTATCACCGAAAAGTAATGTGTAAAAAAAACGACCAGTACATCGTTATATCGTTTCGTTGTTAAAAAGATGTAAAAATTCGAAATTAAATTAATTAATTAAATTTTAATTGAAACATTTTCCAACAGTATTTTTCCGTTTAATCTATTTTATAAATGACATGAAATAATATATTTCAAGCAATAAAATTTTCAATTAACAAATTTACCAGAAAAGAAAAAAAAAAAAAAATATTAAACAAATACAGAGCTGCCAACCTAATCCGGCAAATTGTTAGTACCGCCCCTTTTTCTACACCACTTAATTTTTAAAGTAATTTTCTTCAAATATATATGTGATGAATTAAGAAGAAAAAAACTCTAATAAATGACTGGTGTAGAAAAAGGGGCGTTACTAGCATTTTGCTGGAATAGGTTGGCAGCTCTGCAAATAATAACATTTCTTCATATATATTTATACAAAAACTTTGCTATGTATCATCATACATAATAATCATTCTTTCATATTTTATAACTAAACTCCATGAGGCACAGCTGCTAATTTTTATGCTTTTTAGCTACCAGATATTTTTAATACAAACCTTTTACAGATTTCTGAAATAGTTATCTTTGATTAAATTAAAATATATATATATATATATTACATTATTAAAGTGGTATTAAAAAGCGTAAAATTTGGCAGCTAACGCATAAAATAATATTTTAGTCCATACTTGCCAACATCCTAATTAATATTCCGTAGTGTTGCTAATCCCGCCCTTTTTCTCACGCCAGTAAATTTGTACAAAGGCAATTACGATTAAATAAAATAAAAAATACTCAAAAAAAAAAAAAAAAAAAAAAAAAAATGGTGTAAAAAAAAAAGAAGGCGGGGCCAACGATATTACGAAATATTAATTAGGATGTTGGCAAGTATGTTACTCTGTCCTATAATAATAAAAGAACGTATATCTTTGCCTGTGTGTGTCTCTCTCTTTGTGTCTATGAGTATGTACACCTACGCGTTAAACGAATATGTGCCATAGAATTACTGAAATTATCAGATGGTTACAATAAAATGAGAGAAAGTTTATAGTGAAAAATACATTGACTTTTGTAATGTTAAATACAATGTTAATTTTCAATGTCTTGCCTTTGCAGTGCGAATAGATGCGTCTTTTAGCATCTGCTAACTAACTACTTTGGCAGACTATCTTTTCGAATGATTACTTTCCAGTTTTCGCAGTCACATGACATAATAATTGGGGGGGAAAAAAGCAGGTTTTGAATTTCTCCAATTTTAAACCGATTTTAACAGAAATTGTTAACACCCCCCATGATTATGGGTGAATTGTCTACAGTTTGAAATTCTCATAAATTTATTACGTCATAATTATTTATAATTAGTCATAAATTATTTAAGACAATTTATTATTTAGTTAAATCCCTTTTTCTTGATGAAATCAATTTATTCTATTAAAGTCAAGTAATAAAACACTCACACACACACACATATATATATTTGTCCTTTTTTGAACTAGGAAGATAATAACAGTTTTTGAAGACTTCTAATTTTAAACCGATTTTTAACAGAAATTGGGGATCACCCATGATTACTGATCATGATTCTACAGTTCAAAAATCGCATAAATATCTTAAGAAATAATAATGTTAGACAATTAAATATTTATCTAAGTTGTTCATTTTTCTTGCTGAAATCCATTTATTCTGGTGGAGTTAGATGAAAGGAAAAGGGAATTAATATTTAAAAACCCTAAACATGAGTCAGGCATACGTGCCAACATCCTAATTAATATTCCGTAGTATTCTTAGTCTCGCCTTTTTTTTCACGCCTGTAAATTTTTAGAGTAATATTCTACAAATGCAATTATGATTAAATAAGAAGAGGAATACTCTAAAAAGATATTGGTGTCAAAAAGAAGGCGGGGCTAACAATTCTACGGAATATTAATTAGTATGTTGGCAAGTATGGTCACGACTTAAAATATATATTTTCTTAGTATGCTCCAAATTCTCTGTATATTGGCATATATAAAATTTTTATATAATAATACATAATTTATGGTTCAATTTCGACATACTTCTTTGGTGTTTTGAGGTGCATATGGGAATGGTATTTCGAAATTTTGACTAAGATCGATAAGTTTAGAAGATAAATGAAAGTTCTCCGAATAATGAATAATCTAAAATAAATTTCTAAATTTAATAACAGGGTTTAATGCTTTAAAAATGTAGATACAATACTCAAATGCGGGGAGACAGGTGAAAAATTTAATATATGCCAAATAGCACTATTTCTAAAATTATCAGAATAGCAGAACGTAGTGTGAGCGTCACACCAGATTATTATTTATTGTTTTATTTTTTTTTAAACTCATTTATTTATTTATTTATTTTTACGCATTCATTTTATTTTATTATTTTATTTATTCATTTATTTATTTTTTCACACTAGCGTAAGTGTCCAAATGTAGATTTCATATAAAAGGAATTTTAAAATTCTAATTTCAAATAATATTTATTTTTTATCATACATGTAAAAATATTAACTGGCAGAAAAATAAAGCTAAATTAAAATTTTTCCGGATATCTACAGGAACAATTACGAGTTTGCCAAGTTTTTCTTCTACATACTTCGGTGGTTAGAATTTTAATATAAACATTTCTCAGTTTTTATTTTCATATTTCTCTCGATGAAATGTCATTATGCGCAAAAAAAATTCTACATAAAGGGAAGCCACTTTTCTAAGTGCGTAATTGAAATCGACGAAGAAAGTATCAAAAACATGCTTAAGTGTTTATTATATTTTTAATATGCTTTCACTTGAGCTTTCGAAGAAATATTTTTCTAAACTTTAGCACGAAGTCTTGAAGTAATTTCTGAAGAAAATGTCAAAAATTTTTTCTTCTCTTCCAAGAGAATTTGTCTTTATAAATAATTATTTTGGAAGTTTAAATATTTTATAACATTATATGTGAAGAATTTTAATAAAATATAGCAGACAAAACAATGTTTCCTTAAATATATTTATATGGAGTCACATTAATTTTTAATCTTTCAGATTTTTACGAACTTTCAAACAATGGTTTAGATCTTACGTTAACTATGCTTGAAAATTGTAAGTCACCTTTTCAGTTTTTAAAATATTAGATAAATGATGCAAAGAAAAAAGAGAAAAAGTAAAGTAAAACACAAGAAATCTATGATAAGGTTTAAAGCACTACAGATTAGGATATACAGAACTGTTTAGTTAGGAAAACATTAATTAAGTCTAAATTGAACTTTATGCGCTCTTCAAGTTTTTGTGTTCAATGTATAAAATCAATAAAATGTATATTAATTAAATTAATAAATGTTATTCAATTTATTTCAATTTTAGTATTCAAAATTTAAAACTATTTACATTGTGTTTTTTAAATTAACGAATTTCCATGAATAGATTAATTGTAAATACCTATATTATCACTCAACAGTTTAATCAAAAAGAAAAAAAAAAAAGACTGCTTTAAAAATAATACCTACATCAATTAAAATAAAACGTTACAATATTTAAATGTATATATTTTTTTAACTATGTTAAAAAAGTTAATTGATTTGTAGTTTAAAACAATGAAACTTAATATAAAAAATTAAATAGAGATATAAATAGAGAGAAATTAATTTGAAAAGTAAAAATTAGAATTAAAAATATACATTAAATAAGATAAAAAGGAATTATATAATAAAATAAAAATCTATAGATTAAGTAGCGAAAAAATATTTATATGAGACGTTTTTAATCAAAAGAAACAAGAAAAAAGTGAAAAAATTTAATTAAAAGATGTCATTTATTTTTAATTATTCTTTAGAGAACAGTATTTTGATAAATACCTTCAAGAAAAAAATAACTTTTTTTAGATATTGAAAAATTATAACATAATTAATCTTGAAAAGTTAAAGGAAATAAAAAATAGATAAAGAAAGAAAAAGAAGAGCGAGAGTTTTTTTATTAAAAATATAAATGTGGAAGAGCATAATGCCTTATACTATTAAATTAATAATTCTTGTATATTTGTAGTGGCGTTCTCGAAAATGGCTTAAATGATTTTCATGAATTTCTCCTCATATGCTAATTTGAATAAAAGAAAACAATCTAGAGCCAAGTCTTGACATCGTCGAAAATTGTCTTCGTTATTGCAACGAACGTCTGTCTATCTTTCAGAGCATTGGATTTTATCCGCGTTACGTAATAAACCCTTGACACGTGACTACTACAGGGGAAAATGCAGAATTATAATGTTTACATTTGGGTTTTGTGGGGAAATGTTTGCATTTTATAGGGAAATATTTGTATCCTTTAGGGAAATTCATAGGGAAATGGAGAATCAGAAGTCACATGTTGGGTATGAATTAGCCTCGAACCCAAGAAAACGGATATTGTCCATTGCGAGTGTATTCAAGATTTATTCAGTCGTAATAGACCGTGGGCCATAGCGAGATATCGCTAAGTCCGTTTCAGTCATCGAGGAGCAATTTCAAATTAATGTTAAAATTAAAAGAATATTCAATTGTCCAGAAATTCACAATGTTCTGGTTTGAAGATGTGCACGTTATTTTAAAATTGATTAAATTAATTCTACAAATTTGTCATTCCTGTGGTCCTACTATTTTACCTATGCTTAGAGACAGTCAGATTATCTACTCATTCCTTCGCTTATCCTCCAATCAAAACTGTAATTTCCTGTCCGTTAGTATTTTGATCCAATGACGGCTGTTCTTACTACGCGCCAGCGTCCCGCTTCCATTTGATATGTTTTGTTTATGTTTACATTATCTTGAGCATTGTTAATATTTAATCCAATTCTATTATTGCTCTCTTTTCGTATTCTTTTACTAGCATCTTTTTGTAGCGGAAAGTCCCTACGGAGCGGCGTAATTTGGCGCGAATCTACGCTTGACTTACAGATAACTAATTCTCTGTGGCTTGATGCGATGCGCCTACGCACCGAACTCTTTCTTTTAGGTTTGTTGGGTTTATGTTTATTATTGTTTGTCTGTTCGATGAGAAATCACAGACTAATAATACGAACAGCGAAATTGAAATCTTTGTTTTTATTTATTACTAGGGGGCTCTGCCCACTGCTCGCTCCGCTCACCAACCCCCGAAGGAGTCTTCGCCTCCTCCAGATTAGCTTCACTTATTAATTCCTATGGAGCTCTGTACGTTTATTCGCTGCTTTGCCTTTCATTGAATAGAAATGTTAATCGTGCATAACGCAAGACAAAAGCAAAAAAATGTTATAAAAATCCCCGTATTCATTGTTAAATTCAAATGCATAATATTTAATACCACATTTTTATTTTTTACTAGCCGCCTTCGGTGACCAGCTGGTTCGCGATCCCTGAAAAATCCGACTTTACGAAATTCCCGCTCGGTGGCGCCTGCGGCGCCTTTTTCCCGTATCAGGTCTAATAACAGCTTATTGATATATCGTGAAAATAGCTTATCTAAATCGCAGTAAACTCCCGTGCGGTAGCGCCTTCGGCGCTGATATTTCAAATTTCTAACTTTAGCTAAGTCCCGCTCGGTGGCGCCTGCGGCGCCTTATCCCCGTTTTAGAACTTACAACACCTTCCTCGCTCATTGGAATTTGAAATATTGAAATTTTAAAATATAGCAGCGCCATCTGGCAGTAGAAATTTCTGTAACATATTGTTCAATTCCAAATCAACAAAGCTTTCAAATGATGTATTTAAAAATTATATAATCATAATTAGAATTTGAAATATTGAAATTTTAAAATATTTCAGCGCCATCTGGCGGTAGAAATTTCTGTAATCTACTGTTCAATTCCAAATCAACAAAGCTTTCAAATGATGTATTACTTATGCAATTATTTTAATTAGAAGCTGGGATAAAAAAGAAAACCAAATACCTTGCCTTAAAATCTTAATATGCCAACCAATTTCAAACGCTGCAACTCTTTTTGTTTTTTTTTTGCCTTTTTTCCCTGTTCCTCAAGCCCTCTCTAATAATCGTACTCTTTCAAAAATATTCACAATCGAATTATCGGGCATTAAAACTACATACTACGAAATTTCGACTACTGCAAATACTGCAAAAAAATAAAAGAAGACAATCCTTTTTCCAATAAATATGTCATTTTTTTAATTATTCATATATTTTCATGAAAATTGAACAGTAGCTTTATAATATGCTGTCTAGGCCGAATATTAATTCAAATGTAACGTGAATGAAAATTTGAAAAAAATTGAAAATTGCAATTTTTCCCCCCAGTATAAAACACATGATATCTTAATTGATTACAACCATTTCCGTTTTCATCACAGACATCACAGACAGTTGTTTCGTATGTGTTTTGTTTCCGATCGAGACCGCTTAGAAAATCGTCTGCCTGTTGCCAACTAAATTTTATAGTTTAGTTAATTTTATAAAATCTAATTGACGTATCGATAAGCCGCTTGCACTCTTAGATTCGGAAAAAATTCCCCTTTCATTTGGTACCAAATTCGTAATGATCGGACTAATATTTCTAATTTATTTTCCATTTTTTCTGCTTTTAACTCCGTTAAAATATCTACTTTTATGCAATCTCGGTGAATTCTGAGTCATTGAGATCGCTTTTTGATTAAGACATAGGTCTACATTTTAATTAATATCTCCGCAACTAATTAAAATTTTTAAATTCTGTTTTGACTATCCCCTCGGGCAGGCTTCTGAGCACCCGTATGTCAAATTTTGTAGTTCTGCGTTCAGTAGGGGCTGAACGTATAGATGCTCAGACAGACAGACAGAGAGACAGACAGACAGACAGACAGACATCTTCTTTTATTATTATAGATTAAGTATGCTAAAAATCAGTAATTTTTTCAGAATAAAAATTTGTAACATCTAGACCATTTAGTGTTACAGTTTTATTATATAAACCCTTTTGGAACAACTTTAGTGTATCCCCACAACGATATTTGGCGATTCTATGTTGGCGATTATGGCTAAATCATAAATAATAAAATCACAATCTAAATCATAAATCCAAAATAAACAACATATAGGCTACCATATTATATCGCAAACAGCCCAGAACGACATCGTTATCGTTCAAAATGGCGTCAAAGAAAAATCGCCAAATTCAGCTGTGGGGATATACTAAAGTTATACCCCCCTTTTAATTTTTTGTTACAGTTTGTCGATGAATATTTTTGGTATAACTGTTTGTTAAAGAAAAAATAAATATATAGTACCCATTTTGACGATATCTGTCATCCTTGGTCATCATCCGATATCTGACACCGTCGGCGATTTTTGTATTTGGCGACCAAAATCGTAATACGAAAATAAACATGCCAGATGTATATTTTCGCAATATATATTATACGAAATATTGATTCATATTATTCTTTGCTCTCTTAATATACATGAATAAAATAGCCATGATTTTTGAAAGGAATTAAATATGTTCGCCACATGACTTGGCGTTTTTTTTATGGCCAAGGACGACAGATATCAAATCTGCTCCCCTATTTTTTCTAATGCCTATATTTTTTACTATTGCATTTTTACTATTGTCATTTTAATTTGGAAAAATAAACTACAGCTTCAATTGTTAATTCTCTGCTATCTACTTCTTAAAATAACAAAAGATAAAACATACTCGATTCTCTATAAAAGTTTTAGGTGATGATTTTCTTCTTGGCCATAAATTTTAAATACTTTGGACATATTTTATGCCAAAATATATTCGACGTATTTAAAAAGAAGAGTTTTCAAGTGAAAAAGATAAATACACTTTAAAGACAAAAAGAAATGCAGTCAAATGTACAGATACGACAATAGTTCATTATTTACAAAAAAAAAGTTTTTTACACATATACTTCCAAATTTAATTCTCGACGCTTTCGAGAAAGCAGCTCTTTCAGTCTTCTTAGCTTTTATTCAAAACTTCTAAATTAACCATGCTTACAATTCACTGTGCATTTACAGGCAACAGTCTCGCCGAGGGTACCAAAAATTGTACGTTATTCATTTTCAAAAAGGATTATCAATTATGCTATCAACATATCAATGACTGTAAAAAATGTCAGAAAAAAGTTTATTCAAAAAACATCCCAGAGTTCTAATTTTAACAACGTAACTCTTAAATATTAAAAATAAATAAATAAATGCAAGTATCCAATAACTCCAATGGGCTCTTCCCACCGTCGTCTGCTCAATCACAGATTATAGATATATACAGATAAAGCAGTTGGCAATTTACATCCAGCGCCAAACCAGCCCCTGGGAGAATCCATTGTACTAAATCGCGGAATTTCATGCCTGTAACCATAGCAACGACGAGTTTGACTTGAGAAAGCCAAGTTGGCATTGGTTTTATGGTTACCGCATTCTTCTCTTCTGGTCTGGATTTGTTTATTCTGTGGTGAATGCAATGGCGCTGTTTTAATACTGTTTTTGTTCGTGTTCCTTGTTTGTACTTGTAATAAGTAAGTTAATTTTAATGTTAATTATTTAAATGGATTAGTATAAAATTTTTATTATGTCATTATTTTATTTAATCTAAAAGTAATTGCATGCTTAATCATCATCTTTTAAATGATGTTTCTGTTCGATTTCCTTTCTGATTTTTCTGCCCCCCATAAATGTTTTAATACCTACTTAAAAGTTATTAATATATTGTTTGGTCTTAAAATTAATCATTAATTGGAAAAATTGTGGTTATTCGGGACTTGAATTTATGCTACACAATCACAAAGAAGTTTTAGCGTATAGAATGTGCAATGTTACTTGAGTTTGATTAAAAAACAAAAATCTTGTTCTTGTCTTTTATTGCAAAAATAAATTGCATTTATATTTGGAACTCTGACCACAACGAGAGTATAAATTAATATTCTTATACTGGCTTTCATTAAATAATTTCTTTTTGAATTGTTCAGCTATAAATAATTAGCTTACTCTCTACGAATGTCAATGCCGGATAATTTGCAGTTTGATTGGATTGCTTCCATCTAATTAATTAAAAACTAACGAATATTTCAATCTCTGATTTTATATCAAATAAAAATTGAATTTTGATTATACAGTGGGTTTTCAATTACAGTAAAATTATAGTATTTTCGAAAGCAGACACATCAATTATGAAATCAATAACAGAATTTCCCCCCTAAATTCAGAATTACTGTTTTACACTATAACTAGCCAATTGTTAAAATTTATAACGCATAAATGTAATCCCATTGAAATTACTCTAAATAGGAAAACAACTAGAATGATGTGAAATGCTAAAAGTAACAGTATGAGATTAAAGTACTTTTTTTTTTTTTTTTTTTTTTTTTTTTTTTTAAAGTTATAAGGAATTAGTGCATAGGTTATTTTATTAATGTATATTTCTGTTTATAATTTTTCATTCTATATTTAATAGTATCTTAAAATTATTTTCTGTTTTCAAAGAAGCTTACTGACTTAAATCAAACTTGAAATTTTTGATGGGACATGTGACTTTTAGTATCTAAAAATGTTTTAAAATTTATTAAAGGGACTAAAACCAAAAATTAGGAAAATGTAATAAACTGTAGATATAAATTTGTTGCAAAAAATTATTTCAGGATGCTCTTTGTATAGAATTTTAGGCTTCGGACAATAGTTGTGAAAAACTTGCCAACCCTGCATTGAATAAATAAATGTGTATAACTTGAGAAATTATGAATTAAAATAATTATAAAAAATTATAATCTTAGTATTGGAATACTTGTTTAAGATGCTAAAATAATTTTTTCTTAAGCAAATAAGTAAATAAATAAAAATAATATACATTTCTAAGTTTTGGAAGAGATTAGCTTTCTGTTATACTTTATTATCTTAATATTTAATAAGAACCTAATATTTTTCTCTATGTGCTAGTCGTTTAATAATTTTAAGAAAATAACTGATATTGACATGGTATAATTCTAGGGGGGGGGATGCAATTAAGAATACTGTACTATTTAAATGACTGTATTGTATTTTGTTAGAATGAAATTACAATGAAGAATGAGGACAAGCCTTTATTATGCATTCTAGATCCTTTTGTAGATGCCCAAAGAAGCAGAAGCAATTTTTTTTTTCTCCAAGTAAAGCATTGGAAATGAAAACCAGGTAATTTTTTTTATGTGATTTTCTAGAATATTTGAAAATAAAAATATACTTTTTATTAAGTGTTTGAAGTTAGATACCTATCTAAAGTTGTCGATTAAGCCCCCCCCCCCCCCCAAAAAAAAAAAAAAAAAAAAAAAAAAATGTAAATTTATAATATGTAAAATATTAGTATTTAGTAGTTTAACTAATATATAAATTTATTAGTTAAACTACTAAAATTTTTTAATTGTGTAACAGGATTATTTGAGACCATAATTTATAAACAAATTTGAAAAGTTCATTTCCTCTTTTCTTTTCAGTATGTAGAGTATAAAATGTTATTTTTTGTTAGGAGTAATTTAAAAAAAAGTTTTCAAGGTAGAATAATTATGTCACAAAGAGTGTAGGTAAATTTCAGACCAACATTTGGTTCAGAATTTACCTATGTCTTTTTGGAGGCGTAAAATGTCTCTATTTTAGATTTGTAAAATGCAAGGGATCAGTTATAAATTTAAAAGAGTTTGAGGGTCTTAGTTTTTGTTTTTCAAAGTTAAATGCTTTGTAGCATAAGTTTGATATTGTAGGGTAGTGCAAGTTTGATAATCAATGCATACGCAATATGCATAAAATAGTGGTTATAAAGTTTTTTTTTTTTTTTTTTTTTTAAGCATGATATTTCATCCACCACCACCAGTGTCTGGAAAGTATTAGAATTTACAGAAATAGTGATAATAATAATAATTTGTAAACACAATAAAGTACAAGTTACGTGTGGTACATTAAAGATTTTTATTTTCCGAACGTATACTATGTAAGAAAATAATTGTATCATGAAAAAATTCAAGAGTGAGATTTTGGTGTATCTATACAGATTAAGGGCTTCTGAATTCATTTTGTTATTTTTACAATAGTGTATGTAGATATGTGTGTGAATGAACATGTTAGCCTCTATACACTTTGAATGTTGATAGCTGAAAGAGAATAGGTATGTTATAGGTCACTGTCACACAAACTATACGGATTTTGAATAAATGTAGCTTTTAGGTTTTTTTTTTTTTTAACTACTGAAGACATAAAGAAAAATTACTTATTATGGCTGTGAACTCAAATTATTTAAAGTGTGATAGCATTTAAACGCCATATTCAGTTGGTCTAAAAGTTTCTTTAAAGTATATTAGTATATTATACCTTACTGTCACACAAACTACATAGAGTTTGATGAGTTAAGGACATATAACTTTTTATTTTTTAGGATACAAAGTAGAATTTTTATACATTGAGGTATATGGTCTCCAATTATTTGCACAAATAATAAATATAAAATTGTTTGCAGCACTCATGCCTACTTTACCTGAAGAAGAGCTGTTTAGAAAAAATGTATTGTAATTTAGTTTTAAATTACAATAAAATTGTTCTTTTATTCTTGGTTTTTATTCAAAGTTTTATACTTATTTCTTTTTAACGCCAGTACTGTGGTGCTTTTTTAACACGCTTTTATTAGCTTCACCTGTATGTATGTTTGTAACCGCTTTGGGAGCAAACAAAAAATCTATATTGTAAAAAAAGACTTCCCTACGTGAACGCTGTGGCTGTGAGGTAAAGCTCCGGGCTACGAACCTAAAGGTCTAGCTTTCGAGCTCAGTCAGGGGAGATTTTTTAAAAATGGTTTTTTTTTTATTCTAAATTATTTAATTAAAGATTTAAGTGTATGTAAATATTATGGTGTGTCACTCACATGATTTTCTCTTACCCTGCATTTTAATGCTAAGATAGATATTTTGTGCTTTTTAGTTCACATTTCTATAAAAGCGTGTTCTTTAATTTTTTTAAAACTATCATTTTATTTTTAATAACATATGCACATATAATAATGAAATTTAGATTTATTATTCATATGCACAAAAAAAAAGTTTTCTGTAGAATACAGTATGAGATTTACAGGGCCACTCAAAAATATTCACACGCATTAACAGCTATAACTGGAAATTGCTAGAATTGCATTTTTGATTTTATTAAGCATTTTAAGTTTGCCTTTTATTCCTTCTTTTCTTAAATTAAGTAAATTTAAGGTCAGCCCAGTGCTGATATTTCATAATTTGTGAATCTTGTTTGAAAAAATTGATTTTTTAAAATATTTAATATTTTATTTTCAATCAGTAAAATTCAAAATATAACTTACAAGGAAGCATTCAAAAGGTGTCGTCTTCAAAAAATATTGAAAAAAAATTATATGATTGTACTCTTCATAAAACACCAGGAAGGGAAAAAATTATCGGCTGAAATGAATTACAGCAAAACCAATCGCCTAACAATGTGAAATTGCCAAATATGCTTAATTTTTATAATTTTTTGTGGTCGCTGTTGCAGCTGATAATTTTTTCACTTTCTGGTGTTTTAGGAAGAGTAGAATCAAATATATATTTTTTAATGTTTTTTGAAGACGACACCTTTTGAATGTTTCCTTGTTAGTCAGAATTCACAATATACTTGTAACATGTTTTATTTTTTAACTTATTACAGCACATGATACATTTTGTAACTTTCAGAAAGATAACTATGAACATTTTTAGTTTCAACCAAGTTCTTTTATACTTTTTTTTTCCTTTCTCCCTCCCCCCCCCCTTTTCTTTTGTTATTATTTTAGGATTGTTTTTTTAAGAGGCTTGCAAACAACCCTGCAATAAATCTCAGAATTTTTTAAATAGTATCAGAATGTCTCCAGCAACTATGGCTATCTTTCATCACCCCCCCCCCCCCTCCATATTCATCCTTTTAAAAGCAAAGCAGACTCAACGTTTTACTCTACTTTACATCATCACTACTATAATATGGGACTAGGAGCTAAAAGTGTTTATTTTAACATGTTGTAAATATGAGAAATTGGGGGGGGGGGGGGGACACTGAAAACTTATGTATGGTTTTAAAAAAAATCATTGTTTTTTTTTTTTTTTTTTTTTTTTTTTTTTTTTACTATTTCTTGTAGGAGGGAAAATTTGTCGTTGTGTAATTGTAACATAGTGTAACTATTATTTTTGTCTGTTAAAAAATGTTCCTGATTTTTATATATATATATATATATATATATATATATGTATTTATTTTAATGTGCACGAAGGATGCTTGCATGAGTGGTAGTGAGTGCGGCACAAATGCTGTACAGATTTTCATAAGTGATATAGGTTAGAAAATTTTCTATTATGTTTTTCGAGAAATTTTTCAAAGCCAAAAAAGTCAATTTTTTTTTAGTACATTTTTTACATGACATATTTAAACTTTTCTTTCAGTACTCGTAGTACCAGTAACAGCAATGTGAGATATAGTGTGAAAAACAAAAGTTTTTGATTTAAAGACATCATTTAGAAATTTATCAGATATATAATTTGAGTAACTTGCTCGAGAAGATGTTATTTATTATGATACACGAGATCTATGGGTGCTAATCAGCATTTTGAATATCCTTCAATAACTTTGTGTGAATATAATTATTAAACATTTTGCAACTGAAAAGAAGAATATATTGTTAAAATCCCTTGTTAAAATAAGTGTTTGATAATCATTTACTTTTACTGTGCAGCATCTCTCCAACTTAATCAGCAGTGTGGATGGTCAAGGTGTCTACAAAAGACATGTAATTATTTCACTTTGAGAAAGAGCAGAGCTAAAGAGCAGATTCCCAAAATTTGTTGTGCCTTTTCTTATAAATGTTTCAGGAGTTTCCAAATATTTGCCGCCAAAAGAGAGTTCAGATTCTGGCTCATTAGCAACTACGGAAATAATATTAAATCTTAAAGCTAACTTATTAATTTCAAAGCCTGTAAAACCAATTTCCTAAACTCGCAACAATAATAAATTAAAAATAATAAATTTATATCTAAAAGTAATAAAGTGGTATATTTTTTGAATTGTACAGTTTTTTTTTTTTTTTAATAACATTTGAAAAATAGAATTACTGTGCCAAATGAATTATATTTATTAAGTATGGTTATTTATATGATTCTTGTCTTATGAGTTGAAAAATTAACTTTATGTGTATGTAGCTCAAAGTATTAAAAAATGTAAATCTGTATTTAACAAATTTTCCATACAATGAACTTCTTTTCTGTATTTAAAGACTGTTAAATAGAAGTCTGCTTTTTGATCGTGATGTACAATTATAATAAACGGAGCGGCGTACCGCAACCCAAATGTATGCTTTAGTTATTCTTATTTATGTTTATATAAGTTTTAGAGATTGATTTTTTTTTTTGCTTGATAAAGGAGAATCAGTGAAAGTTATAAAACATATACAGGTAAATATTTTAATATAAACATTTGTTTATATGAAAACTGTTTTCAGGTTCAAGTGCAATAAGTGCAAGTTTCAGAAGTCGTGGAAAATGAAATTAAAAGCAGGTTTGTAAATCCTTGCTAAATTTTATAATTAAATAAATTTATGCTAATAATTTTCAAGATATTTTTTCATCCTTGATATTGAAAGTAATAGTATTTTTGTTTTTTAAAGTAGCTGCATTTTAAAGCACAAAGTTGGCAAAAATTCTCTTTTCTTTTTTATAAAATCAACTGACAGTATTTCCTGTTTATTTTTATTTTTAAAATAAGATTTGAAAAACCTAAACATGGTAAACAAATGTTAAGTAGCTGAGAAAGTTTTTAAAATATAATCATTTATGTTATATCAAATACTATTCTATTTGTACATATTTTGGATACAGTTAAATTTTAAGAAATGTTAACCAAATGTTTATTTATTTTTCTTTATTAGTTCAGTAGTGACGTTAAAATTCTATCCTCAGTTTTTTGGTATTATTTCTCTATATATAGATATCTTTTTTTTTTTTTTTTTTTTTTTTTTTCTTATTTAACACTGAAGAATTCTTTGATTTTTCTGTTTTTCCATGCTCATGTTCTACATTTTCTTCAGTATTTCACAACTGATTTGCAAAAACAAAACATTTTTTTTTTTATTGCATTACTATATAAATAATTCCTTAAATAGATAAACTGAATAGCATTTATCCCCATTGCAAAATTTTCCTTTACAATACAAAGAGTCAAAAATTTTATAGCAATTTGCAGGATGTGAAATCTCAAAATTATTTTAGATGGTCAGTGCAGATTCTTTCATCTCGGAAAAGTATAACATGAGTATTAAAGAAAGTCAATTTTGTGCTTTACAGATTGCACAGAATTGACTTTGTGCAGTCACACGAAATTTTGTGCAACTGACATGAAATTTTCTTTACCTCCCAAGGAAATGTTTTTCAGATTTTTTAAAAATTATTACAAGTGAAGAAAATTGATTATGTTGTTTCAAATTATTACAGATATATGATTGAAACACTCGTGTTAAAAGTATTGATCAGTTCTTTTGGAAAAAAAATATGGAAAATTACATTCCTTGGAGAAAGCAATATTTCTACATATACATTTTATAATGTTTGAATACTACTATTAATTAAAATATTTTTAATTTTATGCTTGTTTAAAAATACTCCCCATTGTATTCATTTCTATGAAATTTTGACTTATGCTGTCATATGAACCAATTATTATGAAAAGACAAGATGATAGCACAATCTGTTGAGCAATATGCATCAAAAGTTGATAGACAAAAAATTATGTCAAGTTGCATCTAAATGTAAAATTTCAAGCATATGTTATTGATCTCAGGGTGCATCGAATTTTTGTCACACACATACAAAGCCATAGCCAAGGAGGGGAGTTAAAATACAACCCCCTTCTTGAAATTTTGCAGGTTTGTCAAAAATTTTAGAGTTCTACATCAGCATTTTTAGCATTCAACATTATGTACTAGAACTTGAACATCCAAAATTTTTTTCTGGCTACGCCCTTGTACTGACGTTAGGACAAAAAAGCCAGAAGTGTGTTACTCTTAAAATGTATAAAATCATCAAAAATTGGCAGTCTGAAAATTTTCAAACCAAATGTTTTCTTCTTATCAAATCAGATGTCAGTGACAATCTCACTTTTTTTTTACTAGGCATTAGGGGTATGGAAAAAATTACTACTTTTTCCTTTCTTTTAATAGGTGCCTCACAGTTCTAAAAATTTCAATTTTTTCATTTTCCCATTTGTATCCTAAATAAGCAAGAATAATACTACTCCAATAACAGAATCATCCTTATTTGCTTATGACTCTAATTGGAGAACTAACAGTAAATATAAATTTCAATGTAACTATCATGTTTAATAAAATTTCTCATAAATTATTGAATAAAATGACGTTCAAAGTTTTAATGTGTTTTGAAAAATTTTAAATTGCTCCCTGCTAATTTTATTTTTTCTCCCTCAATTTTACATTATTATTGTTTAACAATTTATTCTTGACCTACTTGGATATTTTTTTGTGGATCCATTGGTAAGTTAATTGATTAAATATATTTAATATTTAAAAGCTGGAACTGAATGCAAATTTTAAGCATTTAAACAATTTTTTGTTCACCATCATGCTATAGGTATGGAGAGCGTAAAGAATCATGAAAATTTTTTACCTCGTTTTTTTTTTTATTATTATTATTATTTTTACACTTTTCAGGTATGGGGATACCAAAAATAATAAAATTTATATGTTGTCAGTCTGAAGGGTGTCAGTTTGTTAGTTTGTCTAACTATCTTAAGAATAAAAGATCGCAGGTAGGTGGGGCCAGTTTTAAAATATTATCTATAACATTGGCTAGAACACTATTGATTTTCAACATTCTAATTTAAAAACTTCATAAGTTATTCAAAATTTACGATTTTCTTAACATGGGAGGTAGGGCAAAATTTTGTTTAAACATACATTAAAAGGGATATTTTTACAGTAAAGGTGCGAGACCAGCTTAAAAGTATGTTACAATGCTCGCATGAAGATAATTAACCATGGAAACTGCATACATTACTCGAAATTAACCATTTTTTTAACATGGCAGAATCGCACAAAATTTCGCATAAACATCCATTGCAGTTTAAGTCATAAGATCAATAAATTACGATAATTAAGTTCAGTCTCATGGAGAAACTAATATGTGAAGGCATGAATACGTTATTTTCCTCAGTAAGTTATATAACATATTTAATAATAGATGTTCTTTTCTAATATTGTACAGTCAATTTATTAAAAGAAGTTTGACTTACCTGGGTTATCACAGGTAATCATGTATGCCATTTCTTGAAGAAAATCTCGTAACGCAATCATCAGATTGTACGCTTAAAAATGCAGTATGAATAACTTCTGGTTTAAAACCATAACAACTTGTTTTGCTGTAATTAAAGGGGATTAATATTTGTTTAATAATTTAAATATTAACTGCATGATAAAGGACTGCCTAGAATTTCACCTTTTAAAATTTATTTAATATTATTATTATAGATTTCTTAGGCACAAAATACGATTAAAATGGAACGTCAGTTCCGAATAAACAAAAATTACATGATTGAAAAAAATATTACAATGTACTTGTAGAGAGACGCGACATATCGTCACGTGATACGGCAGGTGCACAAAAACAATCAGTTGGCGGGAAGCAAAAAACAAAAAGAGAAAGTCCGGAACAAGAAAAATGAAAGTTAATAAAAGAAAGTTCTGAGATTAAATATCACAACACCCCCTCTTAAGCTCAGAAATTTTTCAATTGTTCATTAATGCATTTCTATGTCTATTAAAATCAGTTTTTGGTAGAGCTTTTGTGAGGGTATCGGCGCTCATTTCTTTGGTAGGTTTGTATTGAAGTTTGATTAGGCCTTCTTGTATTAAGTTTCGCAGAAGATGATATCTCAGCTGTAAGTGTTTTGTTTTGGACTGGAATTTTTCATTTTCAGCAATCTTGATGGTAGATTGGTTGTCCTGGTACAACACTATAGGACATTCTTGCGGCAAATTTAAATCATCCAGTAGTTTGTTGAGCCACTGTATTTCAAGTGCAGCACTCGCAGCTGCGACGTACTCAGACTCTGCTGAAGACATGGACACACAGGACTGTTTCTTCGAAGTCCAAAATATTGGATTTTTTCCTATCTTAAATAAATTTCCAGATATAGACTTTCTATCACTTGGATCATTGGCCCAATCCGAATCCGAATATGCTCTAAGAACAGGTTCACCAGAGTTACAAAGTTTTAATTTAATATCTTGGGTATTTTTCAAATATCTAATAACCCTTTTAACTGCCTCCCAGTCTTTCGCTCTAGGATTTTCGTTTCTACGGCTTAAGATGCCAACGGCAACACTTATATCAGGTCGCGATACTGTAGAAATATAAAGTAACGCGCCTATAGCCTGTCTGTACATTGTGTTGTTTGGTAAGAGATTGTCATTATCAGTTAATTTTATATACCCTGGTTCCATTGGTGTGTCAGAGGGCCGTGCGTTATCTAGCCCAAATTTGGTTACAATGTCTCGTATTTTATTATTTTGATCAAGCGTAATTACCCCTTTACAAGGTCTTTCTATATTTATGCCGAGGTAATATTTGGCTTCCCCAAGGTCGGTTAATGGATATTCTTCCCTAAGTTGATTAATTAGTATGTCAATATCGTGATTTTTACCAGCTACAAGTAGATCATCAACATACACAAGAATGTAAGTTTCTGTGTTATCTTTGTTACGTATATATAAACACTTGTCATGTTGACTTTGTTTAAATCCTAATTTACACAATGTTTCATTAATTTTCAAATTCCACGCTCTAGCGGCTTGTTTCAAGCCATATATCGCTTTCTTTAACTTACATATTTTATTTTCTTCGCCCTGGATAACATAACCCTCGGGTTGATGCATGTATACATCTTCTTGCAAATTTCCATGTAGGAAAGCAGTTTTTATATCTACATGCCTTAAATTCAAATTTTTATATAGTGACATGGTCAAGAAACTTCTTAGAGTGGTATGCGATGCAACTGGTGCAAAAGTTTCGTCATAGTCCACCCCGTATTTTTGAGAAAAACCCTTGGCAACAAGCCTGGCTTTATATTTCTCGACTTGTCCTTGGCTATTGTATTTGGCCTTGAACGCCCACTTACACCCTACTACTTTGGTCCCTGGTTGAGCGTCAACAAGTTCCCAAGTATTGTTTTGTCTGAGTGAATTCATTTCGTCGAGTGTGGCATTCAGCCAATTTTCTTTTTCAGCTGGGTTTTGAATTTTTAATATATCATCAAAACACTTAGGCTCATCAATTCTTTTGTCATTTACTGCAAATGCAAATCTGTCGGGCGGAACACCTTTATTTAATCGTTGTGATCGTCGCGGCAGAGTTTGCGTGTCATCCGGACTATCGTTATCGCCCGCTATATCTATATTTATATCAGTATCTAATATTGGTAATTTGGACACCGGAATTTCATCATTTGAATTTTCATTCTTGATTTGTGATGTTTCATTATTGTGGGATTCTCTATTCTCATCTTCCAAAAATTTTACAGTTCTGCTAATTATTACATTTTTATTATTTGTGCAAATTCTGTAGCCTTTGCTACGATTATCATATCCCACAAAAATTCCTTCTTGAGCGGTGCTATCCAGTTTTCCCCTATGTATTTTATGTACATATGCGTATGCGCGACATCCGAATGTTTTTATATTTGATAAATCGGGTTTACGGCCGGTCCATTTTTCGTAAAGAGTTGAGTCGCATGAGGAGGTCGGGAGCCTATTTTGTATGTAATTTGCAGTATTTACGGCTTCCCCCCAAAAGGAATTCGGTAAATTACTGTCTTTAAGCAGACAGCGAGCCATTTCGGTCAGCGTACGATTTTTACGTTCTGCCACGCCGTTCTGAGCACTAGAGTAAGGAACGGTAAACTGATGCTCAATTCCTTCTTTATTCAAAAATTCATTTACTTCCATGCTAGTGTATTCACCCCCGTTATCGGAGCGAATTGCTTGCACTTTTCGGCCAAATTTGTTTGCGGTCATAGCCACATATTCCTTTAACTTAGAAAATACCTCAAACTTATTTCTTAGCAAATATATAATAGTATAACGACTGTAGTCGTCTATGAATGTAAGAAAGTAATATTTTCCACCTACAGTGGGGGTTTTCATAGGGCCACATAAGTCTGTGTGGACCAGTTCGAGTGGTACGGAGGCTCTAAATTGTGCAGCTTTGGGGTAAGGTGAATCAGTTAATTTTGACATTATGCATGTTTTACATTCAGTATTATGTTTGCAATCATTTAATTTTATACCCACAGCCATGTCCTTGTTAACTAAATCTTTAATGTGGTTAGTATTTCTGTGGCCAAGTTTCACATGCCACTTGTTTATGCAATTTTCGTTATCACAAGTTTGTATTACAATGTTCGCTGTGTGTTTGTTTTCAGAATAATTTAATTGACATTCATATAAGTTATTTTTCACATATCCCTCAATGCATGTATTACCCTGATTTACAATTGTACAGGTTTTATCATCAAATACAGCGATACAGCCATTCTCTGTTGCTCTTTTTATAGAAATTAAATTAGTTTCTATTTCAGGGACATAAAGAACATTTTTAAGTGTTATTTTGTTCTGTGTGTTTTCCGAATTTACGGTATACAAATCCACAGTACCGGAACCCAAAGATTTTAGCTGCGTGCCGTTCGCGATAGTGACGTTAGAAACGTTATTTTTAAGATCGCGAAATTTTAGTTTATCATTGCAGATATGTGAAGACGACCCTGAATCAACCACCCAATTTACAGTTTTATCTCCAACATAAAAAGAATACAATTTATCAGCTTTTGGTTTATTGCTCCCCTCTGCAATTTGAGCGCTATCTGGCTTCTCATTGTTCTGAGAGCATATGTTGGATCTGAAGTTGAGTTTTTTGTTGAAATTTTTACTGTGACTTTTAACAGCAGAATTATTTTTGTTTTTTAACTTATAACATTCTTCTATATTATGATTACTTTTCTTACAGTATTTGCAGAATTTCTCCGATTTGTTATGGTATTGGACTTTTAACGCTGAATTTTGATAAGTTTTGTTTTCAAGCCTTTTGGCATATTCATCAGCTAATTTGTTTCGTATATACTCAGGTGTCAATTGCGCTTCGTCTTTCGATTCGAGACTTGTTATGAGAACGTCATACGAAGGAGGGAGTGAGCATAGCATTAATGCAGCTAGGTGCGATTCGTCTATGACTTCACCTATAGCAGTGAGTCTGTCGCGTGTTTTATATATATCAGCTATATGTTGGTTTACATCACCACCTTCCATTAATTTTATGGAATAAAGTTTCCTAAGTAAGAAAAGCTTGCTGGTAAGGGATGATCTTTCGTGGACTTGGCGCAGAGCATTCCAGCACTCTCGTGCTGTATCTAGATTCATAACGTACACAATCTGTTCGTTATCAATAAGTAGGTTTATAATGGCTCTGGCCTTTCTATTTTTTGAACGCCACTGATCGGTTATTGGGTTGGGAGGATCGTCAGTAATGACTGTAAAAAGATCCTCTTTTTGCAAATACATCTCGATACGAAACTTCCACACATTATAATTTGTGGAGTTCAGCGGTTCAATTTGTATATCTTTTGTTGCTGACATACTTAAACAAAATTTTTGTAACAGTTTTGTTAATATTTGTTCATTACGTAAATATTCATTTAATATTTTAAATCAACACAGTTCGGATAAATAGTACTTGAAGAAGAAAATAAAATTAAATAGTTTTCATAAAAATAAGCACTTTTCAATACTTTCGATTTAGTGTCACTTCGGTTTTGAAGAAACAAAAACAAATATTTTCGCTTACATTTTCATTTCTTATTTATTTTATTATTTAAATGTAGCAATCTCTTCCAATGTGCAATGAAAAAAAAAACTTTTGAACTTTTGTCAAGAATAAATCTAAATTTTCAATTCAAAATATCAGAATCATAATCTCATGGAGAAACTAATATGTGAAGGCATGAATACGTTATTTTCCTCAGTAAGTTATATAACATATTTAATAATAGATGTTCTTTTCTAATATTGTACAGTCAATTTATTAAAAGAAGTTTGACTTACCTGGGTTATCACAGGTAATCATGTATGCCATTTCTTGAAGAAAATCTCGTAATGCAATCATCAGATTGTACGCTTAAAAATGCAGTATGAATAACTTCTGGTTTAAAACCATAACAACTTGTTTTGCTGTAATTAAAGGGGATTAATATTTGTTTAATAATTTAAATATTAACTGCATGATAAAGGACTGCCTAGAATTTCACCTTTTAAAATTTATTTAATATTATTATTATAGATTTCTTAGGCACAAAATACGATTAAAATGGAACGTCAGTTCCGAATAAACAAAAATTACATGATTGAAAAAAATATTACAATGTACTTGTAGAGAGACGCGACATATCGTCACGTGATACGGCAGGTGCACAAAAACAATCAGTTGGCGGGAAGCAAAAAACAAAAAGAGAAAGTCCGGAACAAGAAAAATGAAAGTTAATAAAAGAAAGTTCTGAGATTAAATATCACAACACAGTCTACTTTTAAAATAATCTAAAATAGGTTTTCTTAAATAATTCAAAACTGTTACTAATTTGTCTTCAAACTTGCCAATCCTGATCAAATTTTTCAAGTGGAATTACGAACTTCAAAATGCCAAATTTGAATTTCCTGTGGTTATTTAAGTTATGCTTATAACAGATATACATACAGATCAGCCACTTAAAATTCGACTTTCGTATTCAGTGAACCTCAAAATGTGATGTTATACAAAAAACCAGTGTTGAAAATAGAATTTGAAAATATATTTTCTTTACAGTATGACTGTTAAAATTTAATTTTTCTTCCTGAGCAGTGTTTGTTGATATAGTAAAATGTAACAAAACACTTACACCTGCTACATTCAAGTTTTGCTTAATTTTGGTTAACCTTGTATGTTGTCTGTGAATTTTATGCATATCACATTATGCACTTAAATTCAGTTGTATTTAAAGAACACCGAACACAAAATGAAATAGACTGCCAGCAATTTCCAAGTATATATTCCCGATATATTCAAATACTTTGGATAGCCCTGTAAACAAATGATAAATGATTTCTATTCCATATTCTACACAAAACATGGTTTTATGCATTGAAAAAAAATATGTTCATTCCATTTTGTTTGGGGCAACCTATATATGTTACACTTAATGAACTTTTTCCCGTAGACGTAATGTATTTGAATTCTTTTGGATATCCCTGTACATAAACCATCTGCTTCATCTCAACGAAAAGTTTAATGTAGCATCACTACATTGTACAGATTTAGAATACCGAATTTGGACTTCCTTCTATAATTTGATGTTGAGAAAAAACAGAGACCAACTGATAAAAACATGTTTTTCAGATTCAGGAAACCTGAAAATGTGTAAATGAAACAAAAACTCAATTTCAAAAATTTGACTCAAAAACAATACTATTTCTAATATGGATTTAAAAAAAATAAAAAAGATGGTAGTGTAACATTTATTTATTAATAAAAAGATTTTTTTCATTTATTATTATTATTATTTTTTTTTTTTTTTAGAATGCAAAAATTTATTTTTATTAAATACTACCTAATACAAATTTAATATATTCTTTTAAAGCTCATTTATCTTCATAACAATATTGAAAAATACATTAAAATTGGTTTACCGATATAAACTTATTCAAAACATGTAAAAAATAAATAAATAAATGAGATTTTATA
Organism: Salticus scenicus; assembly: GCA_963930645.1. NCBI lineage: Eukaryota > Metazoa > Arthropoda > Arachnida > Araneae > Salticidae > Salticus > Salticus scenicus. Next base: position 147,398,816 of record OZ005650.1, read on the forward strand.
CATATTTAATTAATTTTTCACATGAAATATGTGTAACGAAAATATTAGCACGTGTATATTTAAAAAACTAAAAATAAAAAGTGCATAACCTTCCAAACCCCATTTTCTTTTTCATTAAAAAAAATCGCCAAAAGAGCGATAATCAGCCAAATCTTTATACCCATAAAACTGATTACGAAATCGCATACGTAATCCGTGACGTATGAGTAGTACTTCGGTCCCTCGTCAGGGGCGATAGTGTCTATGCGAAATTTACATGTTAAATTTTTACCATTAGCTTCTATCTCCTTGGCTTCTATGTAAGTGACGGCTCTGAATGTTATCAGTACTCTGTGTGCTCAATCACGTGATAGAGGAAAACAAATAATCGAATTCTGAGAATCGAATTCAATTAAATATTGTTCTTAAGAACAAAAGTGGTTTTTTTTAATAAAAAAAATAAATAAATAAAAGTAATATTCACGGAGTAATATTAATAGGAGTTGAAGGTCCAATGGGAGAAAGCTACGAAACTGTGATCTAAATTTTTGGTAAATATTGAGGGCGCCACTTGTCATTCCTCCCTACTTCGGCGCGGATATACTGTTGTTTTCAATAGAATTTTGCTGAAGTACATTTAAAATTTTTTATTTTAAGCAATTTAATTTGTTTGTAAGTTCTTAAAACTACATAATTCAGATGTTTCAAATAAATGCTTCGTTCCTAGTTGTAAAACAGGCTATGATAGTGATAAGAAAAACAAAAAAAAAGCCCTAGGAGAAAAATAAAGTCCGAGTTCGTGTTTTCTGCAACTAAAGTAAGTTTATTTTTTTTCCTTTACAAAATTTCATCCATTCTCCTTCCTCCCAATTGTCTGTTTTAGCTAGCTTCGGTTCATAAGAATCGCCATTTTTAAAAAGCTTTCTTTCAAAGTAAAATTAGTATAAAATGGCTCTTAAAAAAAAACATGTTGGTTAGAATACTCTATTTAATGAAATTTGCTTTCAATCGAAATTTTTTCAGCTTGATATTATTTAAAAAAAAATAATTAAAACGAGACATTTCCCCATTGAATAACATTGCGGAAGCTGGAGAGAAGGAAGGATTGCACGCTGGCGCCATCTGTAAACATTAGAAAACAACATCACAAAATTTCAGCGTTACCTTCTTCTCCTGTCTTTTTACTCCTTGGCTTCTATGTAAGTGACGGCTCTGAATGTTATCAGTACTCTGTGTGCTCAATCACGTGATAGAGGAAAACAAATAATCGAATTCTGAGAATCGAATTCAATTAAATATTGTTCTTAAGAACAAAAGTGGTTTTTTTTAATAAAAAAAATAAATAAATAAAAGTAATATTCACGGAGTAATATTAATAGGAGTTGAAGGTCCAATGGGAGAAAGCTACGAAACTGTGATCTAAATTTTTGGTAAATATTGAGGGCGCCACTTGTCATTCCTCCCTACTTCGGCGCGGATATACTGTTGTTTTCAATAGAATTTTGCTGAAGTACATTTAAAATTTTTTATTTTAAGCAATTTAATTTGTTTGTAAGTTCTTAAAACTACATAATTCAGATGTTTCAAATAAATGCTTCGTTCCTAGTTGTAAAACAGGCTATGATAGTGATAAGAAAAACAAAAAAAAAAAGCCCTAGGAGAAAAATAAAGTCCGAGTTCGTGTTTTCTGCAACTAAAGTAAGTTTATTTTTTTTCCTTTACAAAATTTCATCCATTCTCCTTCCTCCCAATTGTCTGTTTTAGCTAGCTTCGGTTCATAAGAATCGCCATTTTTAAAAAGCTTTCTTTCAAAGTAAAATTAGTATAAAATGGCTCTTAAAAAAAAACATGTTGGTTAGAATACTCTATTTAATGAAATTTGCTTTCAATCGAAAATTTTTCAGCTTGATATTATTTAAAAAAAAATAATTAAAACGAGACATTTCCCCATTGAATAACATTGCGGAAGCTGGAGAGAAGGAAGGATTGCACGCTGGCGCCATCTGTAAACATTAGAAAACAACATCACAAAATTTCAGCGTTACCTTCTTCTCCTGTCTTTTTACTCCGTGGTAATATTGTGCGTTTGTAAACAGTAGAATAATTGTATTTGTAAATTTAATAATTTTTAAAAAACACTTTATGTGTATTTATTTTCACCTGTAAGAATCGATTTTTGTATGATTTTGTGTAACTGTTACATTAACTGATCTAGCAATAAATAATAGCTTGTTCTTGTGGAATGTTTATGGATTATAATTTGAAAATTTAAAATGTTTTCTTTTAATTTAATTGCATAAAGGTGTTACAACAAGTTAATTAACTTAGTTACTGGTCTAAATTGATTTACGTAGTACGATATTGCACTGTCACTGATTTAAGTACCAAAAATCAGAGTATTTAAACATGGTCTTCATGAACATCAATAACAGGTATAAACTAAATGATGATTGTAAATGTATACAGCAAACGAAAGGTGATGAATAATGATATAAAATGGATTAAAAATGATGATGTATAAAAAATAACACAGATTAAATACGATTGATCAAAAATAAGAATAGAAAATATGTTATTTCAGCAATCGCTCTAGATAAACAAGACTTCGTCTGCTATTTGTTTTTCCTCTATCATGTGACCTCTGAAGTCAGGTGGGAAGAGCATTAGAACCGAACTTGAATTTTGTTGCCACTAATAAATAAATAAATAATTAAATTGTAAAAAAAAAAAAAAAAGAATCTGTCGATTTGACAGTCTGTTGTCAGCAGTAAAGTCTGCTTGGCGAGATTTGCACTATTTGCATCAGCGAAATGGAAAAGTACCACAAAAAATATTGGTTGCCAATTTAACGTTTTATTTCAACTTATTTCAACGATTTCAACTGTTGAAACTGCTGTCTTTTTTTTTTTTTTTTTTTTTTTTTTTTATGGAAAAGTATCTTTTATTGATAAAATATCAATATCAATATCTATATCGTTATAAAGCTTACAATTAATTTACAATTAATGTTTCTGATTATAAAATGTAATTTATTTGCATCGAAGAAAAGTAACTATGAGTTTATTGTTATTGGAAATTTATCTTATCAGCATATATAGTTACGCTCATTACTGACCGACTCTGTCACGCTTAAAAGGGCTAAGAGTTTTCTTTGTACTCTGTGTGTGAAAGCAAATTGCCATCTAATTTCCATACTTCAGTTAATTTTTAAAAATCTAATTATGCGATAGATAAGCTGTTTAATCCGACGGATTCAGAAAAATCGCCCTTTTCAATTTGGTACCTTATTTGTAACGAATTTTTGATTAGATTTTTTAAAATTAATTAAAATATGAAAATAGACATAGCTTTAAAATAGACATTTAAATTTTTAATTGTTGCCTTTTTTTTTTTTTCCCAGCATGAAATGAAATATGCTTTCACGTGGGGAAAAAAAAAGTATAAAATATTGAATATTAAATTTGTTCATGCATACAAAAATATGACGTCTATAAAATAATAATAATAATTTTAAATTTTTAAGGTGACGAAGAGATAAATAAATTGCGCAAATTTCGCACGGGCTTGCTATCAAATGAATTATTTGAAGTGAGAAATAAATAAAATGAAATGATCATTTTTCAACGGGGGCCTTAGTCACCCTACAACTAACTAGTTTCATATACCAGATAAAAATTAAATAAAAACTTATTTCACTAATTATGATTAGTAACATCAAATAAACTGAAAATTTTATCCTCAATCTAATAAAAATAAAAGTAAAAAAATATTTCGCTGTCAGATATGGTAAAAAAAGAAGAAAAGAAAGGCAAAAAGAAAAAGAAAGACAAAGACAAAAACTTCGGCTTGAGTAATCATGATAAAGAAATATATTTAATGACTATAGCTAATCTTGAACACAAAATAGAATGGAGAAATCATATGATAGCTATAATAGAAGGAGATCTGAAGTTATTTGAAGAGAATCTGCAATTACAACAAAGCGATAAAAAAGAAGCCTTAAAACTTCTGGAAGAATCCATCGAAGAACAAAAAGAATTGACTGAGAAAATTCAAAGAGCTCTTCCAGAGGCTGAGATTACAAAATGTGAAAGCGAAAAACAACGATCTCAAGAATTAGCTGCAAAACTGCTACAAATGAATCAGGAGAAGATTTCAAATGATGCCGAGCTAGATAATTTGAGAAAGAAACTGGATAGTTTAGAAACATATAATTCAAACAAAGTCGATGAAAAGATTAACGATATTGAAAGGCAGTTAGTATCAGAAGAAGACAACGATATTTTATTGAAAGCGGAAGAACAAAACATTCGTAGGAAGGAAATCTTTAAGAAAGATTTGCAAGATATTCTTCAGAAAGAAGCGGATTCCTTTCAAGTAAGTTTAATACTCAGATTACTGATACGTCATTCTTCAAATATGAACAAAAGGTACTTTTTCCGTTTCGGGAGGCCGTAAAACAATCGCAACAAAATAGCCAACGAGTCCAAAACATCGCCAAGCTTGTGATGCATAATTACCAACGTATAACGAAATAAGATTCCTCGGTAGCCTTACACGAAACTTTTTTTTTTTTTTTCAACTAAAGACGAGTGTTTTGATTTTTTATTTATTTATTTATTTATTTTTTCTTGATTATTGGTGTTGATTTTTGCTGCTTGCCATTTCTTTATTTCTTTTACCATTTATTTTTTGTTTGCCATGGATTTCACTATTTGTGTTATTGAAACAACTTGAACATAAGTCCACAATTCAATTTAGGCGAATTTTCTTTTCTTTTTTTTTTTTTTTTTTCGATTACAGCGAAATACCGTTTTCGGAAATGACTGTCATTCCATTCCATTCTATAACATATTGTCAAAGAATTCAGAACGACATCGGTATCTCTCCAAACAGTGCCTAAAAAAAGCGCCAAAAAATGTGGATCAATGTTTCAGTTTTACCGTTTGGTAATTTGCCAAAAAAAAAAAAAAAAAAAAAAAAAAAAAAACTGATGTGGACACCTTATGATTTCCTTATGTATCCTTTGGAATATACATATTGTAATAACATTGACATTTTTGTGTGAGGTAACTAATTCGTAAATAAACAGACAGGTTACAAATACGAAAAAAAAAGAAAAAAAAAAAAAAAACTAAAAAGCTGCTATTTTAACCACAAATGTCATGATAATAGGATTGTATATACCGCATAACAAATACACTAGTTTTTTTCAGGAACGGCTTATTACAGAATCTCTCACTAGCAAATTCATAGCTTAGAGTTTAATCAAAATTATTCCATTATAGATGGCCTGCTTTGGCCCTCTTTGCCGAAAATTAGAGGTGAAAGACGATACATTTTGCCGAATTAATTAATTAAGTTAAAACTGAGAAAGGATTTAAAAATTCTGGCTATCCTGAAACAATACTTACCGCCAAATTTGATTGCTAATCTCGTCCAGTCGCCACGTTTGTAGCCAACGCTTATTTTTGTCTTGGCATCAAATTTGACGATTTTCTGTCGAATTTGGCAACTTGGTGGTCGAATTTCACGAAAATTTGTAGCTTAGGGTTGCCAGAGTTTCGAAGCTTAACTTTAAGAAGGACAGAATTCTGGAATTTTCTGGAAAGATTCATTGGTTTATAGCGCTGAACTAAATTCTTCGAAAATTCTTTAAATGACAAACAAGACTAAAACAAAATAAAGTGCATTCGTCGACTAGAACCTGCTTATATATTAAGAATTACTTTCTACACTCAAAAATGTCGGTAACTTTCATAAAAATATTATTACAGGCTCTATTTACGGGCTGAATATTCATTAATTAGCTTTTTTCGAAATCTCTATGATGGTAGGTCATATATAATCGGCCAAACCTTTCTACTCGTATATTTGGCCAATATGAATATAATTTTCGTAAATATCTTCAAAACGGAAAGTCACAGAAAGACCAATAACGGGGGTGCATAACTAGATGTTATAACAAACCTTTATACCAATTTGCAACGTTCTACGCTCAACCGTTTTCGGGTTACGCGAGATACATACACACATATAGACGTCACGAAAAATCGTGTAAAGTCGCTGATATCTCTAAAACGAGAGCTCGTATTAAGATGAAACTTGCAGGTGTATAACAAGATATCATGATAGTTTCACACATATAAATTTGCAACATTCTACGATTATTCGTTTTTGAGCTATGCGAGATATAAAATCCATTTCGCAAAACGGGATTACAATACTTCCTTATACTTTGAATAAGGAAGTAAAAAAAATATGATGTGGACACCACATGACTTCCTTATACAACCATAGGAATATATATATTCTTATGAAAACGTTGACAGTTTTGTGTGAGGTAACTCATTCGTAATGGAATTTAATTTCCCCTTTTACCGAGGCCGTCGCTCATTCTACACTAGTCCCAAAAACGTAATACGAAAATATAGTTCTTGCGAGATGTATATTTTCGTAATATATATTGCACGAAATATTGTTTCATGTTATTGACTTCTCTCTCAATATATGTTAATAAATAAACCACTGTTTTTGAAAAGAATTAAATATGTTCGCCAGATAACTTGGCGGTCTTTTTTTCCCCTCCAAAGACGACAGATATCGAATCAGCTTCTTTAATTTTACACTAACCTCAACTGGCGGTACAACTGAAATAAATTAATGCACTATTCTCATTTTCGTTCATTTCCCTCTGTGTATTTTCACACTCGTAGTTATAGAGAGATGGTCAATGTCTTTTCTTCTCATGTTTAATTTAAGTTTTATTAAAATGTAATGGACCTGAACCTTCTAAAATTTTACTCTTCATACTCCTATCCAGCGGATCGTTATTTACAGTTTAGCAAATAACCGACATAAGCAATCATCGGTAACTATATGTTCATTATTATTATTTTGGCATCAACTTTGTTTTTCATTTTAAATAATTTTAAGTTAAAATGAGGTTTTTATTTAATATTTTTTGAACAAATTAGCTGATGGAACTAAAAAATACGACATTAGCTACATTTTGTCCTGATTAATAAGTGTACCAATTATCGTAGCAATCGGTTAAAAAGTCAGCTTTGTCTAGCGAATTAAAACCTGACATATTATATAATAGATTCAAGGTGGACAACTGCAAATTTCTACAATGCTGAAATCGCTGTTTGAAGACAACAGTCCCATCGTACTAAAAAGATACTTGCGAATGTTATTGCAACCAAGCTAAAATGCAACAAAAATTTAGATAACACGCCATATTTTATCAAGTCATTAAACAAGGCCGATCCAAGAAAATTTATTATAGGTGCGAAAGGATCATTTAGCGCCTCTCCCTCTAGCCTAATGTGAAACCAATTTATTTCATTGGGTATAAAAGTCTATTTTACATAGTCAGATTGTTTTTCTGTTATGCTTTTATGAACTAACATTTTCGAATTCTGAAAAACCTGCATATTTCTCGTATGTTTTCGATAACTATCCATTATTAACGTCCACACTTTCTAACTGTGGGTACTTGGGATTTTCCTAAATGGGAAAAGGGGAAATTAAATTGTTATAAAAATATATATAATCGTAATTGTAAAAAACTTCCACCAAATGAAATTATATATTAGAAAGTTAGTGTTGGATAAATGTTATAGGAAAAGTACAATCAACAATTTGTATACGTTCGTATACGTGTCCGGAATTGGTTTGAACGCAGCCGAATTTTAATTTGTAATAGCAGCGCGGTTTATTTATATTTATTTTGGAAATAATTGATATTAATTAAGCACCAGTAGGACATAAGCGTCATACGACATTAATTTAGCACGTTATGTAAACTTTGACAAGTGTTTGGCCTGGATGCATTAATACGCCATTACCAAAATGATATTTATAAAATCCAGAGGCATAAATAATTCTAAAAATGTTTTAAAATTACTTCTTTCAGATTGAGATTACTGGCAAATTAGACAAGAATTTTGAAAGAATTACAGAAGAAACTAGATGGTGGTCCGATACAGTAAATGGTCTTAGAATGGAAGCTGAACGTCTGGAAGCTGTTAACGATATGAAATTATCTAAGCTATGGACTGAACAAAAAGAATTGAAGCAAAGGGAAGCAGCTTCTCTCCAAGAAAATCAAAATCTGCAAGAGGGAGAAGAGTTTATAAAAGACATTATGCGCAGTAATAAGCAACTTGAATCTGAAAAAAGACGCTTTATAGAAGTTCAAGAACACGTAAATTTTCTTAACAAAACAGCAGAAAGCACGAAACAAAATCTTGATAGTGCAGAGACTTATTTGACAACATGCTTGAATCAAATGCAAATAAATGAAATTGAAATAAACAAGTTAGAAGAGAAATTGTCGAGAGAAATTTCATTTACATATCAACTGAAAGACTATATTGAAAAGGCGCAGCAGTTAATCAAGGAAGAGGTAGAACAGTCGCTTATTTTAACATACGATGGTCCACCCGAACAAAAAAATACGGTCGAAGAGATGCGGCGGTTATTTGAAGAAGCCACAAGATTTATTTACGCTAGAGAAAATAAAACTATGATTTAAGTATTGGAATAATGTATAGATGCGAATGATAATACAACGCCTGTATTGAAAAAAAAATTATATTATGAAAAATATCAGTAAAATTGTTGTGAATCTAATAAAAATACTTTTCTCATATATATTGCAGTTTGTTTATTGTATGTTAAAATAGAGCCCTGCTAGGCTAAGGCGCCCAAACGTTCCCATTTCGTGAAGAGTCCTCACTTTTGGTAGGCTGGACAAAGGCAGTCATGTACACTAATGATGGCTGGTGCACGTAAAATCCGTCATGTCATCCATGTTCCCATTCAAATTATACCTCTGGAGGTCACCAAAGCGGAAGGAATTCCCTCCGCTGAGGATCAAATTTGTGATAGTACGTCTCCGAACCGCACCTAGGGGTAAGTCCCAACCAACGAACCATTTTTAGTTCCCCATCATACTATAGGTATGGGGAACTTAGGTAATCGTGAAAATTTTCGACCTCGGTTTTTTTACTTTTCTACACGTTTTCAGGTGTGAGGAATCCGAAAATGACAAAATTTCTATGGTGTCTGTCTGTAGGGTGTCTGTTAGTGTGTCAGTGTGTCAGTCCGTTAGTGTGTTAGTCCGTTAGTTTGTTAGTCTGTTAACACGATATCTCACGAACAAATGATCGCAGAGAGGTCAGATCAGTTTTAAAATATTACTTTCGACACTGGCAAGAACCCTATTCATTTGCAACATTCGAATTTAAAAACTTCGTAAGTTATTAGAAATTTACGATTTTCTTAACATGGGAGAATAGGACAAAAATTCACTTAAACGTGCATTTAATGGAAACTTTTTACTGTAAAAATGTCAGACCAGTTTTAAAATATCAGTTTTGATGCCGGAATGAACATCAGTAACTATAAATATGCTACTTTGGAAATTTCGCAAGTTATTGGAAATTTACGAATTTTTTAACATGGCAGTATAGAGCAAAATTTCACATAAACGTCAATTTTGAGAGATATTTTCATCGTAAAGATGTCAGACTACTTTTGAAATATTATTTAGGACACTGGCATGATTATTAATGACTATGAATTTTCCAATATAAAGATTTCGTAAGTTATTGGAAATTTACGAATTTCTTAACATGGCTGAATAGAACAAAATTTCACATAAACGTCAATCTTGAGGGATATTTTCATCGTAAAGATGTCAAACCACTTTCTAAATATTATTTAGGATACTGGCATGAATATCATAGACTACGATTTTTCCAATTTAAAAAATTCGTAAGTTATTTGGAATTTACGATTTACTTAACATGTCAGAATAAGGCAAAATTGAGCAGAAATTTCCATTTTGAGGATCGTAAATACATTAGACAACTTCAAAATTACATTTATGATATTTGTTTGAACATGATTGAATACAAATATTCTAATAGGAAAATTTCGTAAATTATTCGTAATTTACGATTTTATCAACATAGCGAAATTGTAAATTTTTCATATAAATATGAATTTTGAGGATTATTGCATTGGAAATAGTAGGATGAAAACTAAACAACGGAATTGACCCAGATAAAATAAATTAATAGATTAGAATAAGATATATATATCGAAGTGAACAGTGGATAGCCTATTAGGCGGGGATTTCATTCTGTCATAATATCAAGCTTTGGTCAAATTCATTTCTTTTAACATGATTATAATATGTCTCACACTAGAAATTTATGAGAACATAAATATGATGGGGAACTGAGCAGAGTCCACCTATGCCAACTAGTTTTTTCTTCTTCTTCCGTATGAACTGGTTTTCTAAGTAAAGCTTTTCTCGCACACTTTTTTTACGTTCTGCTTTTGTCCCCATTTCTTATTTTGAAAATGGATACATCGCGTTAATTTGTGACCACTTTTCCTTTAGAAAAATTTGATTGCCTCATGTTAGGTACTTTATAAGGTGGTAAATAGTGGATACTGAGGCCGCCTTCAGTGTAATTACTCGTGCCTCCACAAATGATATGTAAAAACTATCATATATAATCATAACTTTAGGTATGAATTGATGACAAGACATTAAGGTCAAGTGACGGGCTTGCAACATTCTGCATTTTTTTGTTTTCTTTTACAGTACTAAATTTAAATACACTGATGCTTATACACTTTACAGAAAATATATAGGGCTTCCCAAAATTACAGTCGGCAGCAAAATTAATCAAGCACACATCCATATTTTTTTTTTTTTTTTTTTTTTTTTTTTTTTAAGTTTGATCGCTGATTTTTATCATTAACTGACTTTTTTATAAACAGATTAAAGACTAAGATCATAACTCGACAAATATTTATTTAACAAAACAGTATCAGGTGCGCATCTTTTGAATACGAATTATTGCTAGCGCTTCAATAATTTTCCTGCCGACTGTAATCCAGTAGATTTCTTTTCTATCGGATGCAGTTGATGGAAGTGTTTTACTTGATTACACCCTGTCTAAGAAAATTATGAATACAGTAGCAACGCAAGGCTTAGATAAACATGCACATGGCCGTTTATATATTTAAAAAAATCTGATGTGGGCACCACATGACTTCCTTATACACTTTTAGAAATATACATAATGTTAAAAAACTGTCACTGGACCCGAAACAGTTGGCTAAAAATATTTTAAAAAATGCATGCATACGTAAATTTTAAAAAATGCATGCATACGTAAAAAAGAAATAAAAATAAAAATAAAATTGTGCCTTGAGGGGACTCATGTCAAAGTTGTGCCTTGGGGGGGACTCATGTCAAAGTTGTACCTTGGGGGGACATGTCAAAGTTGGGCCTTGGGGGGGACTCATGTCCAAGTTGTGCCGTGGGGGGGACTCATGTCAAAGTTGTGCCTTGGGGGGGACTCATGTCAAAGTTGTACCTTGGGGGGACATGTCAAAGTTGGGCCTTGGGGGGACTCATGTCAAAGTTGTGCCTTGGGGGGACTCATGTCAAAGTTGTGCCTTGGGGGGGACTCATGTCAAAGTTGTGCCTTGCGGGGACTCATGTCAAAGTTGTACCTTGGGGGGGACTCATGTCAAAGTTGTGTCTTGGGGGGACTCATGTCAAAGTTGTGCCTGGGGGGGACTCATGTCAAAGTTGTGCCTTGGGGGGGGGACTCATGTCAAAGTTGTGCCTTGGGGGGGGGACTCATGTCATAGTCGTTCCTTGGGGGGACTCATGTCAATGTCATTTTGAAAAGATTTTGTGTAAATTCTGGCAAAAGCAGAATTTAGTTTAGGACGGAGGACTATTAGTTTTTTTTCTTCTCAATTATAACATCGCTTTCAAATTATTTGAAGTTACCCAGACGGGAGCTAGACTTAAACTACCGTTTATTTACATATGTACAGTTACAGAGAAAAGAGAATGAACACACAGCGCCATCTATTGGCGTATTATAAAACACTTTGAGCATTATCACTACTTATATTATACCAACATTCTCCCCCTGCGAAAAGCGTTTTATATATAATAAAAAACAATAATAAACAATAATTAATATTCAAATATATACCTTTAAATCAAACATATTTTTTCTAATGTAAATGATAATTTTTCCTTTGTAACAGCCTTTGTTAAAAAATCTGAAATCATTTCATTAGTACAATTATACATAACTTTCACAGTCTTTTCTTCAATTAAGTCTCTAACGAAATGAAATTTGAGATTAACATGTCTTGTTTTATTTGATGACTTTGCAGTATTTAGCCAGTCTATTGCTGCTTGACTATCAGAATAAATCGTCACAGGTCTTTCAACAAATTGTTCACATTTAAGTTCTTGTAACATATTTAAAGTCCATGTTAATTCTCTTGCAGTATCTGTAGTGGCTAACAGCTCTGATTCACATGTCGATAGTCCTACACATCTTTGCTTTTTACTTTTCCATACAATAAGAGAATTTCCTAACATAATTACACAACCTGAAAATGATTTGCCTCCCTCTCCATTTCCCCAGCTTGCATCTGCACTACAATTTATTAAACAGAATTCTCTCGCGTAAAACAATACTTTATTTTTTGTTCCATTTAAGTATTTTAGAACCTTTTCAGCTAATGTATAATGTCTTTTCTCAGGACGTTTATTAAACTGTGATAAATAACTAGTAACAAATGCAAGGTCAGGTCGAGTTCGGTTAGCTAAATATAGCAACTCGCCTATAATTTCTTGATACTCAGTTTGATTAACTAAATTATCTGTAGGTGTAAAACATCTATCCTCGCCTTTAACTATTGGTAGATTAGACTTTTTAGAATTTTGCATACCATATTTTTCTAATAAAGATTCAATGTAGTTAATTTGCGATAAACTGATACCGTCTTGCTTTTGTACTACTTCCATGCCTAAAAATTTTGAATTTTTAGTTGTTTCATTTAGAACAAAAATTTCTTTAAGTTTACTTATTTTTTCATCGCATAGCTTAGAATTATTTGAAAAAATTGCTAAATCATCAACGTATACACAAATTGCTAGAAAATTCGTATCATCTTTATAAGTAAATACACAATTATCAGATGCAAGTGGAGAGAAGCCAATCACTTTCAATTCATGTTTAAGTTTATTATGCCAATTTCGCCCGCTTTGAGGCAAGCCATATATACTACGTTTCAATTTACATACATTATTTTTACCAAATTTATTTTCATAACCAGGGGGTATTTCCATGTATACAGTTTCTTCAATGTTACCATATAAATAAGCCGTTTTTACATCAAAAAATCGTATAGATAAATTCAGCTTAGAAGCGATTGCCATTAATAACCTAAATGATTCAATATTTACTACAGGTGAATATGACTCTGAATAATCAACTGTTTTTATTTGATTGAATGCCGCTGCTACTAACCTAGCTTTATAAATTTCCTCATTATTTACCTTTTTAATTGAATAAATCCATTTACTTTTAATTATTTTTTCATTTTTTGGCCTTTCAACTATCTCAAAAACATTGTGTTTATTCATGGAATTGATTTCCTTTTCCATAGCGATCTCCCATTTTTTACAATTTCTTTTATTTTTTATTTCCTCAAAATTTCTCGGTACTGATTCCCCATCAAGGTCGTTTAAAGCCAAATTAGCTGTCATTTTATTTTTTATTCTTTCTGATCTTCGCAATTGGGGTGCCGATCTATAAATAGATTCTGACTCATTCTGTATTTCATTTTCTTCTAGCATTTGTTGTTCAGACGAAAAATCTGATAAATTATTATCATTGTTCCCGGGTAGGGAAGAAGTTTCGTTTTCATTAAACTGGGTTAATTCTTTAATATCCCACAAATAAGTTTCGGTTTCACTTTTTAAGAATTCACTACCTTTAGATGTTTCATCAAATTTAACTGATCTTTCTTCAATAATTTTTCTTTTTTCGATATCATAAATTCTGTATGCGCGCCTATCTCTAGAATATCCAACAAATATACCTTTCTTAGCGGGAATATCGAATTTATTTCTGAATTGTTTAGGAATGTGATAGTAAGCTACACAACCAAAAGTTTTTAAATAAGTTAGTTTGGGTTTTCTACCTGTCCATATTTCGATTGGGATTTTTTGTTTACCTTTTCGCGGCGTGTTATTAGAAATGTGGGTACTACAATTTATGGCTTCCGCCCAAAATCTAAGTGGCAATTTACTATCATATAACAAGGTTCTTGCACGTTCTACTAATACTCTTACACATTTTTCTGCAATACCGTTGCTTTCAGGATTATATGGTACTGTTTTCTCATGTATAATTCCAGATTTTTCTAGAAAATTTTCAAATTCATTATTTACAAATTCTAAACCGTTATCGGTTCTTAAACGTTTAATTTTCTTATTCATCTGATTTTCATACCTTTCTTTGAAAATAGTAAAAGCATCAAATGCTTCATATTTGTGTTTCAAGAAATAAGTGAAATACATTCCGGAAAAATCATCAACTAATACTAAAAAATATTTAGAATTTCCTAAGGAATTAACATTTATAGGTCCTGCTAAATCAGCATGAATCAATTCTAATACAGAACTACTTTGATCAAAATTTACTTTTGGATGATTTTTCCGAGTTAACTTACTAATGTCACATGATTCACAATTAAAATTTTCAGAATCTCTAAATTTTATGCCAATAATATTTTGCATTTTTATCATATATTGTGGATTTAAATGGCAAAGCCTTTTGTGCCAAATATCATAAGATTCCGATTTATTTATTAAGTTACATTCTAGAGAATCAGGTGACATATCATTGTAAGGTTCTAATATGACTTCAAATCTATTATTTATTTTAACAGCTTTTAACACAATTTCATCATTTTTACTTAGAACTAAGATATGATCTCTACTTGATTTAATCTTATAACCTTTATCCATTAATTTACTTACAGAAATTAAATTATTTCTCAAATCAGGGATATATATACACTCATTCATAGTTAAAATATTTTGAGAATTATTTACCAAAGTTTTAGCGCGAACAGTTCCTATACCAGTAAAATTTAAAGTAGAATTCTTACCTGCTAAATTGATATATCCATTATCATTAGCAATATCACTAAAATAACTCAAATTATTTGTTAAATGACAACTTGAGCCTGAATCTAATAACCAAATGTTATTTTCCGAAATATCAAATTGTTCTCTATTCGCGGAAAGTGCGAAATCACTATCATTTTTATTTGCATAGTTCGAGTTTCTGTTTCTAAACTGTTCTTTGTTTTTGTTCTTGTTGTTATTATAAGTATTTGTTCTTTTATCATGAGCGTTCGTAGGTAAGTTATCTTTATTTCGAAAATAGCAGTTTTTAGCAAGATGATTAGTTTTCTTACATATGAAACAACTTTTCACCCTGTTTTTGTTCTCACTTTTAACGTGGAATGCTTCTTCTCTTCTAGTCTTTTGGTAGTCAGGTGATCTCAGGATTGTTCTTTCTTCTTCGCGTAAGATCTCGAGTATTTCATCTAAATCTTTTTCTCTTTGAGTTTTTAATATTTCTTTAATTTTCGAGAATTTTCCTCTGAGTCCTCTTACAGTGTAGTAGACGATTTCTCTCTCTGTAATTTCCAGACCTAGTGAAGCACATTTTGTTCTTAAACCTCTTGCTCTTGCAATATAATCCGTTACATTTTCTTCTGGATTAATTTCAATGTTTTTATTTCATTGCTTGCATCGATTTTTCGGTCTTCCAGTTTTCCTGTGAATGTTGATTTTATTTTTTTCCATAAATTCTTAGCGTTTCCTTCATCAGCGAATTGTAGACTTTGTTCATCGGATAATGAAAGTAATATATATGAAACAGCTTCAGCATTCTTAGTATCCCATTCAGCCCGTTCTTCTTCTTTTAAGTCTCCTGCTTCTTTAATCACTACGTCATACAATTTTTTAATAGTTAGAACAGCTTTTAATTTTAATGACCACGTGTGATAATTAGTACTATTTAACAGTGCTACTGACGGGATTAATTTATCCATTTTTAATTTTCTTTTTAATTGAAAATCTACTTTCGCTGATCCATTTTTTAGTTTTAGTTTTAATTTATTATTATAGATTACAGGAAAACATGGCGTCGTTTCATTTTTGCCGCTGATCGAACGCAACCAGCGCTCGCGCTACCACATGAAGTTACCCAGACGGGAGCTAGACTTAAACTAACGTTTATTTACATATGTACAGTTACAGAGAAAAGAGAATGAACACACAGCGCCATCTATTGGCGTATTATAAAACACTTTGAGCATTATCACTACTTATATTATACCAACATTATTCAATTATATTTTCGATAAATTTTAGATTTCGATAAATTGCAAGATTTGTCCAAGCCGTTTTTGAGTTATTACCGTTTTTTGATACATTCTGGCCATACTGAACCTAATTTTCCTAAATATTTCCAAAACGGAAAATAATACAAAGTCCAAAAAGGGAGGTGCACAACTAGATGTTATAACAAACCTATGTACCAATTCGCAACTTTCTACGTCCAACCGTTTTTGACTTATGCGACATACGGACACACACACAGACACACATACATACAGACGTCACAAAAAATCGTGTAAATTCCCTTATACAGTCGGCTGCAAAATTATTCGAGCACTAGCAATAATCCCTGTATAAAAAACGTACACTTAATACTGCTTTGTTAAATAAATCCTTATCGAGTCATGTTCTTAGTCAGTCTAAGAACATGATTCGACAAGGATTTATTTAACAAAACAGTCTTAAGTGTACTTTTTACTTCCTTATACAAAGTATAAGGAAGTATAGTAATCCCGATTTGCGAAATGGATTTTGTATTTCACATTGCTCGAAAACGAAGGATCGCTGAATGTTGCCAATTTATACGTGTGACTGTCATGATGTCTAGTTGCACACCTGCAAGTGTCGTCTTAACACGAGCTCTCGTTTTAGAGATATAAGGGATTTTACACGATTTTTCGTGACGTCTGTATGTGTGTGTGTGTGTCTGTGTGTGGGTATGTCGCATAACTCAAAAACGGTTGGACGTAGAAAGTTGCGAATTGGTACATAGGTTTGTTATAACATCTAGTTGTGCACCTCCCTTTTTGGACTTTCTATGATTTTCCGTTATGGAGATATTTGGGAAAATTAGGTTCATAATGACAAAAATACATAGGTTTTGGCCATAATGTATCAAAAAACGGAAATAACTCAAAAACGGTTGAACGTAGAAAGTTGCGAATTGGTACATAGGTTTGTTATAACATATAGTTCTGCACCTTCCTTTTTGGACTTTGTATGATTTTCCATTTTGGAGATATTTAGGAAAATTAGGTTCATAATGACCAAAAATACATTGGTTTTGGCCATAATGTATCAAAAAACGGTAATAACTCAAAAACGGTTTGGACAAATCTTGCAGTTTAACTGACTTCCCGACTAGCTAGACATTTGAAACTTTCAGAAAAGCTCAGAACACGTTGACAATGCGTTTTTTTAATATTTTTGGCCAACTGTTTCCGATACCTGCTGCCTTCGGCAGCGTTGCCAGTACATATCTTGCAATCGATTTTTAACTAACTTCCCAACTAGCTAGACATTTAAAACTTCCAGAAAAGCTCAGAACACGGGGACAATGCATTTTTTAAATATTTTTAGCCAATTGCTTCGTGTCACTGCTGCCTTTAGCAGCGTTTATATGATTCAACAGAAAATCTATTTAACTAACTTCCCGACTAGTTAGAGATTTGAAACTTCCGAAATAGTTCAGAAACACGGTGAAAATGCATTTTTTAACACTTTTATCCAATTGTTTCGGATCCGAAGTCTCCCCCCAAGGCACAACTTTGACATGAGTCCATCCCAAGGCAAAACTTTGACATGAGTCCCCCCAAGGCACAACTTTGACATGAGTCCCTTCCCCAAGGCACAACTTTGACATGAGTCCCCCCCACGGCACAACTTGGACATGAGTCCCCCCCAAAGGCACAACTTTGACATGAGTCCCCCCCAAGGCACATGAGTCCCCCTCAAGATACAACTTTGACATGAGTCCCCCCCAAGGCACAACTTTGACATGAGTCCCCCCAAGGTGCAACTTTGAAATAAGTCCCCCCAAGGCCCAACTTTGACATGAGTCCCCCCAAGGCCCAACTTTGACATGAGTCCCCCCCCAAGTACAACTTTGACATGAGTCCCCCCAAGGCACAACTTTGACATGAGTCCCCCCCCCCAAGGATTTTAAAATGAGTCCCCTCAAGGCACAATTTTATTTATTTATTTATTTACTTTTTTTTACGTATGCATGCATTTTTTTTTAAATATTTTTAGCCAACTGTTTCGGGTCCAGTGACAATATTTTTTAACATTATGTATATTTCTAAAAGTGTATAAGGAAGTCATGTGGTGCCCACATCAGATTTTTTAATATAGGAATTATTGGCTAGTGCTCGAATAATTTTGCAGCCGACTGTATCTCTATAACGAGAGCTCGTGTTAAGACGACACTTGCAGGTGTACAACTAGACATCATGACAGTCACACGTTTCAGCGATCATTCGTTTTCGAGCAATGTGAAATGCAAAATCCATTTCGCAAATCGGGATTACTATACTTCCTTATACTTTGTATAAGGAAGTAAAAAAAAAAAAAAAAGTGCAGGGCAAAAGAAAACAGTAGACAGGCCACACACGATTTTTTTTTAACAAAGCTAACTTCAAAATAGTTATTGCTGTTTAAATTTAAACAAAGGTATCCAAATTTATGCCTATATAATATAATGTCTTATACAAATTCACGCAATATAAATTGTTTATTGATATTAATATTTATCAAATTATTTTCCATTATGAATGCAGATGATTTTTATCTCAGAAAAGTATAGCCCTAAAAATAGAAAGAATGAATTATTGCCCTATAGGGGACATCTTTTTAAAAATATTAAAAATATTTTTTTAGACTTTTAGTTCCCCATCATACTATAGGTATGGGGAACTTAGGTAATCGTGAAAATTTTCGACCTCGGTTTTTTTATTTTTTACACGTTTTCAGGTGTGAGGGATCCGAAAATGGCAGAATTTGTACGGTGTCTGTTAGTGTGTTAGTGTGTTAGTGCGTTAGTCCGTTAGTTTATTAGTCTGCGTACACGATATCTCAAGAACAAATTGTCGCAGAGAGATCAGATCAGTTTTAAAATATTACTTTCGACACTGGCAAGACCCCTATGCAATTGCAACCTTCGAATTCAAAAACTTCGTAAGTTATTAGAAATTTACGATTTTCTTAACATGGGAGAATAGGACAAAAATTCATTTAAACGCGCATTAAATGGAAACTTTTTACTGTAAAAATGTCAGACCAGTTTTAAAATATCAGTTTTGATGCCGGAATGAACATCAGTAACTATAAATATGCTACTTTGAAAATTTCGCAAGTTATTGGAAATTTACGAATTTCTTAACATGGCAGTAAAGGGCAAAATTTCACATAAACGTTAGTTATGAGAGATATTTTCATCGTAAAGATGTCAGACTACTTTTGAAATATTATTTAGAACACTGGCATGAATATTAATGACGATGAATTTTCCAATATAAAAATTTCGTGAGTTATTGGAAACTTACGAATTTCTTAACATGGCAGAATAAAGCAAAATTTCACATAAAGGTCAATCTTGAGGGATATTTTCATCGTAAAGATGTCAAACCACTTTCTAAATATTATTTAAGATACTGGCATATATATCATAGACTATGATTTTACCAATTTAAAAAAATTCTTAAGTTATTTGGAATTTACGATTTACTTAACATGTTAGAATATGGCAAAATTGAGCATAAACTTCCATCTTGAGGATCATAAATACATTAGACTACTACTTCGAAATTACATTTATGATATTTGTTTGAACATGATTGAATACAAATATTTTAATAGGAAAACTTCGTAAATTATTCGTAATTTACGATTTTATCAACATAGCGAAATTGTAAATTTTTCATATAAATATGAATTTTGAGGATTATTGCATTGGAAATAGTAGCATGTAAACTAAACAACGGAATTGACCCTGATAAAATGAATTAATGGATTAGAATAAGATAAATATATCGAAGTGAACGGTAGATTGCCTATTAGGCGGGGATTTTATTTTGTCACTGTATCAAGCTATGGTCAAATTCATTTCTTTTAACATGATTATAATATGTCTCGCACTAGAAATTTATGAGAACATAAATATGATGGGGAACTGAGCAGAGTCTACCTATGCCAACTAGTTTGAAATTATTAAGGGAATAGGGTTAAACAATTTGTTTCAAAGATATTGACGGGTTCTTTTTAATACTCATATATTAAATTCCACACACACCCTCCCCCCCCGGGGGGAGGGGAGAAAGTAATGTTTCCTCATTAACATATATGTAAATATATATATATTTATTTATTTATTTACGATGATTGGTTAAAAAGAATCCTCATCGTTAACATTTATCCGGAATTATATCCTACGCTGCTATATTACGAAATGGGACAACATCATTACCTGTTGAGCGATATGCACCAAAGTTTATAGGCACCAATTTATATCAAGGTGCATTTAAATATAACTTTTATACAATACTGTGCATAAGTTTCAGTTCCCCATCATACTATAGGTATGGGGAACTTAGGTAATTAAGAAAATTTTCGACCTCAGTTTTTTTTAGGTGTGAGGAATCCGAAAATGACAAAATTTGTATGGTGTCTGTCTGTAGGGTGTTTGTTAGTTTGTTAGTCCGTTAGTGCGTTAGTCCGTTAGTATGTTAGTCTGTGTACACGATATCTCAAAAACAAATTGCGCAGAGAGGTCAAATCAGTTTTAAAATATTACTTTCGACACTGACAAGAACCCTATTTATTTACAACATTCAAATTAAAAAACTTCGTAAGTTATTTGAAATTTACGATTTTCTTAACATTGGAGAATAGGGCAAAATTTCACTTAAATATTTGCATTAAATGAAAAACTTTTTCTGTAAAAATGTCAGACCAGTTTTAAAATATCAGTTTTGACGCCGGAGTGAACATCAGTTACTATAAATATGCTACTTTAAAAATTTCGGAAGTTATTGGATATATACGAATTTCTTAACATGGCAGAATAGAATAAAATTTCACATAAGCGTCAATTTTGAGGGATATTTTCATCGTAAAGATGTCAGACTACTTTAGAAATATTATTTAGGATACTGGCATGACTATTATTGACTATGAATTTTCCAATATAAAATTTTCGTAAGTTATTAGAATTTTACAAATTTCTTATCATAACTGAATAGGGCAAAATTTTACACAAACGCCAATCTTGAGTGATATTTTTATCATTAAGATGTCAGACCACTTTTCAAATATTATTTAGGACACTGACATGAATACCATAGAGTATGAGTTTTCCAATTTAAAAAATTCGTAAATTATTAGAATTTTACGAATTTCTTATCATAAAAGAATAGGGCAAAATTTTACACAAACGTCAATCTTGAGTGATATTTTCATCATTAAGATGTCAGACCACTTTTGAAATATTATTTAGGATACTGAAATGAATACCATAGAGTATGAATTTTACAATTTAAACTAGTATGTTGTGGCACCACAAGACTTTCTTCTATATTTTCCTATACAAATTCACTCAATAACAACAACAACAACAAAAAATTTCCAAGTTTTTTTTCGTTAAAAGTAAAAAAAAAAATCAATAACTTTCTTTTAAATTATTACATATTTATAGTTCAACCATTCGTTTTAAAGGTATTGACGATACCTTTCGAAATATACCCATCTTGAAAATTTATCCCCCCCAACCGGGGGGTACTTCCCCCCAGGAGGTGAAGCGATGCCCCCCACATGCACAATTTTTTTTTACTAATTAACTACTACTATTATCAATAATTCATATTAATTTTACAATCACAGGTTAAGAATAACTCTCATCATGTACATTTATACGAAATTTTGTCCTATACTGCCATGTTAAAAATTTAGAAAAAATACGATCACAGCACCACCTGTTGAGCGATTAATCCCCAAATCTAATTTGCACACGTTTATGTCAGGAGTCAACTAAATACCAAGTTTGGTTAAATTTCGGTTAAAAAAAAAAAAAAAAACATGATTGTCTACAAATACATGATTGATAACATATAACATGACTACAAATACATGAACATGATTGTCTACAAATATTCTAATAGGAAAATTTCGTAAGTTATTCGAAATTTAAGTTTTTATCAACATAGCAAAATGGGGCGATTTTTCGTATAAATATGCATTTTTGGGATTGTAGCATTGGAAATAGTAGCATGAAAATAAACTACAAAATTGATCCCAATAAAATAAATTAATAGATTAGAAGAAGATAAATATATCGAACTGAAAGGTGGGTAGCCTATTAGGCGAGGATTTCGTTCTGTCACTGTGTCAAGCGTTTGGTCAAATTCATTTCTCTTAACATGAATATAATATGTCCTGTACAAGAAATTTATGACAATGATATGATGGGGAATACAATAATATGATGGGGAACTGAGCAGAGTCCACCTATGCCAACTAGTTTGACTTAAAATTCCAGAAATTTTTTATCATACACAGGCAGATGGGCATTTTCCAAAAATAATGAAATCGTATTTAGGATATCTCAAAACATGTAAATACATAGAAAACTAGAAGTTGAAAATGTTTACGTAACCGACACTTTCTTTTGTCGAATATAGAAGAAAATAAAAAGTAATATGCCGTCAAAGAAACGAAAAATAAGGGAAGGGAAATAGAAATGATTTTAGATATAGCTAGATTTCAACTCGAGGCATGTTTCAATGGATTAAAAAAAAATAATAAGAGAAGAAATCTTGAAAAGGTACACGTGTTTTTATTATCAACAAAGTTAAAAAAAAAAAAAAAAAAATGCTTATGACTTCTTTTTCTCTGTCCGTGCTCTTACATCCTTAAATTATTTTTTTTAGAATTTCTTCAAACTGATATATGTTAGTCAAGTTCACTATGATATGTTTTCTAAGGATACCCAAAAGAATGTCAATACATTGCGTTCTATGTCAGATATTTTTAAAAGTCATAATTAAAAATATTTACACTGGATAAATGATAATGAAATCGACATGTTTTATTCATTTGCACCATTTTTATTTATTTATTTATTATTATATAGATTACTAGCAGGCTTTGCCCGCTTCGCTGGACATTAAACTTAAATGAGTTGTCAAAATCCCATATCTTTATTAATAACGTAAGTTCTCGCTGTGATTGGTACATGTTTTCTCGCTCGCAAAGTGAGGAGTCTGGGTCTCCACTGTCTTCGGCACAACTTTCCCACTTCTTACTTCCCCTTCCATAGCGGGTGAGTTCGAAGTTTTGCAAAATCACACTAATGTACATAATGCGTACCCTTAATCAATATCCGCACACCAAAATTCGCCATTCTAAGATAATTCAAAGCGAATTCAAACGGAAAGACATGTTTTTACACATGTTTATTGGGAACAACTTCAGTATAACCCCACAACGATACTTGGCGCTTTTTTTGTTGGAAATTATGGCCAAATCATAAATCTAAAAATCATAAATCATAAATCATATATGATAAATGATAAAATCATAATCTAAATCAGAAACCATAAATCATAAAATCATAAATCAAAAATAAACAACATATTAGGCTGCCATATTATATCGCAAACAGTCCAGAACAACATCGTTATCCTTCAAAACTGCGCCAAAGAAAAATCGCCAAATTCAGCTGTGGGGTTATACTGAAGTTATACCGTTTATTGCCCTCCGACTCCGAGAACGGGGGGAGGAGATTTCGAATTTCGTGAAATCCAGTTACAATAAGTGTCGGATGCAAACAAACAATTTACGCACCAAATTTCGTGAACACAGAAGTCTTTAATAGAAAATCTATATTAATAAAATCAGAGTTTTATCTGTAAATTTGTCGGAATCAAAAAAATTTGCGATATCTTCACGTTTCACACCTCATGAAAGCCGAAAATGGCTTCAGAAAATTTTGCCTGTGTGTGTGTGTGTGTGTGTGTCTGTGTGTGTGTCATCGTGTCCGAATGTCCCTTTCTTTGTCCGGGCACTAGCAGGCTTTGCCCGCTTCGCTGGACATTAAACTTAAATGAGTTGTCAAAATCCCATATCTTTATTAATAACCCAAGTTCTCGCTGTGATTGGTAGAGGTTTTCTCGCTCGCAAAGTGAGGAGTCTAGGTCTCCACTGTCTTCGGCACAACTTACCCACTTCTTACTTCCCCTTCCTCAGCGGGTGAGTTCGAAGTTTTGCAAAATCACACTAATGTACATAATGCATACACTTAATCAATATACAGTCTGGGTCCCCACTGCCTTAGGCACAACTTACCCACTTGTTACTTCCCCTTCCTCAGTGGGTGAGTTCGAAGTTTTGCAAAATCCCACTAACGTACATAATGCGTACACTTAATCAATATCCGCACACCAAAATTCGCCATTCTAAGATAATTGTGTTTATTGGGAACGACTTCAGTATAAACCCACAACGATATTTGGCGATTTTTTTTGTTGGCGATTATGGCTAAATCATAAATCTAAAAATCATAAATCATATATGATAAATGATAAAATCATAATCTAAATCATAAATCCAAAATAAACAAAATATTAGGCTGCCATATTATATCGCAAACAGTCCAGAACGACATCGTTATCCTTCAAAACAACGCCAAAGAAAAATCACCAAATTCAGCTGTGGGGTTATACAGAAGTTATACCGTTTATTGCCCTCCGACTCCGAGAAGGGGGGGGGGATTTCGAATTTCGTGAAATCCAGTTACAATAAGTGCCGGATGCAAACAAACAATTTACGCACCAAATTTCGTGACCACAGAAGTCTTTAATAGAAAATATAAATAAATAAGTACAAAATGCACAGCTTTAGTATGGGAACCCTTTGGTGACTTTAAATATTTTAAGCCATTTTTGCGATGAACTGAATTGGCTATCTCAATTGTGCAATCAAAGATCTTGGCGAGAAACGTCCGAGCTACTTCGGTTCCGAATTTCAAATTTTGCCAAAGGAATCCAATACTAAAGCTGTTCCATATCGAATCTAGGTTGAAAACGGAAAAAGGGTAAAATAAATTAGAAATATCAGACCTATATTTATAAATTTGGTACCAAACGAAAGAGGCGATTTTTCTGAATTCAGGGGTGCAAACAGTTTTTCCATGCGACAATTTGATATTAAAAAAATAAATAAAGTATGAAATTTAAGTGGCAACGGAAAAACGGAAAAAGGGGAAAATAAATTAGAAGTATCAGACCTATCGTTACAAATTCAGTACCAAATTAAGGAGATGATTTTTCTGAATCCTGGGGTGTAAACAGTTTTTCGATACGACAATTAGATGTTTTAAAATTAACTAAAGTATGAAACTCAGATGGCAAAACTTCATTTAAATCTTTTCATAATTTGTAGTGCGATTCACGCGAATGAAAAAAGTCTTTATCTTAAAAATTTATTTTTGCATTTTATTTTTTCATTCAAAGCGTTTTAGTGAAAAAATATTTATGGCGCATGCGCAGGCGTTTTTTACACACAATTTAAACACTAATCAGAATTTTGAAAATTTCTATAGATATAATTTTAAGTTGGGTGAAGACCTAAGTTTCTGCCAAGCGCCGTTGAATTCCGTCCAGCCGTTCTCGAGTGATGCCCGGACAAACGTGTTTTAGTCTTTTACCCCCCAGGGGGGAACGGGGGAGAATTTCTGAAAAGTTGATGGATATAATTTTAAGTTGGGTGAATACCTAAATCCCTGCCAAGCGCCGTTGAATTCCGTTCAGCCGTTCTCGAGTGATGCCCGGACGAACGTATTTTAGTCTTTTACCCCCTAGGGGGAGAACGGGGGGGAATTTCTGAAAAGTTGATAGATATAATTTTAAGTTGGGTGAACACCTAAATTCCTGCCAAGCATCGTTGAATTCCGTCCAGTCGTTCTCAAGTGATGCCCGGACAAAAAAAGCGACATTCGGACACGATGACACACACACAGGCAAAATTTTCTGAAGTCATTTTCGGCTTTCATGGGGTGTGAAACGTGAAGATATCGCAAAATTTTTCGATTCCGACAAATTTACAGACAAAACTCTGATTTTATTAATATAGATCACTCGAGAACGGCTGGGCGGAATTCAACGGCGCTTGGCAGGAATTTAGGTCTTCACCCAACTTAAAATTATATCTATCAACTTTTCAGAAATTTCCCCCCGTTCCCCCTAGGGGGTAAAAGACTAAAACACGTTTGTCCAGGCATCACTCGAGAACGACTGGACGGAATTCAACGGCGCTTGGCAGAAACTTAGGTCTTCACCCAACTTGAAATTATATCTATAGAAATTTTCAAAATTATGATTAGTGTTTAAATTGTGGGTAAAAAACGCCTGCGCATGCGCCATAAATATTTCTTCACTAAAATGCTTTGAATGGAAAAAAAAAAAAAAAAAAATTAAGTTAAAGACTTTTGTATTCGCGGGATTTTCACTACAAATTATAAAAAGATTGAAATGAAGTTTTGCCATCTGAGTTTCATACTTTAGCTAATTTTATAAAATCTAATTGTCGTATCGAAAAACTGTTTACACCCCAGGATTCAGAAAAATCACCTCTTTCATTTGGCACTGAATTTGTAATGATAGGTCTGATATTCCTAATTTGATTTCCCTTTATCCGTTTTTCCGTTGTCACTTAAATTTCATACTTTAGTTATTTTTTAAAAATCTAATTGTCGCATCGAAAAACTGTTTGCACCCCTGGATTCAGAAAAATCGTCCCTTTCATTTGGTATCAAATTTATAAATATAGGTCTGATATTTCTAATTAATTTTACCCTTTTAACGTTTTTAACCCAGATTCGGTAGGAATTTATATATTTTTTTATTTTCCAGAAATAAAATGAAATATTTTTAATTTCACGTGAATAAAAATAAAAAAAAGAGAGAAAAATACAAAAGTTGGTAATTTTTTTTTTTTTTTTTTAAATGAGGAATTTGCATGTGGATAAATATTTTCATAGAGATATTTGACATTAGTTTAATATTTTTATTTAATTAAGCAGTACTTTTCTTTCCTCAGTAAAACAAAAATTTTTGTTGGCATTATGTACCTTATGAGGTTTTTTTTTATGTTCTCCCCTTAATTGTAAATGATTATAATTTGGATTTTATTAAAAAATTTTTATTTTTATTTTGTAAATACCAGAAAAGAGTTTTTATTTTATTTTATTATTTCATTTTATTTATTTATTTATTTTCTGTATGGAACAGCTTTAGTACTGGATTCCTTTGGCAAAATTTGAAATTCGGAACCGAAGTTGCTCGGACGTTTCTCGCCAAGATCTTTAATTGCACAATTGAGATAGCCAATACAGTTCATCGCAAAAATGGCTTAAAATATTTAAAGCCCCCAAAGGTTTCCCATACTAAAGTTGTGCGTTTCGTATTTATTTATTTATAATATTTTCTATTAAAGACTTCTGTGGTCAAGAAATTTGGTGCATAAATTGTTTGTATGCATCCGGCACTTATTGTAACTGGATTTCACGAAATTCGAAATACCCCCCCCCCCTTTCTCGGAGTCGGAGGGCAATAAACGGTATAACTTCAGTATAACCCCACAACTGAATTTGGCGATTTTTTTTTTTTGGCGCCGTTTTGAAGGATAACGATGTCGTTCTGGACTGTTTGCGATATAATATGGCAGCCTAATATGATGTTTATTTTGGATTTATGATTTTATGATTTATGATTTATGATTTATGATTTAGATTATGATTTTATCATTTACCATAGATGATTTATGATTTTTAGATTTATGATTTAGCCATAATCGCCTACAAAAAAATCGCCAAATATCGTTGTGGGGTTATACTGAAGTCGTTTTCAATAAACATGTGTAAAAACATGTTTTTCCGTTTGAATTCGTTTGAATTATCTTAGAATGGCGAATTTTGGTGTGCGGATATTTATTAAGTGTACGCATTATGTACATTAGTGGGATTTTGTAAAACTTCGAACTCACCCGCTGAGGAAGGGGAAGTAAGAAGTGGGTAAGTTGTGCCGATGACAGTGGAGACCTAGACTCCTCACTTTGCGAGCGAGAAAACCTCTACCAATCACAGCAAGAACTTAGGTTATTAATAAAGATATGGGATTTTAACAACTTATTTAAGTTTAATGTCCAGCGAAGCGGGCAAAGCCTGCTAGTATTATAAATAAATAAATACAAAACGCACAGGCTATCTCAATTGTGGCAATATTGGCTATCTCAATTTTGCAATTAAAGATCTTGGCGAGAAACGTCCAAGCTACTTTGGTTCCGAATTTCAAATTGTGCCAAAGGGATCCAATACTAAAGCTGTTCCATACACAAAATAAATAAATAAATAAAATAAAGTAAAATAATAAAATAAAATAAAAACTCTTCTCTGATATTTACAAAATAAAAATAAAAAATCTTGATAAAATCCAAATTATAATCATTTACAATTAAGAGGAGAACATATAAAAAACCTCATAAGGTACATAATAACAACAAAAAATTTTGTTTTACTGCAGGAAAGTACTGCTTAATTAAATAAAAATATTAAACTAATGCCAAATATCTCCATGAAAATATTTATCCACGTGCAAATTCCTCATTTAAAATAAAAATCACCAACTTTTGTAGGTATTTTTCTCTCTAATTTTTATTATTCACGTGAAATTAAAAATATTTCATTTTATTTCTGGAAAATAAAATAATATATAAATGCCTATATATAAATATAAAACCTTTTACAGAATCTGGGTTAAAAACGGAAAAAGGGTAAAATAAATTAGAAATATCAGACCTATATTTATAAATTTGATACCAAATGAAAGGGGCGAATTTTCTGAATCCAGGGGTGCTAACAGTTTTTCGATGCGACAATTAGATTTTAAAAAAATAACTAAAGTATGAAATTTAAATGGCAACGGAAAAACGTAAAAAAGGAAAAATAAATTAGAAGTATCAGACCTATCGTTACAAATTCAGTACCAAATGAAAGTGGGGATTTTTCTGAATCTTAGGGTGTAAACAGTTTTTCGATACGACAATTATATTTTTTAAAATTAACTAAAGTATGAAACTTAGATGGCAACACTTCATTTCAATCTTTTCATAATTTGTAGTGCGAATCACGTGAATAAAAAAGTCTTTGACTTAAAAATTTATTTTTATATTTTATTTTTCCATTCAAAGCGTTTTAGTGAAAAAATATTTATGGCGCATGCGCAGGCGTTTTTTACACACAATTTAAACACTAATCATAATTTTGAAAATTTCTATAGATATAATTTCAAGTTGGGTGAAGACCTAAGTTTCTGGCAAGCGCCGTTGAATTCCGTCCAGCCGTTCTCGAGTGATGCCCGGACAAACGTGTTTTAGTCTTTTACCCCCCAGGGGGGAACGGGGAGGAATTTCTGAAAAGTTGATAGATATAATTTTAAGTTGGGTGAAGACCTAAATTCCTGCCAAGCGTCGTTGAATTCCGTCCAGCCGTTCTCGAGTGATGCCCGGACAAACGTGTTTTAGTCTTTTACCCCCCAGGGGGGAACGGGGAGGAATTTCTGAAAAGTTGATAGATATAATTTTAACTTGGGTGAAGACCTAAATTCCTGCCAAGCGTCGTTGAATTCCGTCCAGCCGTTCTCAAGTGATGCCCGGACAAAAAAAGCGACATTCGGACACGATGACACACACACAGACACACACACACACACACACACACACACACACACACACACACACACACACAGGCAAAATTTTCTGAAGTCATTTTCGGCTTGGGGTGTGAAACGTGAAGATATCGCAAAATTTTTCGATTCCAACAAATTTACAGACAAAACTCTGATTTTATTAATATAGATGGTATTATTTGCAAATTAGCATTGAGGTTTACATGGTCATACATTATGACTTGAATTAGTTTATCTGTCTGTCCGTGCTCTTAATTTCCGTTAATGTTTATAAAATTCTTTGAAATTAATTAATTTTATTCATGTTCACTATGACATGCTCTCTACTGAAAACGGTTTAAATAGCGCGGTTTGAGTACAGTGATTCATAAAACGTTTGGGATGCATGAGTCTACGAGAGGTATATTTTAAAGCATAATTTAATATTTTTATACGACATACAATATAATGAAATTTTTATACCCTATTTAACATATCCAAAACATTTTTTAATAAATAAAGTATAATTCGCGTAATTCATCGGTTTACAGGGTCCTACAAATTTGTTGTGATTCCTTTTGAGATACAAGTAAAAATGTCTCGATGTAAATTTTCAGTGTTGCATGGTTTTCGTACTACATCAACGGTGCATGAGTAAAGTTTAGAGACGATAACAGGCCTACATAAAAGCAACCATTTTATTGCTTTCTCTTTAAAAATATAGCTGTTATATTGCTTTTGTGAGACTCTTTACTCCGTAATTAGAACAAAATATACTTTTTTAGGCTTTTTCTTTTCAAACAATATACTACAAAGGCAATCACTGCGTGGAGACTACACAAAAACACCAATTAAATATATAGTTTCCCTTTAAAATAAAGAAAAAAGTATAAAAATAATTTTTGCGACTTCCTCTTACTCTCTGCTAGAAGCAAGATGTTTTTTACGGTCTTATTAAATTCATTGAAGGTTAAGCGATGCAATGTGTATGTATATAGCTTGATAATGTTCAATACGAGACACATGATTTTTCTTTGTCGTTTAGTTTTAGTTTCATTGCCATGTACATTTATTCGTGCAAATTTTCAGTATATATGTATATATATATATATTTATTTTATTTTATTTATTATTATTATTATTATTTATTTATTTATTTATTGAGAATTAAGACATATTCTACAACAAAATTGCTTTATAAAAATCGTAAACTAGTATGTTTCAGTCATCAAAGATTTTTCTTTTATATCATTCAAATATTTGCTTGTCTAATCTTGTTCATATTATCACTATCGAGACAAACAGACTTGACTCAAAATTACTAACTTTTCAGATACAAACCATAAACCCCTTATGACCAGACAACCAACAGGAATTAAGCCACTTTGATATACCTTAGATACCACTTAGGCCCTTTCAAAAAATGGCTTAACACAAAATCGCGATTTTTTTTTTTTTTTTTATTCAAAATTTTACTTCAACTGAATTGTTTTACTCAAAATCGCGATTTTTTGTTTTACGCCTCTTTGCCATGAGAGCAATGATATGAGTGAGCAATATCAAAATAATAAAGAATAAAAATAATTGTAATTACATACTTTTGGCGCAACTTCGTTTACTAAATTTATCGCAGCGTTTTAAAATAAATATTCTTTATAATTTAGAAAAAAAAAAGAATTAAACATGAATTTTTCTCTTTATGAAAAAATAATTCCACATTTCTGAAATATTTAACACTGAATTAATATATCTATCTATATAAAAATGAATGTTTGTCTGTATGTCCTTTATAAAATTGTAAACGGCTTGACCGATTTCGATCATTCTTTTTTGGGTTTTTTTTCCTTATAGGTCAGGGATGGTTTAGGAAAAAAAAATTGAAAACATTCGCCCCCAAGGGGGGGGGAGGGGGGCAAAACGTGAATTCAAAAATTCCTTCATATCTCAAACAAAAAAACAGATATCCGTAAAGTTTTTGCTTTAAAATATAGCTAATATAAATGTCTAAAAACCAATTTCTGGAATTTTCGAAATTCGGTCCCCAAGGGGGGGCGGGGGGGTCAAAACGGGATTTCACATGCGTAAAACGCGATTTCGCATAATCCTATATATCTCAAACAAAAAAAAAAAAAAAACAGATATACGTGCAATTTTTGCTATGAAATATAGCTAATACAAATATCTAAAAACCAATTTCTGGAATTTTAAAAATTCAGCCCCCAGGTGGGGCAGCAGGGGCAAAAACAATTAGAAATACAGTTAGGCCTTTCAAAATTGGTACAAATAGGTTTCAATAGCCTGCAAGTCGAATGGGGATATTTTCGAACGTATAAAGTTATTAGGAGGGGAGAGAAGGGGGATGGGAGAGGGGGGGCAAAAAAAAAATAAAAAATAGAGTTAGATCGTTCAAATTTGGTATATAGAGGTTTTCGATACTTACAAATCGATTGCGGATATTTTCGAATTTGTAAAATTATTAGGAGGTGCGGGAAGGGGGGGCTATGGGCAAAAACAAATAGAAATACAGTTAGGGCATTCAAAATTGGTACAGATAGGTTTTAAAGGCCTGTAAGTCGAATGGGGATATTTTCGAAAGTGTAAAGTTATTAGGAGGGGCGAGAAGGGGGGGGGATGGGGGGGGCAAAAAAATAAAAATAGAGTTAGATTGTTCAAAATTGATACACAAATGGTTTTCGATACTTAAAATCGAATGCGGATATTTTTGAATTTGTAAAATTATTAGGAGGGGCGGTAAGGAGGGCTATGGGCATAAACAAATAGAAATGCAGTTAGGCTGTTCAAAATTGGTACAGATTGGTTTTAGAGGCCTGCAAGTCGAATGGGGATATTTTCGAAAGTGTAACGTTATTAGGAGGGACAGGAGGGGGGGCGGAGGGGCAAAAAAAAAAAATAAAATAGAGTTAGATCATTCAAAATTGGTACATAGAGGTTTTCGATACTTACAAATCGACATTTTTCCTAATCAGATTTTGTTTCGCTTATTTTTTTTTATTTTTTTTTATTTTTTTTTTTTTTTTTGCACGTGATAAAAATTAATGCAATTTTGAGAATTCAGTAACTATAATGATTCATTTAAAAATAGGGTCCAGCGAAGCGGGCGAAGCCTGCTAGTACATATATATATATATATATATATATATATATATATACATATTAATACACTAGAATTGTTCCGATCTCCTCCGCCCAATATACGTAACACTAGTGTCCAAGTGGTTCTGTTCTCGGGAAGTGTCGGGTTCGAACACAGGTCCCTCTCTTTTACCTACAAATTTTGAGTTCTCCGTGGTTTTCTCAGACATTAGCATAATTATTGATTAGGACCCCTTAAAAGACCCAAAGGAAGGCATTTCACCCAGGTCTCGAGTCCACGTGCAGTCAGTCGGTCTTAATTCCTATAACACAAAATTTCCTTAATCTATGATATTGGAATTTGTTAGCTGAGGCTACCAGTAAGAGAAACTATTTTAAAAATGAAACATATTACAAAATTTTTTCTGATGCCAATTAAATTCCTTGGGCGGTTCTGAACCCCCCCCCCCTACTTTTTGTCTATATCTTTGAGTAATATATTCATTTTATATTTGCAACTTTGTAGCTTCTGTTTGCGTGCCTTATTAATTTAATGCGATTAATAAAAAAATATATTTATATCATTATTTTTTTTTAAATCAAAAATGGTTTCCTGAAGGTCTAAGATTAAACAAAGGTTTTTATACATCAAATCTAGCAATATCTATGTAAAGTAATTTTTTCCTGTTTTGAGAAAGGAGGGGGAGATTTAAAAATACCTTGCGTGAGAATATGTCCAAGTCCAATAAACTGCGAATCAATTATTTTAAATTAATAATTCAATCAAGACAATTACAGAGTGAAACAGCATATTTTAAATATAAATATGTACTTGTGAAAATTTTCTCAATTGATGAAAAGAAAAAAAATCCAGTAATTAAATTGTAAAAATAATTTTACTTTTTTCTTCATATTTCATTATATACAATAACGTTTTAATTTATCGCTACTAGATGGCAGTACGTCCAAAGACTTTTATTTCTTAGAAGGTCGTAGTTCTAGTTCAAGTTCAAAATTTATGACAGTAATTTTTCAAATCTTCCAAGTGATTTTGCCTTTTATACGGTTTTTTAATGTAAAATGATTGTATGTTTTAATAAACTTATTGGAGCACTTTACGCTAATTTTAACTTCATAAGGACACAAGAATCATATAATAGTTTAAATTTCTTATTCGAATTCTTACTTCAGTGTCAATCCAGTTCTTACTGAAAAATGATATTGCCATTGTAATATTCTTTAACCATTTTAAAAATATATCGTAGAAACAACAAATATATATATTGATTTTCTGGATTTTAAGACTTATTTTTTCTCCGCAAATTTTCAATTAAATCTGTAATAGGAGACTTCATCAATTGTAAAGGCAGCTTTGTTAATTTTATTTGTTATTCTGTCACCTATATTTCACAGCTTTAATCTTCCGTACGTAACTTATTATGAAAGAAAAAAAAAAGAATCACACCTCGTTGTTCTTGATTCCTGTCAATAAAACAAGATTTGTCACTTTTTAAGCAGGTCAGTGCATCAGGATCATTAGTTGGAAAGTATAAAGTAGTCGCAAATTTCAAAGTGTTAAATAACATCAGCTTAATAACAGCTAAATGGCCTCACAATTTGGCTCAATGACAAAGCAAACCAGAAGTTATTAAATGTATAGTTTTCATTTAAAAAACTAAAGCAAAAGCAGGTGACATTCATCAGGGGAAAAAGTTGAACTTATCATTTTCAAAATTTTGGAAAACGTTTAATATAATCAACTTATACATATTTATAAAATAGCAAGTTTTTTTTTTTTATATAATTAGTTAAAAATTATGAGTAGGGGAGAGGGAGGGGGGTGAATGGGACGCAGGATGAATGGGACAATAGCAAAATCTTTATGTTTTGCATGCACCAGAAACTTGACAATTTTGCTGATATATGGCAGCACTGACACTGAGGTCATTCATCAAGTGTAGTTTCAGAATTGTGCTATTCATAGAAGAGCAGAAAAAAATTAAAGTGTCTTTTTCAGCTGCCAAACTAAGTTTTTACAGATGCAGTTTGGTAGTAGTTAAGAAATTAACTATTTGCTTAAAGTTAATATAACTCTTATATGGTGAAAAGGCATAATTTTTTATTGTAGTTATGATATTCAAAAAGAATATTGACAATTGTTCATTAAACCTATTTCCTGTTTTATATGCTCATGTGATGGTTGGGATGAATGGGACAGTTTAAACGGGGATAAATGGGACATTCCCCTCTATGTACTAATTTAAAATTTTACACAAGAATTATATTAAAACGTAAATAAGCAATATTGATTATCAGGATTCTTAATTTTGTGGACTGCCCCTCCGTCCCCCCTTCCCGCCCTCCTAATAACTTTACAAATTCGAAAATATCCGCAATCGATTTGTAGGCATCAGAAACCTCTACATACCAATTTTGAACGGTCTAACTCTATTTTTATTTTTATTTTTTTACTCCCCGCCCCCCCCCCCTTTCTGACCCTCCTAATAACTTTACACTTTCGAAAATATCCACATTTGACTTGCAGGTCTCTAAAACCTATCTATATCAATTTTGAACGGTCTAACTATATTTCTATTTTTTTTGCCCCAGTGCCCCCCTTTCCCGCCCCACCTGGGATGAATTTAGTTTTTATGTATTTGTGGGAGCTATATTTTAGAGCAAAAATATCTCACATATATCTTTTTTTTCCTGTTTGCGATATAAAGGATTATTTCAAATCACGTTTTGCCTCCTCTTCTCCCCTCTTGGGGGCTGAATTTCGAAAATTCCAGGAAGTAGTTTTTAGGTATTTGTATTAGCTATATATTAGAGCAAAAATTTCACATATATCTGTTTGAGATATATAGGAGTATGTTAAACCACGTTTTGCCCCCCTTTCCCCCCTTGGGGGCTGAATTTCGAAAATTCCAGAAATTAGTTTTTAGATATTTGAATTAGCTATATTTTAAAGCAAAAATTTTACGGATATCTGTGTTTTCCTTTGAGATATGAAGGTTTTTGTGAAATCACATTTTGCCCCCTACACCCCCTTAGGGGGCGAATTTCGCAAAATCGCTTCTTAGGGAGTGCTTACACTATATGTTCTATAATCTGACCCAGTTTCGAGTCAGTGGCTCCAATAGATTTCGCTGTGCGTTGATGAGTCAGTGAGTGAGTGAGTGAGTGAGTGAGTGGAAGTACTCTTTTATATGTATAGATAATAGTTTTAAGTAACTGAAAAGGTATGTTTTAAATACAGTTTTTGTCTGCTTCATAATGCGGTATATAAAGGGTTAAATATATGGATAAAATGTATATTATTACCATGAACTACTGAATTGCATATACATATTAAATTACATATGTATTTCGATTTAAGATTGCTGTGTACCCGCCAGCTTGAATATTCAAGGTTTCATGTTATCCTATGGGGAAATTTTGGCCTTTTAATAATTAATACAAAAACCAATAGTATTGCAAAATATTTGTCATTGTTGTAGAGGACAACTTTTCACACCTTTGTACAGTTTTATTTTATTTATATATTTTATTTTATGTTATGTTTTGTTATGTTATGTTATTTGTTTTTATTTTACTTTATTTTATTTTATTTTTATTTATTTATTTATTTATTTATTTTGAGAAATGATTTTGAATACATTTAAATTAAATTTATTCTGAAAGAAATTGCATGTGTTTTACCTTGAACATCGATAACTTTATTTCAGTGAGGAAAATCTAAAAAGAAAAACTCTACCGAGATGTACAAATATTTTTTTGTTTGGTGCCATAACACTTTTATTCACTTTTAAGCATTTTACCATGTTTTTATTAACTCGCTTTCTTGTTTGTTCGTTCGTCCAGTACAAATTGCAATATATTTTTAACTAACTTCCCGACTAGCTAGACATTTGAAACTGTTGGAATAGCCCAGAATACGATGACAACGCAATACATCGAAGCTCAATTTTCGAATTTTTGATTAGTTTTCTTTTATTAATTAAAATATGAAAATAATAACCTCCTAATAGCTTTAAAATTATCCATTTAAATATTAGCTATACTTTAATTGTTGCCAAAAGAAAAAAAAAACTAGTTGGCATAGGTGGACTCTGCTCAGTTCCCCATCATATTTATGTTCTCATAAACTTCTAGTGGGAGACATATTATAATCATGTTAAAAGAAATGAATTTGACCAAAGTGACAGAATGAAATCCCCGCCTAACAGGCTATCCACCGTTCACTTCGATATATTTATCTTATTCTAATCTATTAATTTATTTTATCAGGGTCAATTCTGTTGTTTAGTTTTCATGCTACTATTTCCAATGCAATAATCCTCAAAATTCATATTTATATGAAAAATTTACAATTTCGCTATGTTGATAAAATCGTACATTACGAATAATTTACGTAATTTGCCTAATAGAATATTTGTATTCAATCATGTTCAAACAAATATAAATATAATTTTGAAGTTGTCTAATGTATTTATGATCCTCAAAATGGAAGTTTATGCTCAATTTTGCCTTATACTGTCATTTTAAGTAAATCGTAAATTCCAAATAACTTACGAATTTTTTTAATTGGAAAAATCATAGTCTGATATTCATGCCAGTATCCAAAATAATATATAAAAAGTGGTTTGACATCTTTACGATGAAAATATCCCTCACGATTGACGTTTATGTGAAATTTTGCTCTATTCTGACATGTTAAGAAATTCGTAATTTTCCAATAACTTACGAAATTTTAATATTGGAAAATTCATAGTCATTAATATCCATGCCAGTGTCCTAAATAACATTTCAAAAGTAGTCTGACATCTTTACGATGAAAAGATCTCTAAAAATTAACGTTTATGTGAAATTTTGCCCTATACTGCCATGTTAAGAAATTCGTAAATTTCCAATAACTTGCGAAATTTTCAAAGTAGCCTATTTATAGTTACTGATGTTCATTCCGGCATCAAAACTGATATTTTAAAAGTGGTCCGACATTTTTACAGTAAAAAGTTTCCATTTAATGCACATTTAAGTGAAATTTTGTCCTATTCTCCCATGTTAAGAAAATCATAAATTTCTCATAACTTACGAAGTTTTTTAATTCGAATGTTGCAAATGAATAGGGTTCTTGCCAGTATCGAAAGTAATATTTTAAAACTGATCTGACCTCCCTGAGATCATTTGCTCGTGAGATATCGTGTTAACAGACTAACAAACTAACGGACTAACACACTAACGGACTGACACACTGACACACTAACAGACACCCTACAGACAGACACCATTCAAATTTTGTCATTTTCGGATTCCTCACACCTGAAAACGTATAAAAAAGTCAAAAAACTGAGGTCGTAATTTTTCACGATTACCTAAGTTCCCCACACCTATACAAAAAATACGAGTTCATTTTCTTTCGACATAAAAATAAATACATTTAATTCAACGTGAATGTGAAAAAATTATAAAAAGTTAAATTAGGCATCTCACAAAAATTTACGTCATTATAACTTTAAAATTTTTCTACACATTGATAAAGTGCTAATGTAGCTCATTATGCTAGTATATGTTGTTCTAAAGGATTAATATATTAGTTTTAAAACAACTTTTTTTATATCGCTTTCTTATTTGTCCAGTACAAATTTTTCAATCGATTTGTAGTTAACTTCCCGACTAGCTAGACATAGCTCGGAACACGATGAAATGTATTTGTAATTATTCGGGTAGTGTGTCAAGTTTATACGATTCAACAGAAAATTTAAAAACATGGTATATAAAAAGTTTTTTATCTTTCAGTTATTTGTATTAATTATGAAAGAACAAAATTTTCCTATAGGTTAACATGCAACCTTAAATATTAAAGATGGCGGGTACACAGCAACCTTAATCAAATAACATTTTTGAATGAAAGTTGTCTATTCTAAATCTATTCTATATGTCTATTCTATATGTCTATTGAATGAAAGTTGTCTAAACTAAAAGTCGTGTTATCATTTTGTTACTGATACTGTAAATGTTTCAATTATTTTTTTAGGTGACGGAACTAAAATTCAAGTAAAATGCTGTATATTTTAAGAATTTCTAAACTGCTTTTGAGAAATGAATATGTTGAAATATTAAAATAAATGTGGCCGAAGATGATAACACATGTGTGCATGTATTTTTCTATTTGTTGAGCCTGGAGCCTTGCGGAAGGATTTTCCTGAAAAATTCTTGATAAGGTTTGAATGATCAACAACAGTTAAGGTACCTGCCTACCTTTAAAACACAATTTTCGGTCAAAACTCTGATTTTCTATTTTTGGGTTAGTAGCTTGACATTTTAGCTTTTTAAATCAGTTTGAATTTTGTTTCTATCTTGCTTAGATCTTGAGTTACAGGCATTTTAATATTAGTCTCTCGCCAGTTTTTGAAACCGGAAGTGACCGAAAATGACCCTTAAATGTTTGTTTACATAAATGTTTTACTCAATATAAGCATCAAAATTTGTTACTGAATATAAAATGAATTTAAAAAGGAAACTAAAAAACTTTGAAATAAATCAGGAACTTATTAAAATTACTTTTTGTTTCGTAGGTAAAATCTTGATTTTAAATTTGTTTTCTGCTTTTTCTCAAAATGAGATTTTTAGCATTTTGCTTTATCCCAAAACATCATAACTCCAAAAGTTATAATTGAAACGTTATGAAACTTTGACAAAATATTCTAGAGGAGTTGTTTTAAGGATTGAACTACGACAATGAATCTAGCTAAATTATTTTTTTGTCTTTTTGTCGATAGACGTTATGAACTGTCACGTATATTCATGACTTTTTCAGCATGTAAAAATGTCATCTACTCTAAAATATTAATTAACATGGTTATAGTTTTGGGAGTAGTTCACTCCCTTAAAAACCTTTCAATAATCTAAATAAAATTTACAGAATAAAAATATCTTTATTTTAATTTAACTTGTGATGTTTTGTAAAAGTGCTTTTTTTTTTTTTTTTTTTTTTTTTTCGTAAATTTTATGCATATTTTGAGCCTAAATATCAAAATATTTTAAAATTTGCATTTTTTTTTTTTCAGGATATTCACTGTTTTTTACTATATTCTATCATATAATGCACATTAATAGGCAAATTTTCAATTAATAAAAAAAATCACCTCCGACGGTAGGCAGGCACCTTAAAAATGAAGTTGCATTACACTATACTCAATTTGAGTTCAGAGTAACAGGTGTTCGTATGGGCAGGGTTACGATATTATCCAAAGCCCATATCTATGGTTTTCTTTCATTTTCGTGTGATTCGAATCGAACCGAGATAGGACTTGGACATCATTCTTTCCAAACCATGTCAGGTGTTATTTTTTTTGGGCGGGGTTATTTGTTTATTTTTTACAAGAAGTATATATTAGGCTAAATTTCTTATTTAGCGAAAATGTAAACAAGAAAACAATATTTATTTCTTTACTTTAAAACTTTTTTATTTAATTTGTTTTATGTTAGTAAATTACGTGAAAGATGCCCGTTGTGAAAGATTGGTATTTTCTTTAAGTCTTGCATGCTCTGAATTGTGTTTAAAAGTCTGGGCATAATCTCTAATAGGCAGAAAGATGTTTGAGTTTCATTCATAAAATGTGTTTTTAGCCATAGTATATAAGTGAGTATAAATATTTAAAAAAAGTAGAAAAGAAATGTACATATATATATATATATATATGTATATATTCAATTTGGCATTTTTTCTCCCTTTTTAAGATTGCGAATATAACCTTTGTTTCATTTTGTTATTCTTACTAAATTATTCAGTATTATTTATTAAGTGTAGACATTCTTAGTTTGACAAATACGTGGAAATAAAATATTTTGTTATCTTTATGTAATTGAAAACAATCTAAAATTATGCATATTTATGAAATCAAATTTTCAAATATTTCTAGCTTTTATTTTTCCTAAACAAACAAATAAATAAGTATTTTTGAACAGAAGCTGAAATAAAATAATATTTTTATTTTTGACCAGGCAATTTATAACTTTATATATATATATATAATGGTTTTTCAATTTCACATTATAAATAAGATGAAATTGTTATGAATTATTCACTGGGATATCTTTTAACAAATAAATAATTACAAAACATGTAATAGTTATTTGTTTAAAAAAAATATTAGGAGAAAAATTTTAAGCGATGAAAATCATGAATTAAATACTAGTTTTAGTTATGTTACTTCATGCAGTCTTGAAGTATTTCGTAAATAAATGCCATAAATTGCAGTTATTGATTTCATGTTACACTTGAAACTAAAAAAATAAAAAAATAAATAAAGTAAAAATAAAAATAAAAATAAAAGCCTGATAAAAAATCCTGTTTAATTACTGGCACATTAAACATCTGTTGCGGTGAGATTTAACCTTTCTCCACTTATTTAAAAAAAAAAAAAAAAAAGAAAAGAAAAGAAAAGAAAAAGAAAAAATCAACATATAATAACAGATTTTTTTTACACTGAAAAAAAAAATAATATATCAACTGCGTCTTTTGAGTATTTCATATAGTTAAAGTAGCACCGAATGCACAAATTTTAAAATCTCATATACTCATTATCGAGTATAATGACATGTTCAAAAATGGCATCGACCATAGTGAATCACAGTATCCCAAATGTGATGTAGAAATCACATATATTTTTTAAATTTTCTATTCCTTTTAATTCAAATCTATTTTAACGCTTTATATAATAATTTACTCGTGTATTCAATATAAATTTTAATAACCGCTGAATTGTTTCTTCATCAATAAAAGAATAAAAAATGAAATGTAAAAGAAAATCACCCTGCAAGCAAAATCTCACGATAGCTTTTCGTCCTATGAAGAATAACTCACGGCTCATTTCATTTATGTTCCTCCTAAATCCTAGCTTAACTTCTAACACAATTTTATTCAGTTAGTCAAAATTATCCTTGAACAGAATTAAATTATAGCTATATTTTATGTATCTGTCCATTGTACTTTCTAATTTCTTATCACTTAAGTTTGGCGAAATTAAGGGGTTATCATATTTTGTCCTTCCTGCTCTGTGTATTCAAAATTATTAGCTTGATAAAAAAAGAAAAAAAAAAAAAAAGAAAGAAAGAAAAAAGAAAACAAACACTTTTTGTGTGTTCTTGCTGGCGATGAAATTAAATTCCAATATGTAATGAAGCCCACCAGCGGCCGAGCGGTTCTGCGCTCAAAAGCTGGTAGATGGGAGGTGCCGGGTTCGATCCCAGGTCGCGCTCATCGACCTAGCCGTTCGGAGTTTTCCGTGGTTTCCTCCGAAACTCGCGTAAATACGGGCTAGGACCCCTTAGAAAGACCCCCACGGAGGGCATTCCCCCCCTAGGCCTAGGACACATCAGGAGTCAATCGGCCTTAAATCCTACAACCAACCAACCATCCAATATGTAATGATAATTTGAATTTGGCTGGAACTATTTCATTCTCATTTGATCGTTCCTGCTTAGAACATCTACGAATGTAGTTCTCAAAAAATTATCCGTTAGGGACACCTTCCCTTCTTATTTTATGCTGTAATAAAAAACTTTGTCAATAAAAAACTTTGTCCATATTTTTGTATTGATCTTTATTGATTTCTGTAGTTTACTCTTTTTAACACCTCTGAATAGAATCTTGGGTTTTTCAATGGAAGATATATAAATCAAATGCCTGGCGGCGAACAACGCAAGGATAAGAAATCTTTTTATTTATATGAAATATTGTGGCGTAATGAAAACTGTCTACTTGCAAAAGCTTCTCTACATACCTGTACTGTCTACCTGGATAACCCCTTCATACCAAACATAGATTCTCAATTTTCATTGATGCATTCTTCCGCAAACCAGTATAACACCACCACGAAATATAGTTCTGAAGATTTGACGGAATGAAATTTATTTTTGATCTCTTTCCGTTTAAATATATAGAAATTCTATTAAAGAACACTTTTTAGTTCAGTTTATTTTTAATCGTGAAGTGAACAGCCATCAGTTTGAAAACAGGCGATAGTTTATAAATGAGACAGGTATGTTTTCTTTTTTGAAACAAAATTACTCATTTGTAATTGAATAGGTTCCTTTACTCATTTTTAAGCACTTCAGCACTTCATTTTTAACAGTGAGCTTTTTACTGTAATTTACCAAGCCATACTTGTTTAAAATGTAACTGGTAATTAGCATATAATGGTAGTTAATTATTTAATATCATTATGTAATAAAAATAGGACATCGTAAACCATAATCTAGTCGTGTTCCGCTAAGATTCGGTTTCATATTGCATCAGCAGAATGAGCCCCAAAAATCTGTGTTAAATGTTTAAAACAAAATAAAATAAATCAGTGGAAATAAAACGGAATTAATTCTCTTTACTTCCTCTTTCCCACCCCAAAACGAAAGGAGGAAAAAAGGAGTAGACTATCCACATTTTTGACACGAGACTAGAAATATAAGAACCAACTTTAACCCTGATGATACATGATATGTGTTCATTACACTTCATGTACAATAAGAAATCAAACTGGTCTTTCTCTTTCAAGGCATTTATCATCAGAGCGTGCGTTCTCCAACCTGTTTCCAAACCTAACAATGCTGTTTAGTGGCGTGCAAATAAAGCCAGAGTGAAAAAGAAAAAATAATAATAATAACGTATCATCTTTCTATTACTTTGTCAAAAAATATTTTATCAAATGTTAGACATAAATGTGCCCTACTTCAGTCCGAAATACTTTTTTCAGATGCATTTCAAAACAAATCATATCAATTTCAAACAAATGTTTGTCCGTCTGTCATTAACCAGCCATAC
This sequence comes from Salticus scenicus, assembly GCA_963930645.1. Lineage (NCBI taxonomy): Eukaryota > Metazoa > Arthropoda > Arachnida > Araneae > Salticidae > Salticus > Salticus scenicus. The sequence continues at coordinate 147,442,470 of OZ005650.1, forward strand.
TTTTACTAACTTAGTCACTTTACCCTTTTTTAGTTCTGCAAAAAGGAATAAATACTTTTTTTTTTTTTTTTTAGAGCTATGCTTGAAACTTGAATTTAGTACAGAATGAACAAGGTCTTGGATTAAATTTAACCTGTCTCCTCTCACGTGAAGAAGTTATATATCTGAGTTAATGACATTCTGCCAAATCTTTTGAAGAGAGTAGATATAATAATTCTATTTTGTGAATTCTGAAATAATTTTCAGTATTTTAATACAGAATACTTTATATCCCATATATGAACTCTAAAGTATACACGTATATGATATGATATATATATGATTAATAAAATGTTGAAGCTGTTTGGATTTTTTTTTTTTTTTTTTTTTTTTTTTTGTACATTTTTTCTTGATTTTGTGTTATTAGCATTATTCATAAATAATATATTCGGATATCTATTTTTAACAAATCTTTATCAGAATGTAAAATTTTGACTTGACGTAAATAGATACATCAAAGTGAATTTAGCACAATGTTTAAAACACTAAAAAAATCTGGAGTGACTCGACTCCACTTTCCAAATATTAAATAATTAACAATTGTATAAATAAATTAACGTAAGAGAAGTCGTTAAATAACCAAAAGTAAAAATTATAATAGGATATTTGAATATTTTTCGGTGTTTCATTTATCATTTTTTCTTTTTTCAACATAAAAATAAATACATTTAATTAAACGTGAACATTAAAAAATTGTAAAAAAATAAATTATGCATCTCACAAAAATTGACGTCATTATCACTTTAAAATTTTCTACACATTGATAAAGTGCTAATATAGTTCTATAGCTAAAAGATTCAACAGAAAATTTAAAAACATGGTATATAAAAAATTTTGTTGTCGTTGTTGTTGTTGTTGTTGTTGTTGTTGTTTAATCTTAAAATTATTTATAATTTTGTTGTCATTTCGGCGATGAGTAGATATGGGTATCGCAAACGCATAAGTAAACATTTTGGCGAGAAACTTCTGAGTTACTTCAGTGCCAAATTTCAAATTCCGCCAAGAGGTCCAAGCTGTTTCAATGTTTTTTGCACAAATTTTCTCAATTTTATTTTAAATATTTTTGTAATGCGAGTGGGAAAAAAAAAAAAGGAAAAAGCATTTTTTTTTAAATTGGTCTAATTATATAAAATATCTCTATGTAAAATATTATGCGTTTTTCCGTTCTTTTTATTACCAAAAAGAAAATGACTGATGCAGTTTTCCTGTATTATTGACATTTCTATAAATTAAATTAAATTAAATTATCCAGTACCAAGACGTGGCGGTGAAGAAGTCTCTTCCGAAGTCAGCGAGGGCCCGAAGCGAAGTTTTTAAGCAATTTCAATGTATTTTCTTTTTAGTTTTAATTTGTAGAACGGTATAAAAAAATATTGATTCTTTTTAAAATTTATCTAAATATAGTAACCAGCTGAGCGGGCCAAGCCAGTTAGTAATTAATTAATATAAGTGAGATAAAGAAAAAATGTAATTACATGCAGTAAAAAAATAAATGTACAGCATATAAATATATGTTGCTTGAAAAAGAATAATAATAAAGGAAAATCAAAGAAGAGCGTAAAAAGAAAGCACAAACAAAAAATGTAACCTTCACGCCGGTTTAAAGTCTATCTTTCCCTCAAGGAAAACGAAAAGTGAAAGTGAAATATAGCGGAAGCATTAGCAAACACATGCTTAATGATCCTACTTTTACTTCTGAAGTACGAACCTAACAACTTATACTACCGGTAGTATAAGTTCTTTGGTACGAATGGGCACCAATTTTCATTTTATATACTGAAGAAGTTCATAAAGAAAAGCTGTTTGTTAAATTTATGCTAATCATTAACGATTTTATTGTTGTTTCCACTTACTACACATTTATTCTAAAATTCCTCGCCATGAGAGGACATAGAATATACAGTTATGAATACGTACATTTTTTTTTTTTTTTTAATATCATTTGTCAATATGTTTAAAACTATATTTCATGATGTAGAATTTTTTATAATTAAAACAAATGAAGTCTTCTAAGTAATATATAAATAATTTTCACCTTTTTTTTTTTTTTTTTTTTTTTTTTTTTTACAATATTTGTCTCGTAGTTTGTAATCATAATTTTTACTTTCTTTTCTATTCGGAAGAAGGAATTAATATTGTATTCGTAAAAATTTTTGACTTTCCGGTTTTCGTTGAATTTAAATGATTTTAAAAAATGTTTATGTTTGTCTGTCCTTGTGCGTGTGTTTGTTACTGAAATTTTGTGGGCGTTGTACCTCATGAATCAATGTACAGAGTTTAATATAAATTTTTACATAGTTGAACCTTGACTTTAGTTGGTGCGGAAAAAAAGGCGCCACGTAAGTATGGCGCCTTTTAATATCTAATGTTTTTGTGTACACTACCGCGTCAGAAAAACATTTACGACCATGCATTGTTATATTGTTCTAAATCATCTCTACCTCCTCCTAGAAGCTCTAGTACTTACTACTAATACACACTGTATACACAGTGTGGTCGGTAGGGTGGTTCGAAAAAAACTTTTTTTAAAATTTCAGATCGCTATAGTGCACAAAAGTTGCCTTTGGTATAGACATGAAAAAAGCACTAATTATTATTTTTTAATAAATTTGTCTTCCGGTCGCGCAATGCCATCGAAGTTAGCAAAAAAATGTGAAAAACCTTATTTTTTCATAATTTTTTTAAGCACGCCAGACGGTTTTAATTGCGTTCCTGTACCATGAATTAACTACTAAAAGTATGTAAAATCAATATATGTGCACTTTTTATACATTTGTTTCATATCTTCCAGTCGCGCAACGTAGTACAAAATGAGTAAAATTAGTAGTTTTTGCAAAATTTTAAAGTTTGACTGTTTAGTACATTTTAATCATACGACTTTTAAAGATGCTATAGTTTAATTCTATTACAACAATATAGTTGAAATCCAAGCATATAAGATAAACGTGGCTATAAGATAGGCGTGGCGTACGTGACGAATGCCAGCGATGCGTGCGCAGCGCAGCCAGTCGCAGCCATTATCGTTTCCCGCTATTTCCTTCAGTCTGCTCATGCCGCTACCTTGAATCAGTACTAGATTGTGTTGTACTTAAGTTATTTTTCTGTCTACTTTTGCGTTCAGATTTGTACTTGAATACGACAGTTATTGAATACGACGGACTTGAATACGACAGCCGCAGTTATTATCGTTTCCCGCTATTTTCGTCAGTCTGCTCATGCCGCTAGCTCTAGTCAGTACTAGATTGTGTTGTGCTTAAGTCCGTATTCTACTTTTGCGTTCAGAGTTTGAGCTTGTATACGACAGTTATTGATACAATGGATGTACCAATGAAAGTTGGTATAGGTACAATAACTAGAAAAGATTTTAAGTGCCCTATTTTTGGTCACCCACGAGACTTGTTACACAACAAGCTTCCTACTCATGAAAATGTCCTTTTCTGCTGCTTTCAACAGAGATTCAACCTAGCTGTGACAATAAACAACAAGAGTGTATCTTTTTCAAGAGTAACCTCAACAGTAGCAAAGAAAATTATCGGTTTGTATGACAAAGCCTCGATCCCAACTGCTACGAAGTACAGAGTCATCTAGCTAATTAGTTCTTACTACGAATCATACACATACAGTAAACTCAAAAAGTCGTTTCATCGTCACAAAGATAAACCAGCATTCAAACTTAAACTTGACAATTTCAAGGAGAAAGGATGCTCTCTTTTTTATGTCGCGGCGTGTAAATGTGCAAGTACATAAACCTTAATTCCAAAGGTGGATTTTTTTTTCTTCTTTCACAAATGCAGTTCACACTTAGAGGAAATACACATGTATCTGGAGATTTCTTACATGAACAGTCATTAGCAACAATTACACATTTACACACCGCGATATCAAAAAGAGAGCATCTTTTCTTCTTGTAATTGTCAAGTTTAAGTTTGAATGCTGATTTATCTTTGTCACGATGAAACGACTTTCTGAATTTACTGAATGATTCGTAGTAAGAACTAATTAGCTGGATTACTTTTTACTCCGTAACAGTTGGGATCGAGGCTTTGTCATATCTTAATATATATAAATCTCGTGTCACAATGTTTGTCCTCAATGGACTCCTAAACCACTTAACCGATTATAATAAAATTCGCACACCATGTGCAGTTCGATCCAACTTGAGAGATAGGATAGTTTAAATCTCAAATTATAGTCGCAATTTTAATTTATTGCTAATTATTTGTCTGTTATTATTTGACAGTCACAATTATCTGTTAACTCCAAATGATTCTAACAGATGTCGATACCTTTCGACTGGGTTGAAATGAAAGCTGAAATATATTTGGTGCTGCCATCTACACAAAGAATCTTCAACTTTTTAACCTATTAATAAATTTCGTATAATTCAATTTTTTCCACTTTTTAAATTTTTGGTGTTAGCATAGCCGGCCACGTGTTACTTAGACTGAAGTGTAAATTGAATTCATATTATAATGAAGATAATACAGTGAAATTAATCCTGTTTTTTACTTATTTGTGCTTCATTGATCAAAACTTTATAATTTAATATATATATCTTTATATATAAAATTTATTATGTTTGTCCGCGATGAACTCCTAAACTAATGAGCCGATTTTAATGAAATTTGGACACTGTGTGCAATTTGGTCCAACTTGAGAGATAGGATAGTTTTTATTGCAAAATTCGCCTCCCAAAAGGGGGGGGGGAGGGGCCAAAACGTGATTTCACAAACAAACAAACAAACAACAACAACCAAAAAAAAAAAAAAAAAATAGAAATGCAGATAGACTGTTCAAAATTGGTATAGAGAGGTTTTAGAGGCCTGCAAATCGAATGAGGATATTTTCGAAAGTGTAAAGTTATTAGGAGGGGCGGGTAAGGGGGCGGAGGGGCAAAAAAATAAAAATAGAGTTACATCGCTAAAAATTGGTACATAGAAGTTTTTGATACGTACAAATCGATTGCAGATATTTTCGAATTTGTAAAATTATTAAGAGGAGCGGGAAAGGGGGGGGGCAGAGGAGCAAAATATAAAAATGGAGTTAGATCATTCAAAATTGGTGCATAGAATTTTTGATACCAACAAATCGATTGCGGATATTTTCGAATTTGTAAATTTATTAGGAGGGGCGGGAAGGGGGGCAGAGGGGCAAAAAATAAAAATATAGTTAGATCGTTCAAATTGGTGCATACAGGTTTTTGACACCTACAAATAAACTGTAGATATTTTCGAATTTGTAAAATTATTTAGAATAGTGGGAGGGGGGAGGGCAAAGGGGCAAAATAATAGAAATAAGAGTTAGAACTTTGAAAATTAGTATTATTAAGTTTTAAGGCCCGATAAATCGATTGCGGATATTTTCGAAAGTATAGAGTTATTAAGAAGGGCGGGAACGGTGGATGAAGAAACGGTGCGCATGGTTTGCGCAGGTATACACTGCCGCAGGCAGTGGGGGTCCGAACAGATTATTCCACCAATGAGAGAAGATTTTTTTGTATTTTATATCATTTTCCTTTCGATAATATATGGATTCATTATGAGTGTCGAACATTTTTCCCGATCAGATTTTTTTTTTTCTCTTTTTTTTTTCACATGTTAAAAATTAATGCAATTTTGAGAATTCTTTAATTATAGTGAATCATTTAAAAATAGGGACCAGCGAAGCGGGCTAAGTCTGCTAAGATCAAGGATGTTATCAAGGATGGTCTTTATTCGTAAATAATAATTTTAATATATTGAATATTTTACTACATTATAATTCAACGTATAACATAGCCACAGCAACGCGTGGCCGGGTCTGCTAGTAAACCTATAATTTTCTTTGCCACTGTTGAGGCTACTCTTGAAAAAGATACACTCTTGTTGTTTATTGTCACAGCTAGGTTGAATCTCTGTTGAAAGCAGCAGCGAAGGACATCTTCATGAGTAGGAAGCTTGTTGTGTAACAAGTCTCGTGGGTGACCAAAAATAGGGCACTTAAAATCTTTTCTAGTTATTGTACCTATACCAACTTTCTCTGACAATTCTATTGTATCAATAACTGTCGTATTCAAGTACAAATCTGAACGCAAAAGTAGACAGAAAAATAACTTAAGTACAACACAATCTAGTACTGATTCAAGGTAGCGGCATGAGCAGACTGAAGGAAATAGCGGGAAACGATAATGGCTGCGACTGGCTGCGCTGCGCACGCATCGCTGGCATTCGTCACGTACGCCACGCCTATTTTATAGCCACGTTTATCTTATATGCTTGGATTTTAAATATATTATTGTAATAGAATTAAACTATAGCATCTCTAAAAGTCATATGATTAAAATGTACTAAACAGTCAAACTTTGAAATTTTGCAAAAACTACTAATTTTACTCATTTTGTACTATGTTGCGCGAACTGAAGATTGAAACAAATGTATAAGTGCATATATATTGATTTCACATACTTTTAGTAGTTAATTCATGGGATAGGAACACAATTAAAACCATCTGGCGTGCTTAAAAAAATTATGTAAAATTAAGGTTTTTCACAATTTTTTGGTAACTTCGAGGGCATTGCGCGACCGGAAGACAAATTAATAAAAAATAATAATTAGTGCTTTTTTCATGTCTATACCAATGGCAACTTTTGTGCACTATAGCGATCTGAAATTTAAAAAAAAAAGTTTTTTTCGAAGGTCGGCCGGAATGAAATGCATTTTGATAACGCGTCTCAAATCTTTTGGATAATACAGGGTTGCGCTAAAAAAATATTTCTTTGTTTGGTGATTTATTTAATGTTTCACTTATGAGAGTTTTAATGTGTGGAATGCTTTGTTTCTTTTAAGTAACAGATATTATATAAAGTATATATAGACAGAATTGAAGAATTGTGCAATTTAAAAGAAAAAAAAAAAATGTTATCGCTAAAAATTATTACAGTATGATCACTGTCGATTCGATATTCCGTTTACTTGAATAATTCAACTTTAAATATGGCTATTCAAACAGAATAGATTAATTTCGTATTCAAAACAAGTAATTGGTTTTAAATAATCAATCTTAAGTTAAACCTCAGTTAGAAAAATTTAATGAGAACTGGGTCCTTTTTTGACAGCTGAAAGAATTAGTTATTAATTATGTGGTTAAAAAGTGTTTTCCCCTCTTGAATCCACCGGCTTTCTACATGCCGTATAAGCGATTTGTTTCATCTAATAAGCTTGATTGCGTATGGCGGTAGAAGTTACCAGGTGTTTGAGGTCATTGTTGAGAAAGTGTTTCAGGTATTTCATTTCTGTCGACCTACTCAAGCGTCTTCTATGTATGTACTCCAATCAAAGATGAAATGTTAGGTCAAGTGAAATCAAAATGTTCAAATAAAGGACCATTGCTTAATTCTTTTATGAATGATACTTTTCACATTGAAACTGATTCAACTAAAAAAAAAATTCCAATAAATGCTAAACTGTGATGATTTTATAACGATTTATCAGAAGTTTATCAAGCTCTTGTTAGATTTAGGAAAACGTTTCAGCATCTACAGCTTTTCTAAAATTTTACGTTATCTACGAAGTATGAAGGATTCTAAATTTATTTTTAGATCTGACCTTTTTTTTTTTTTTTTTTTTTTTGACGGTTGTCAAAGCAATTTAAAGTAAATATTTTTTGGTAATTTAAAGTAATATTATTAGATAACTTCTCAAAAATTTTCATGAATTGATATTTAGTTTTCTTATACGTTTCTTTTTTATACGAAATTTTCCTTTTTAGTTTTTAGTTTTCCTTTTTAGTCCACGCATGTGCGGCAATAAATTATTTACTACAACTATCCATATCTCTTTCAATATTAAATGTGTTTGTTTTAAACTATAGTATAATGATTTAGGTATATGTTGTCATGTTTTTCTGGAAGTTTCATGAAATTTTGAAAAACATCTTTATTTATAAAATAAAAACTTGTGAAAAATTTTAGAATTTTTTAATAAAATATTTATAACTTTTTAAATATTCGAACTAGCCTCGCAAAACTCTACACACGTATAAAATGAAACATTTATAACCACATCTAAAATTTGCAGATGAATCGACGTACTTCCATATACAGCGTAATCACAAATACTTTTTATTTTGTTGGATTTGTTGTTCGTCCTCTAACGGACTTCATGACAAAATCTTTGCTGAAAAATATGAGGAAAGACATGTTTTTCTTATTCCCAAAATTCAAGAACAAGACGTTAAGTATTTTTCAAGATATTCGACGAAACGTAAGAAAATGTATGTGTTTTCTTTATTTTGTCCAACACCTGTATCTTTCTTTACATTTTTCTACATACATTTCTTTTAACATAAGAAGAAAATATGACATTCGTGAAAATTTTTTAACTCCCAGTTTACGATGGTTTCACACATGTTTTCAAATATTCTGAGCATGATTTAACAATTTTTTGAAAATGTTTCTTTGTGTGGGTCTGTGTGTGCAAAATTATCCTAACAACACACTTATCCATTGTACATCCGGAGGTATCCCTTTAAATGTTCTTTCTTTCACAGATATCCTGAGGATGTTTTGTGTTGGAGATGTGCTTTTAGAGGGTTGTGTCTCACTTAAGAGTATATAAAATCCCTCAATTTTTTATGTTTGTTTGAACTATAATATAAACTGGTGCTGTCCAGGTTTTGTTACATATCGCCCGGTGGGTGGCATTGCTATGCAGCCATTCCCCACATCGGTACGATAGTTAAATCTCACTTTCTGTAATGTATAAGTGCAACAAGATTGCTGATATGTGAGATGAAGATCAGGAAAAACTATGTTGGTGCAATTTGTGTACATTTCAGCGAGTGACGCTAGTAATTGCAAATTTCCTCGTTTAGAGCAAGGGCATATCTCATCTTCTACAGTATTTAAACACACCAATCTTAAGATATAAGATGGAAATCATGAAAGCTACGCTTAATAATTTATGTTCATAATGACCGACAGAGGTCGTTGCTATGTAATTTTCCCCATTGGCGTAAAAAACCTATCTCGTCTTTTATATTGTATAAATGTTCAAAACGTGATATGTGAGATAAATATCATATAAAAATATACTGGTTTAATATGGGACATATCGATAAATATAAGTGTCATTCAGCATTTTTCAGGTTATAGGTAGTTATCCAGCCAATATACGTATTAGAATTATATAGAAGAAAATTTTGTAATGACTACAGTTTACTGCTTTTTATTGATTTATTTATTTTTAAACTTTCATTAACATCCAAAAATCATTTTAGCATATTAATATTCAACACGAAATTTCAAGCGTAAAGTTTAAAAAATTTAAGAGGATATGTCTTTTAAATGTTTTTAATTCGAGAAAATTTCAAAAGATGCTATGATAATGTCTTTATTTTTTAATAATACCATATAAATTAAAATTTTTAAAAAAGAACGCTTCTATTGGAAAACGTATTGAAAACTCTGATTCAGCGGAAATGGATTAAAAAGTAGTCAAACAATTGACGCAGGCAAATAGATTTTCCCCTGTAACCTGCTCCTGATAAGATGGACTCTAAAGATATTTCTATACTGCATTGTCATATGTCATTGACTATACATTCATGTCTAAATTTCGAGTAAAATCAGTTCAGCAGAAGTACATTAAAATTTAAGTGAAAAATTTTTTTTTTTTTTTTACAGTAGAAGCTTTATATTGTGGAGCCCTGAAAAGCATAAAATAAAAATTTATTCTTACAAAGACATGCTATAAATAAATGAAAGTTTCACCACTAAGAAAATTTTAGAGAAAAGTATAGATATTTCACTTTTGCCACAGATGAAAACTTTTAATTATTCAAAATATTTCTAAAAGCTAACGGGATCAATATTGTTTGTCATAAACTTCTACATAAGTATTTGTTAAGCTATAAATTTCAAAGGTCTTCAAAGCTTTTTAAAATATTTTGAATATTTAAAAAGTTCCATCTTAGGCAAAAGTGAAATATCTATTTTTCTCTAAAATTTTCTTAGTGGTGATACTTTCATTTATACACTGTTAAAAATTTCTGTAAATTTAATGTAAATATTTATCCAAAGTCTCTGTAAATTTACAGTAATTCTTAGTTAAAAGTGAATAATCGAGATTCTCAGTCTTTATTCTGTATTTTTATGTAATTTTATTATTTAATTTTTTAATTAAAATTAAAAATGACTGCTTCTACTTTATAAAAAGCATTCCAAGTCCGAAATATATTCTCAACAATAATTAATTAAATTAATATTAGTCATTAAAGTGAATATATAAAATAAGTTTTTTAACATCTCCGTTTATTTTTCTCTGTAATTTTACGTAAGACTTAAGAAAATAGATTACACAGAGTTTTCTATTGAAATTTTTAATAGTGTATATAGCATGTCTTTGCAAGAATAAATTTTTATTTTATGATTTTCAGGGCTCCACAACAAAAAGCTTCTACTGTTAATTTTTTTTTTTTTTTTTTTTTTTTTTTTTACTTAATTTTTATTTTCTGCTTTTTAGTTATAAAGAAAAAAAAAAGCTTCTAAGAAAAGAATTAAAGGGTACCATGTAGACTTTAAAAGTCAAGCTTTCTTTTGTCAATTGACACCTTTTCTATTAATTATCTGAAAAATTAACACATCGGCTCTTGGAGAATCGAACCCTCGACACGCTTTAACCAAAAATCAAAGTAAAGTAAAGAAAAGTCATATAACATTCTAAAAGTTTCCAACAAATACTTATACAAAAAGAATATTGTCCTCGAATGCTTTTTAAAGTATTTTGAATATTTAAAAATTTTCATCTCTTGCAAAGTGAAACATTTATATTTTTCTTTAAAAATTTATATTTTTGTTTCAACAATTTTCTTATTTGAAACTTTTTTTTTTTTTATATAGAAGGTCCTTTCAAGACTATATATGTGTGTATATATATATTAATGCTTTTTAGGGCTACACAATAAAAACTTCTAGCGATTTTTTTTTTTTTTAATTTTTTTTTTAATTACATTTTTATTTTTGTGCGTTTTAGTAACTAAAAGAAGCTTCGTAAAAAAATTAATCAAAAATTTTTAGGATAGTGCGTAGACAACGAAGGATCTTTATTTTATCATTTGACATCTTTCCTATTAATTATCTGCAATAAAGTAACACAGCGGCCTTCGAGGATCGAACTTACAATTATCTCGTTATCAACATGACGCTCTATTCAACTGAGCTAACAAGCGAAAGAAAAAGGTGCTAACATTTACGTTAAAGTGGAGGCGTTTTGTTTTTCAATGTGACACGAAGACACGATGACAAAATCCAATTTCAATAAAAAGCTTGTAACTTCAATAAAAAGCTTCAAAAAAAATATTTATTTATGTATTTCTTTCTTAAAACATTTAATTTTGTATTTTTTTAATATTTAAAATATTTTGCGTTTTACAATATCTAAAAAAAAAAAAAAAAAAAAGCTTCTTAAAAAATACTATTTAAAAATTCATAGGATACTGTGTAGTCAACGAAAAATTTTCTTTTATCAATTTACACTTTTTCTACTAATTATCTAATACGCCGGAACTTCGGGGATCGAACTCTCAACCACCGCGTTATTAACTTCATGCTCTAACCAACAAGCCAAGGAGCGACAAAAGAAACAGCTTATATTTTGTTTATTAGCGTGACACGAAGACACGATGACAAAATCAATATTATATAAAAAGCTTCTAAAAAATGAATTACAAGATTTGAACAGACAGATTGATTTTCGGCCATAGAATATACGCCTGATCAGATAGATTCCTAAAAGTAATGACGTATTGTATTGTCATCGACTATGGACTTTTCTGCAAAATTTTAGCAAAATAAATTCAGTTGAAAGGAAAAAAAAAATAAATCATAAGATTTGTTACAGAAAATTTTGTTTTTGACCCTGGCCTCGTTAAGATAGATCTATGAAAATGCTCGTATATTGTATTGCCATTGACTCATGTCTAAAAATTTCAATAATATTGGTTCAGCAGAAATGCATTAAAAACGAATTGCAAGATTTGACCCGAGCAGACCGATTTTTGCCCTGAAACTTGCCCTTTATAAGATAGATCCCGGAAAATACTTACATATTCTGACGTCATCAACTCATTCTAAAATGTTTAGATGTAAGTGCAATAAAAGTTAATCGCAAGATTTGACATAGAGGTCTGCACGGGCCGAAATTTTCAGGCCCGGGCCCCGCCCGGCCCGTTTGAAAGGTTTGCTTACCCGGCCCGGTATGAAATCGAAAAATTCGGCCCAGGCCCGGCCCTTTCTTTTTTACTAGTATGCGGCCCGATCCGGCCCGGACAAAAAGCGATAAAATCAGGCCCGACCCGGCCCGGCCCGATTCAAATATATGTAAAATTACAAAAAACAAAAAAACATGCCTTTCTACGAAAAAGATTTTTAGTTTGTGTTTTGCAGAGGTTTTATATAGCTAAGCAATAGAATGTTCTTTAACAAAACTGCTGAATGTTTACAACATATTTATATATAAACGGTATTTCATTATTACAGACGTACAGAAGGCACAAAGGCAAACAGAAAGTCAAATCGAAAATATTAGCATTCCTCAAACAATATAGGAAGATATTTAAAATGGTTAATAGTACTAAAAGTACACTTTCAATCACTTCCTGTTATATACCGTAATGTATCCAAATCTTTCTTGTGATCCGGTAAACAAAACTTTAATGCTAATCCAACCATATTCAATAGAAAAGATGCTTTTGCACGTGCAAAAATTGATGCTACTTTCATCCAGTGCCCCGGAGAAAAGAAAAAGAAGCCTTAGAGGAAAAGTTGCAGTGGAAGGATTTTTATAGCCTTCATACCACTTACAGACCATAGAAAACAAAGCCTTATATTCAATAACGTATCTAATTTCTTTTGTTTGTCACATGTATGCAAACTGGTAGTAACATGCATGTTATTTTGAATTAGAAACCATCTAATATTACTTTAAATAAAATATATTAATTTCGAGACATGTTTAAAATATTTGCAGAAAATCAGATCGCGAACAGTCAAGCTAATAGACAATTAAATTGTAGTTACAGACACCTTTAAACAAAATAAAATTTTATGTGACATACCACACTGTAAAATTATGTAAAATAAATGACTGAAAAAGTATTTTATCATTTTCCTTTTTTGTTGATTAACGAGGAATTTAGAAAAAGATTCGGGCCGGGCAGGGCTCGGGCTTAAAATTTCCTCCAGGCCCGGCCCGGCCCGAGTACACACAAAAAATACTGAGCCCGAGCCCGGCCCGGCCCGAGCCTACAAAAAAATTTTAAGCTCGAGCCCGGCCCGAGAGCGAATTGAAAAATTCGGCCCGAACACGGCCCGAGGGCTGGGCCGGGCTCGGGCCGAAAGTCCGGCCAGTGCAGACCTCTAATTTGACATACGAGTGAAACTTTTGCTCCTAGAACCTTTCCCTGGTCAGACTGATCTATGAGAATGCTTTTATATTCTACTATCATCGAATATATGTGTGCAAATTTAGAACGAAGTCGGTTGGGTGGAAGTGGGTTTAAAAATTGGCTGCAAGATATGATTATGTTAAACAACAAACGGAGTTAAATAAAAACGTGTAATAAAAATAATGATATTCAGTGCTATTTATACTTTAATACGTTGTTTAAAATCACTTTTCTACGCCTTGGCATTTTTTGGTAAAAAAAAAAAAAAAAATGTATATATAGATTATTATTATTATTATTAATTCACTTTCTTCATATACACTCCATGCATTCTGGAAATATTTTCATAGTCCTTATCATTTACTAGAATGTCAGTTTACTTTGTTTAGCGATTAAATGTTTCTAAAAAGCCTTTTCTACTTTTTTGTCCAATAGGATATGCAATACACTAAACAAATATGATATGAATTTAAAATTAGCTTAAAATGTTAATGAACTCAAAAAAAGTATTTAAAGAATGTAACTTTTACAAATAAAACAAATCATGTAAATCTATTACAAATTCTTCCCCACAAAATATCCCCTGTCCTTGGTATTCATAGTGAAAAAAAAAAAACAATCACTTTCATTTCAAACATTCTTTGGCATTTCTAAAGAGTCTTTAGTATTCTAGAATATCGGGTCTACCTTGCCCTTAAAAGATCGCAATACAATCTCAGCAGTAAAATCTTGTCGTAGTACATTTTACGTTCATTAATCATTCACCTTGAGATTTGACAAGTGATGACTCAATCCTTTTCCAATAATAAAATAAAGGAAATAAAAAAATGTCTTCGATGCGACAAGGTGGGTGCTCCTGCTCCAATTTTTCGATCCAACTAAAATCAGTTCATCTTTGCCGACGACCGTCGTATCAGGACCCGGTCAGGTCAATCCCTAGGCGTTGCCCTTATGCCCCAAGGCTCTAGCACGTGCGTGTATAAAGCGTTTTAACGGCTTATGATACATTTTACTCGCGCATTCACTTTCCCTAGTTTCACTTTCATCCGATAAGATAATGAAGTTATTGGTAAGTAAAGTTATTTACTTCGAGTAGTTAACTCATTAATTATATTCATTAGGTTTGAGATAAAATTCCATTGCACAGTGATGTTATTTTTATTCTTCAATTGGTATTTGAATATTTTTCTTTAGTAATAGAATTATGAAATTTACGAATAGTGGATAATGCAATACATTAAATATATCATTTTTAAAACTATGTGTAAAATCCTTCATCGCTTATCATTTAAACCTTTCAGAATAAAATATTTCAGGCCGAATTCATTTTCAAATTACAATTTTGCATTATAAAAAATAATAGGCTGTATAAATACAAGGTATTACATCTATTAATTTTCTGATATTATCACATTGAACAAAGAGAATAAGAATGAAGACCTTGTAAATTAATTTTATTTTCTATTTTAATTATTTTATTTTATTTTATTTTTTAGAAATAAAGTCGTGAAGTTAGCCACAAAGGATTTGCGCAATGCTTTAAAAGCAAAAATGTACCCTATTTACCATTTTTTTTTTTTTTTTTTTTTTCACAACTTACCATTTAAACTACTCAGTATAAAAAAATTTAGGCAGTATTAATTTTTAAACTACAACCTTACAAATAAGAAATGGAGAGCTGTATAAATATAGCATATTATTACACCAATTAGTTATTCGATAATATCACATTATACAAAGAGAATGAGAGAGAAAAGATTAGAGAAACTTTAATCGTGATTTCAATTTTTTTTTTTCCCCCCTTCTTTAGAAATGGAGTCTTGAAGTTTGCAATGCGTGACTAATACAGTGCATTAAAAAGTAAAACTGGATCCCAATTAACGTTACATTGAAAAATTTTCCAAACTTATCATTTAAGCCATTCAATATGTTAAAAAAAAAAAAAATACCATTTAGCATAAAAGATTTTTTTACAGATTTTGTTTTTTAATTAGAACTTTATGAAAGAAATAAAAAGGTACAAAAGCAACGTATTATTTTCATTATTTTATCTGATAATATAATGCTGAGAAATAATATTAATATTTTTCTTTTCATTTATGTTTTTAAAACTTTTCTTTAGTTACAGTATTTCAAAATTTTTAAAGTACACAGTTCAGTAAAAGAATTGATGAATCCTAAATAACAGTCTATCATTAAGTTTATAACACATATTTGACTTTTTATGACAAATTTAACAAAATAGTTATTGAAATTAAGGTTTTACGAATAAATTTGAAAATAAATTGAAAGACCTTAAATAAAGTTTAAAATAAAAAGTTAAAAGATATAACCCATTAATTATCTAAAACTTTTTTTTTTTTTTTTTTTTTTTTTTTGCAAAATAATAATAATAGTAATAAATAATTTATTCATGAAACTTCTTTAAGACATTGTAAAAAAATTTCGGAAATAGAAATATATTGTCCAAATAACTGCATAGATCGCATCTATTTTAAATTTTCAACCGATTCCAATTTTTTTCCTAGAGTTGAAGAAGAATTTTATGGTGCAGGAGTATTAAAGAACTGAATAATATGAAAAATATATCATACATAAAAATAAAAAAAATCTGTATCTAAAAATAATAAAGAAGCTTTAAAAGTATATATTTATTGTCGAATAGTTTCCGCGTCTTCTAACAAAATGATTAATTATTTAATAAGATAAATATTGAACAAATTGTTTCCTTGTATAAAACGAGGGAAAAAATGACAATAAAACATTGTTAATGTTTTTCTTCTCGCTTCAAATCTATTTGGTAATTATTATACAATTATGAAGATATGCATGCTGCCCTTATATTAGTTCCATTTGTAAATATTGACTGACTCGTGGAAGCAATTAACAAATTGCTTTCATCATCAAACAGTATATAAAAAGTCATATAATGGTTGTTAAAAAATTTTCTTTCATTACCACTGCTTTCTTTTCCTATATCACAAAAGTAGTATATATATATGTGTGTGTATATTTATATGTGTTTTCCTTAAAAATCTTTTTTCGAATATCAATATTTGAATACGAAAATTTAAATATCTTAAGTTGATACCAATATCCAAAATTGTACCATATATCTCTAAGAACAATTACGTATAAGTGTTAAACCTTGTAGACTGCGTTTTTGTGCACCACTTTTTAAACCATACTAAATATTTAAATGCATTGTTTAATATATAAATACTCGTTATATCACATGTATTTACTCTATAAATTGTTATACAGATTATTTAATATGACATTATCATTGAATATAATAATATATTTGTTGAATTTTTCACATGCTCTTGCAAACAATTAAACGGTTTGTCTTGATAGGCTAACATTTTTTTAAAAGATGTAAAATTGTGACTATCCAACTTTTATTTTTAAATTGCAAAATAATCCTATTTAGATAATGACATATTCATATTTCGTATCTATTGACCTGTATCTATCTATTTTTTCATCTGTATAATAACAGTCTATGTCTCTGTATCTTTTATGAAAAACAAATCAATGCGAAATTTAGAAATGCTACTAACCCTTTCAGGGGCGGTGATTGCATAGTGCAACCACAAATTTTAATTCAAAGTTGCAAAAACTGTCCCCGGAAATTTTTTATAAAATTTGTCTTTTATAACTTAGACGAATGACTTCATTTATTTCCTGTCTTTTAATATTGTTGATGATTTCTGGTGGCTGTTTATTTTAAATGAAGAAAATTTGCTTGCCCCTGAAAGGGTTACAATACACAAGTAATTTTATTTTTTAATATTCATAATATCATATAAACATAAATATATACACATATCTTTACAAGGCACAAAAAGAAACTGTATTTTATTACACTGTATAAAAAATTGCAGCAAAATTTACGGGGTTTTGCCCGTCAGCAGAAGTTCCGGCCAAATACCCATTAATTAATGTTTTGCCCGTAATTTACCTTTTTGATTACCACTTTATATATTTATATATATATATCAGTTTTTGTATTATTCCTTTGAAGACATGTACTACAAACGATTAATGAAGTTTACACCAAAAAAAAAAAAAAAATGGTAAAAGACTGCTGAGAACCTTGTGGTGTAGCGGAAAATATCAAGCCATACCAGAAAATACGGATATGCCTTTTTTATGGGTAAAAAACGATCGTGACCGTAAAAATTAAACGGGCGAATGCACGTAAATTTACGTTTTTTTTTTTTTTTTTTTTTTTTTTTAAACAGTGTATGTCCTGTGCGTCAATAACAAGTTGACAACAATATAAAGTGACAAAATACGCTTTGTAGTTTTTTGTCAATACAGTCAGAAAAATAGAATTCTTAGAAATCTGGGGTATTTTCATTATCCCAAAATGTTGCATTTAATAGAATCTACAACAAGGATAAAATATATTTTTTTAATTTTTATTTACTCCACAGAAATCGATCATAACTTCAGTCTAAGAATCTATAACGGTTACGCCTAGTATAAAAGTTTACACAGAACTGCCAAAACATTCCTAAATTACCTTTTATTTCTATCTTTAAAATGTTCCAAATATGATATGGTAATAAGGTATGGTAATATAGTAATAACATCAAGCACGGTCAGAAGATTTGGAAAATTATTGCAAGGAATTTGATCTTCAACCTTACTGATTTCAACAAATATAAAGGAAAAATCGAAATTATATTTAGGTGCTTAAAGAAACGCCAATCGAACCCATACCAATTTACAAAAATTAGCGCTTTACAATTAAATTTGATTTTGAGTTCTAAATCAAAGTAGGTTATCATGCTACTCAACGTTTTTACAGTATAAAAAATGGGCTTAAAATGATACAACTAAAATGAACGAAAAATAATAAAAGAATTTTCAATTTACTGCAACTTAAACTAACAATTGATATAATGCTATGCACAAAAGTACTTGTAAATTTCTATTTTATTTTGAAAATATTGTGTATATATCACAATTAATGAACAATTTTTTATCTACAACACTATGCACAAGAAAGAAAGAGCATACACTGATGTCATTATTATTATTATTTTAATCCTTTAAATAATCAAAAATATATATATATTGTGATCCATTTTTAAGATACTTCTTTTTTAAATGACTATAATTTTTTAGAAGCAAATTTTTATTGAAAATTCTAAAGAACGCATGGAATTTTAAACTATGTGTAATTAGAATTGTCAATTATTTTTATCGAAATTTTATAAATATTAAAATATATTTGTTTCCATTTTTTCATGTAAATTTGAAATAGAAAAATAAAATAGATTTTAAAACATGGTTTAGGCGACAAATTTTTCATCTATGTATGTGATATTGGTTACATTTGTTGATGACTTAAAGACAATTGTCGCTTTTTCGCCATTTTATGTGATTTCTAATAATAGAAGTATTAAATTTATTTACACATTTCCTTAAATTACAAAGAATTATTTTTATGAACTTTTTAATACTTAGTTTTTGCTTCAAAGTTTATTAAATTTTGACAAGTATCTATATCACAAGAAGCGTGTTTTAAAAGTTAATTCTTTTTGCACTATTATGTATACTTTGATTTTTTTTTTTTTTTGACAACAATGTTTATCTAGAGCCTCTGTAAATTTACAAGAATTTTCTGTAAATTGACAAGAATTTTCTGTTAAATTATACAATCGAAATTCTCAATCTTTATTTTATATTTTTTAATATAAATTAAAATTGAAGATTTCTTTTCCAGAAAAAGTATTATAAATCACTAACGTACTCCCACCAGTAATTAATGAATATATTATTAACCGTTAAATTGTATATATAAAATAGTCTTTTATATACTCCTTATGCATATTTTAATAGTTCTTGTGCATATATAAAATAGTCCCTTGGTTTTATTTATGTTCCTGCTTAATTTTCGCTGTAATTTTACATACCGCTACCCGGCAATTAAAAAACAAAAAAAAGTGACACAAGTCAGAAAAAGATAATTTTGAGTTTATACCAGTGAAAAATATGTATGAAGTGTATGAACCCCAAAGTGTACAAATAGCGTCATATCTTTGTGTAAAGATTTATCCACCTGAGAAGCAATGTGCCAGTTTTATTGTACAAAAGTTAATGTTTTATCTCATTTCTTTAAGCTGATTTTTCTCATATATTGCATTTTGAGTTATGTCACTTTTCTGGGTGGGGTGCGATATAAATTTAGGTAAATAATTTCTTGTAGTGTTTTTGGTGAAATTTTTAGCACTGTAGAATATGTCCAAATGGCAGGTATGATAAGTATAGTTTCCCTTACAAAATAGTTTATAAATAATTGTATAGAGCGTTATATGTACGCTGAGTATATAATAGTAATTGAAAAAATTAAGATAAAGGGTCATGAAATTTTAAGTTAATCAAAGCATTCTTTTATTATTAGTATTATTAATTCATTCTTGAAAGCTTTTGTATATTTGACTTACTATAAACCGCATTTACTACTCATTTAAAGTTCTTATTAAAAGGTTTTCAGTTATTAAATATTAACAGTACTGGTAACTTTAATTTTTAAAACATTTTTATTAAAAACATGCAAGAAAGAATTCGCATAAATATCTAGTTATATTTTGATGATACATAACATTTAATATTTAATATTTTTTACAATAAAATATAGTGTACATATAATGCTTTAAAATTTTAACATTTATTTGTAAAATCTGCTTACTTATATTTTGAAATCTTTTAATTTCCAAACCTTGTGATATATATATATATATATATATATATATATATATTTTTTTTTTTTTTTTTTGTTAAAAGAATGACAAATTTTGCTCTGGTAGAAGTCATTTTAATTTGATAACATATGTCTAATTATTTTAAAATTAAAAATGTCAAAGCTGCGAACTTTTTAATTTATTCCGTAGCATTGTTAATCGTTCCCACCTTTATTTCCACACCATTTCTTTGTACAGTAATTCTGTCCAATATATAATTTAAAGTCTGTCATGGCTGCATCGTCCTTTAAGTTTATATCCCAAATTATACCTCTGAGGGTCAGCGAAACTGTAGAATCAAAACTGTGATGGCATATTTTTGGACTCCTTTTAGAGATGAGTCCCAGATAGTCGCCAATTTTTTATAGCGTAGTACTCATGCAATAAAAAAAAAATTAGTTAATAATTAAATAAAACACCCAAACCTATATGTCATTATGGTTTTAAAAAATTACTCTTCATATTAAGTGATATGAGAAAAAGGCAATTATTACTAATGCTACGGAATAAATTAAAAGTTGCCAGTTCAGGATTATTTATTTATCAAATTGAAGCTTAATAATTATAAGATTAAAATAAAGTTATGTATCATGTTTTTAAATTTTATGTTAAATCATAGCTATAGAACTACATTAACACTTTATCAATGCGTATAAATTTTTTAAAGTGATAATGATGTGAATTTTTGTGAGATACATAATTTAACTTTTTACAAATTTTTAACGTTCACATTTAATTAAATGTATTTATTTTTATGTCAAAAACAAATAAATTCATTTTTTTTTTTTTTTTTTTTTTTTTTTTTTTGTAACAATTAAATTATAGCTAAAATTTTAATGGCTATTTTTAAAGCTATTAGAAGGTTATTATTTTCATATTTTAATTAATTAAAAGAAAACTAATCAAAAATTCAAAAATCGGGATTCGAAGTATTGTGTTGACATCGGGTTCTGAGCTATTCTGAAAGTTTCAAGTGTCTAGCTAGTAGGGAAGTTTGTTAAAAATCGATTGCAAGATTTGTACCGGATAAACAAACAAACGAACAAGAATCAAAGTTAATAAAAACATGGTAAAATGTACAAAGTTATTCAAATATTCTAACAAAATTTCTTATAATATGCGCGTGAATTTTTCAATATAATAAACTTCAAAACTCGTGCTCCAATTGTAAATGAACTCTCAAGCAATACATATATGTATATTGTTACGCTTTTAAAATTATTTTTGCTCAGCTTATATCATGTGTCTCTATTGTTCACTTTTCTTCCTAATTCAAATGCGGAAAGCATTTTGTCGAAGCTGAACAGTCAGATCAATACAAACATATCTATTGAGTTCAAAAGATATAATCTCAATTTTTTTCTATTTTTCAAAAACGGCTTAAAAAATAATTAATGAAATTAATTTACAATGATATATTTTTTAAATATACAATTATCCCATTATGTGATAAACGATAATCAAAAACTTAACTCCATCACTTTTAACAAAATCGTGAATTTGGTTTGTTTTTCTGTGAGTGTCCTCATATCTGAAATATTTATGGAATGCTGTATATAATATTAAAAGTATATATATTACTCAGTTATTAGTTTCCCAATTAAATCCGTATAAATAGCCGAAAAGGATTGAGTGCAAGTACTTAAAAATAATACGAATACATTAAGTTCTGCGAAAGGTATTTATTTAAAGAACTAACAGGCTTCGCCTGCTTCGCTGGACCCTATTTTTAAATGAATCAATATAATTACTGAATTATCAAAACTAGTATCGCCCAGTGGTCGAAACTCGACCATTTTTTTTTGCAAAGCGAGGCAAAGCAAAGTTATTGCCTTGTCCTAAACGGAATGCAAATGCAACACAGCTGCGGCAATTGTTTGCCGATATTCACTCTAACTGAATCAGCAGAGTTTTACTTAATATAACTATTTCTCTCTGTACATGTTAGCCTTTCCTGAAAGGAGAGAAAATCGCAACGTGAAAACGCCCCTCGTTGGGTGATACAGGCCAAAAGCTAATCGGTACCATGTCAAACCAAGGTCCAACCAAGTGCCAAATTCTGTTAAATAAATTCGATTGGTTCATAAAGTACAGTGTTTAAACAAAAAAAAAAAAAAAAAAGATATTTTTCAAAAATGGTCGAATTGAGTTCGGGAAATTTCAAAACGTGTAACTTTATCGAAAACCGAAAATCTAAAACTTTTCTGAATCTTATATTTTCTACTTATATATGCAGAGGAAAGAATAATAACTCCACTTCTTAAAAAATAAAAATAAGTAGTCAATTTCACTTAATTAAAATGCAAGGAAATCTCAAAACGTGTAAATTCATCGAAAACCGGAAATCAAAAGTTTTTACGTATCTTCTACTTGCTTCTTATACACACAAAAGCTAGCAATAAAGACACTTTTTTTAAAAATAAGTAGCCAATTTCAGTTAATTGAAACGCAAAGAAAGCTCAAAACATGTAAATTCAGCAAAAAACCTCTTCCGTTGCAACATATTAGTATCTTATATCAGATACTTTATTTAGACATTTAAAAACAAATTTAACTTCAAATTATGATAGAATATTTACCATTTTCCTTTTATTTAGTATATTAGTTGAATATTTATTGTTTAAATATCACCCATTCAAATGAAATGTTTATGTTTACATTCGAAACTGGAAGTTTGCCATTTTTTTTTCTGGAGTTTTGTGATTTTAAATTAAATTTTTATCAATTTTACAGAAAAAATAACTCAATCGAACACATGTAGACAGCAGACAGTAACTTATATATAACCCAAATATCGGAATTAAATTCGGCAGATAATTTCCGTTATTTTTCAATAATTTTTTACAAAAAATCCAATGGACGATTAACGTAGAAAATATTTTTCATGGCTCCATGGACAGACAGTGACGTCATCACTTCGCTTGCGTATAGTGATGCTACAAATTACTGTGTCTATGGTTTTATTTGAGCTTTATGAAATTGCCAGATTTAACAACTTTCTACTTTTAGGTATTTTTTAATGTAAAGGAATATGTGTATAAAAGGGAAAAATGGGGGAAAATGTATAAAAAATAAATGTATTTTTAAATACCTTCTTGACATCGTAAGAAAATAATATTTGTATTCGCACCTTCCGGCTAACCATACCTTTCGAATGATACCATTTTCAACCCTCTACTCCTATAATTAATATGTTAAAAAAGGACAACAAATTTTATGCTTGCCTATTAATATATAGATTGCATTAATTTTCATCACGTGAAAAAAAAAAAAAAAAAAGCGAAGCAAAATCTGATTAGGAAAAATGTCGCACCGGGTTCTTACTGCCTTCGGAAAAAATTCCCAAAATGCTCTAACTCTTATTTCTGTTATTTTCCCCCTTCGCCCCCCCTCCCGTCTATCCTAATAATTTTACAAATTCGAAAATATCCGCAATCGATTTGTAAATATCAAAAACCTCTATGCACCAGTTTTGAACGATCTATCTCTATTTTTATTTTTTTTACCAATCTGTACCAATTTTGAACGGCCTAACTGCATTTCTATTTGTTTTTGCCCATAGCCCCCCCCTTACCGCCCCTCCTAAAAATTTTACAAATTCAAAAATATCCGCATTCGATTTGGAGTATCGAAAACCATTTGTGTGCCAAATTTGAACGATCTAACTCTATTTTTATTTATTTTTTTTGCCCCCCCCTCCCATCCCCCTTCTCGCCCCTCCTAATAACTTTACACTTTCGAAAATATCCCCATTCGACTTGCAGGCCTTTAAAATCTATTTGTACCAATTTTGAATGCCTTAACTGTATTTCTATTTGTTTTTGCAAACATCTGTTTTTGCATTTGTCCCACGTAAAAATATTTAGATACATTATGGATTTCAAGTCAAAAATTGCTCTATATACACTTTCAGTTGTGTGTGTGTTTATTATTATTATTATTATTATTATTATTACTCTAAATTTTCAGTACTCAGTAAGGCATTTTTAACACATTCCGGCAAAGTTTAAAATGTTTATGACTTCGGTTTGCTTGTCTGTAATCGCTCTAACTGACGTAAATATTCGTAGAATTCCCTGAAACTCGTATATGATATTCCTGTTTACTATCACATGTTTCCCATTAAAAATGATATAAGTAACAGGTTTCTGTACAGGGACAACCAAAAGAGTTCCAATGCATTGCGTTCTATGAGATGTATTTGTATAAAGCATATTTTAGTACTATTTTGCGACTAAATATACAATGAAATTGACATTTATTAATCATATGTATAAAATCATGTTTTGTACAGAATGTGGTGTAATTGGCATACATTTTTACAACACCACGCAAAAACATTCAGAAATATTAAGAGTATGACATGCTAAATTTACATCAACGTTGAAAACAACAAAATAAAATATTTGGGCATTAAGGACTATTATTAAAAATTACTAGAAATGTATTTTCAGTTGTGTTAGATGTCTCCGGGTCCTCCCCACAACCTCTTGATAGAGTTTATGAGCTTGGTAAGTTTGGCTGTTTGTCTGCCCGTTTGTCCACGCTCTAATTTCTATTAATATTTGTAGATTGCCTTAAAATTAGTGTATATTATTTAAATTCACTGTGGTATGTTTTCTACTGAAAATAGTGTAAATAACGCAAATGGTTTGTGTACAGGGAACTCGCAAAAGATTGCCAGTGCATTGTGATCTATCAGTGGTGTATGCAGTGTCCGCAGCAGGCCGCATGCCTATATTTTTACGTGCATTTTATTATTTTCTCACCACTTTAATTAATCAGTGTACTTTTACCTATTTCCTTAGCTTTAAAATCTTCACAGAAAATGTATTAAAAAAAATAGTGGTATTTAAATAATAAAACAAACGTGAAAATATAGGACCGCTGCGAGCACTGTGTATGTTTAAAGCATATTTATTATCTTCATACTGCACACAGCATAACAAAATTAATACACATTATTTAGATACAAAAAACTTTTTTTCTCTGTAAAATAAAAAATTATTAACATAATTTATTGATCTATAGAACTCTTAAATAATATACAAAACAGCACAAAGGCAATCCATTGTATTAAAAAAAAAAAAAAAAAAAAAAAAAAAAAAGCATTCTTTTTAAAAGTAAAACCGGATTTTTTTTTCAATATTAATAATAATTACAGTTAAGACGTCATTAGGATACAAAAATATAATTGTATATTAAACTATATAACGGGTAAGTGCAGTTGGAATGTGTTTATAATCAATGCGAACTAAATAATTTTAGTTTCTTGTTTAAAATATAAACAAAGCTGCTTAAAAGCAATACATTTGATGCTTACTCTTTAAAAATAAAACTATCAAAATAGTTTTTGTAAGTTTTCTTCCGCCAAAATTAAAAATAAATTATATTTTAAAGTGTCAACAAGGAGATAAAGTTCGTTCTGAGTTAAATGATACAACAGGTGATTTGTACCGTTGAAAAGTTTCATAATATATCAGAAATGTATAGTTTTTCGATCATGATTTTATTGTAACGAGATATTTTTGAAATATTTTGTATAAATGAAAAACTTATATATCTATTAATAAAAAATTTATTGATAGACTGCTATTTATATTTCAATTCATTTTAGTTGATCCTGTCATTAGCTACACTGGCGTGTGCTTCTGTATATGAAGTTCCTGTTGCCAAAGCAGTGATTGTTGAACACGTCGACGAAGATGACTTACTGCATTATGACGATGATATCCCAACAAAGAGCTACGTCGTAGTTCCTGCCAAGCATAAAGTATATGTACCCGTCCAAAATTCAATCCATCCCGCTCTGTCCACTTACATCTATGCAGGAAAGAAATACACTGTGCACTACCCAGTTGGATTGTACCATGGACCTCATGGAGTAGGCATTTATGACCCCAAATTTCACGATGATCTAGAAAATTCTTATTATAGGGGTTAAAAGTGAGTGTTTCAGCTTTTCATTTAATTATTCCGAAAGTTATAATTTTTTTTTCTCTTTTAATTTTCGCTTAATTAAGCTTATATTATTCATTTATTTGAACATGCTTATATTTCACCTATTAGAAAAATATATAAATAAAAATAAAATAAAAATAAATAAATAAATAATTTAAGAAATTTGATAGTTACAAAATAAAAGAAACGTTATTGACTAATACATAAAAATAAAAATTTTCAGTTAATAAAGCCATAAAATTCTTTATTTCTTTATTCACTAAAAATGAACATTCTTTTTTTTTTTTTTTTCCTTTGTAGATAAAATTACTAAATCCAATAACTTTTTTGCTATTTCTGACTTAAGTTTGTCTTTGCTGAGAAATCAACTTCAAATTTAACAATCATCTAGCGCAATTACAAATAAAACAACAAGTTTTGCTTCGTTTTAGATTTTTTAAATAGAAACAAATCCGTCTACAAACAAAAGCCTCAAAATATCATTTGTATAATTTATTAATGAGCAGTTAATATTAATTTTTCAAGGGATTTTTTTTTTTTACTTTTATGACTTTCATATTACATATTTGTAGGATAAGGTTATTTATTCTATAATTTCACCTATAAACCGTAATTTATCGAAATTCTTTCATGTGTCCTTGTACACGAGTCATACTCAGACGCTTATATAGCTAACACTTATATATCCCTCTATATAGCTAATTTCGTAGAAATTATTAATATTTGTACCTTATTTCAAGTCAATGGGGTGATTTGTTTGTGTCCGCTGTACCGGTACATCCATACAAACGTACATACCATCATCAAAAACTTTTTGATTGTCTACAAGAAAGCTTCATTGGCCTGATGCAGGGATTATATTTATCATCGAAATCTGTATGTTGGAAGATTGTCTAATTATTCAATTTATGAACATTGTGATAAATATCTGCCTTTCTTGAGTAGTAAAGTATGTAAATTGTTTAATTTTATTTCGTTAAATTATTACTAGCTCATTCACTAATTAATTTAAATAAAAAATGTTTTCAATTTATAACACTGAAAAACAATATTTTTTATACCATAATTTCGATATTACATATTTTTAGACAGTTAAAAATAATTGTTGTTTTAAACTCATTTGAGTATTATTAAATAATTCAAAGAAAACATAGACAGGGCTCCAGAAATTTGAAAAAAAAAAAAAACTGGTTGCCAGAAAATTTTTCTGGTAGCCAGTAAAAAATATACCCCCTTTTTTTCTTAATTTTGAAATTTATTTGAATATAGGAATTTTAATTCTATGCATAAAAAAGTACTTACTAGGACAGAATAATACATCGGAAAACACCTGTTTAAATTTAACATCATGAAATCGGTTTTATTGTTTTTACTAAACCGATACTTCCTCAACATCAATACATTATTGCACTGGCACGACGATTCAGCACCGGGTCGCAAACCACATGCAAACAGGGGCAATATAAACCAGTTCTCTAAAATAGTATATTAATTTAATACAGAGTTGTGAAACATGCACGTAGAACAGTCGCGTAAATCCTTTAATGGTGTATTTATTCAACACAGTGTCTCAAAACGTAGTCGGAGGAGCATAGGAATCAGAACAGTGAGAGTTAGCCTACATCGGGAATAGAATCGGAGCCTGATTATGGGACCAATTTTTTCACAAATTATTAAAATTAAAAAATGTTGAGTTTCCTTAAAGTTGAAACATTGTCGCTGGTCAAAATATATTGGTCACCAATGGCGACTACACTTCACGAGCCCTGATTATAGAATGTAAAAACATTATACGGCACTAATGTCGGGAGTTTTGGAAGATAAACGAAGATCCAAACTTTAACTTTTTACATTCCCAAAATATATGATTTCAAGTTTGACAAATACTATAGAAATACGGTGATTCTTCTTTATTATTTACATTAATTAAGAAAACAAATCTTACATTTCTGTAACAATAGCTAAAGATTTTTCTTTTTGAACTCCCATCTATCAGAATTTCTTTAACCCAGTGTTACTAAATAGAAAAATCTTAAGTGTTCATGTATACAGTAACTTTAAGGTCATCATAAGATAAGCAGATTTGAATTCTTTAAAATGGTGTTTTTAAAGGCTTTTTATTTTCATTTATTAGGAAATTGAGAAGAAAAATACTAGAGAAGTAAGATTGATTAATAGAAAGAACATACAGACTTCCAAAACTCTTAGGCATCAACTTATTTATAACATTTATTCGGATCTGTCTTTTGCAGTAACTATTGTTGAGGTTTACACTGAGAAAAAAAAAATATATCGCCTTCATCTAGAATGAATAAGTGGCCATTTTCTAAATCCCTTAACTAGAAATATAGATTTCCGAGCTATGCGCATAAAGCACACCAATAAACTGAATAGACGAAATGATCGAGAATTTCTAGTCTACACATTTCTAGATGGTGAAAAAATATTCTGAATATTCTAAATATTTTGTGTGGCGAGAAATTTTCGCTTGATTATCTAGAATTGGGTCGTAAACCAAGTTATAGTTGCTGAAACCCGCCTCTTGTGTTCGCATTTATTTGGAGATATTTTCAAATAGGTTTGACCTCGATAATATAGACAAACTCTCTAGAATTCTAATAGGGGTTTCTAGAACTCGCTTTCAAAGGGGACTAGAATTTATAAGGATGACATGGAACTATATTTTCTAGAGTCACAATTTAGAGTCTAGATGTCAGCTGCAGAATTTTTTCTCAGTGTATGAAACATTTATGCCTACATCTTCTACCTCTTGAATGTCTACGGTATCTAGAATGCTTGCCTTGCTTTTACCATTTAAATATTTATTTATTTTTAAATTTAAATTTAATTTTATTATTTGTTTATTTATTTATTTACTGTTAGTGTATAATATAAGAGTGTGAAAATAATTTCGTTTTGGCAAAATTTTTCTAATTTTTCCTCACTTTTTCTTTTCCAATTTCCTTTCTTTTACTTATTTCTTTTCTTTAAATCGCTAGATTTCACAAAAACATTCTTGTCATTACCTCCCACTTGAGAGATTTCTTCGTGATACCTCACCTTAAATCCTTCTATTGTTTAGCATTAAACTCTTCAAACATTTCATTTGTCTGAAGAGAATCTCATTTTCTATCTGTTTCTTGAGAAGATTTTTATGACTTTTCTTCTTTTGATATGTTTTTTTATTCAGTTTTTACTCAAGCCACTGTAATGTCTCTGATTTTTTTTTTTTTTTTTTTTTTTTTTTTTTTTTTTTTTTTTAATCAGATGCTTTTATGAGGGATTTTTCCATGGTTTCTAATAAATGGACAGTGACTTCAGACGATATAGCATAAAAGCAATCATCTTTGTTTTCTTCAGTAATTATTAGCCGTGAAAAGAAAAATGTATGCGAATATATTAGTTTTACTACTTTAGGTTTATTTTAATGACCTGAAATCCCTTGTTAATAGTCTATAGAAATTCTTTCGAAAATGTGACTTATATCTCTTCAAACTAGCACTCAAACTTTCACTACAAAAATTACGAAACTAAAGCACACATAAAACCCAACACACCAACTCGATATTCTTGCCATAACTTCCCGTAGCAAAGGTGCCTGATATTATCTCACTTTTTTCTGTACAGTATCAAATAAAGTCCATTCATTTTATTTTTGTAGATAATTAAAATTATAATAATTTAATAAACGTATTTAGAATTCAATAAGGTTTAAAAATTTTAAGAATTTAATGCTTGCATTTGTAATCAAATTAATTGTTTTATAAACTTAAAAAAATAAAAAAATAAAATAAATAAAAAGTCTTTCCGGCTTATTCGGAAGGGTAGGTTGATTTCTTTTTTCTTATCAAACAGCCGTCATTTTGTTTCAAAATGGCGGCTACAAATTATAAACGAATTAGTAGAAATATTGATGTAGGCTATCTACATATGGAGTTTTAAGCAAATTGGTTCATAAATACCTTTTTATGTGAATTTAAACTTTTCAAGTGGCCGGCGCTTGGAAACAAGATGGTGGGCCAAGTTGACAAATATATCAAATGCATTTGTGAGATAAGACTACTGTACAAATATAGTTGGAATTAATTCAGAATATCAGAAGTCATCGTGTTGAAAAATTAAGTGGCTGCTACTTGGATCAAAATGGCAGAGAAAGGTGCTCAGTGAACTAATTAATCTAAGATATTGTTGCAAATTTGAAAATAATTCTTTTTTTTTTTTTTTTGGTAGAAATTCTTTCAAGGAGGCTTGGTAAGTTGATTAAATGTTAATTATTTGCATTTCTAGTTTGTTTTAACGTTAAAATAGCTTAATTTCCCCTTAAACACGCATTAAAAAGCTCCAATATGGC
Organism: Salticus scenicus; assembly: GCA_963930645.1. Lineage (NCBI taxonomy): Eukaryota > Metazoa > Arthropoda > Arachnida > Araneae > Salticidae > Salticus > Salticus scenicus. The sequence goes on from OZ005650.1 coordinate 147,473,001, forward strand.
AGGTAATGGATTTGGCGCCAAATTTGGCGACTTTTCCACTTGACGACTTTTTTAGCGATTTTTGGCGAGAAAATCCATAGTTCATTAAATTTCATTGAGACACTTATATAGTCTATGTATACATCAAAATTCAAACAAATTCGGAATACGCTTTTTACAATTTGAAATTGAAATTTCCAAGTGGTTTCCACTTGAAAACAAAATGGTGGAGCAACTTGGTTAAGAAACTCATCCAAGTTATTCATAACACAAGATAAGACACTGTCCAAATTTGATTCCATTTGGAGTATTATTTCGGAAGTTATCGTGATTTTAAATGTTCAAGTGGTAGCCTGATTTCAAGCGGCCCTGCTTAACTTTACATATCCACCACTTTATTAAAAATGGTGGATACGTTCATTAATAAACTTCATTGAGACACTTATGTAGTCTATGTATACGTCAAAATTTAAACAAATTCAGAATACGCTTTTTACAATTTGAATTTGAAAATATCAAGTGGTCTCCACTAGAAAACAAAATGGTGGAGCAACTTGGTTAAGAAACTCATCTAAGGTATCCATAGCACAAATTAAGACGCTGTCCAAATTTCGTTCCATTTGGAGTATTATTTCGGAATTTATCGCGATTTAAAATTTTCAAGTGGTAGCCTGATTTCAAGTGGCCCCACTTAAGATATCCGCCACTTTATTAAAAATGGCAGACAAATTTCATTAATAAAGTTCTTTGAGACCCTTGTGTAGTCTAGATTTACAAAAAAATTCAAGCAAATCTTGCTTTAAATACGATTTTTACAATGTGGGTTAGAAATATTCAAGTGGCTGCCACTTGAAAACAAAAAGTCGGAGCAACTTGGTTAACGAACTCATCCAAGATATTCATAATAACACAAGTTAAGACACTGTACAAATTTGGTTCGATTTGGAATATTATTTCGGAAGTTATCGGGATTTTAAATTTTCAAGTGGTAGCCTGATTTCAAGCGGCCCTGCTTAACTTTACATATCCGCCACTTTATTAAAAATGGTGGATACGTTCATTAATAAACTTCATTGAGACACATATATAGTCTATGTATACGTCAAAATTTAAACAAATTCAGAATACGCTTTTTACAATTTGAATTTGAAAATATCAAGTGGCCTCCACTAGAAAACAAAATGGTGGAGCAACTTGGTTAAGAAACTCATCTAAGGTATCCATAGCACAAGTTAAGACGCTGTCCAAATTTCGTTCCATTTGGAGTATTATTTCGGAAGTTATCGCGATTTAAAATTTTCAAGTGGTAGCCTGATTTCAAGTGGCCCCACTTAAGATATCCGCCACTTTATTAAAAATGGCAGATAAATTTCATTAATAAAGTTCATTGAGACCCTTGTGTAGTCTAGATTTACAAAAAAATTCAAGCAAATCTTGCTTTAAATACGATTTTTACAATGTGGGTTAGAAATATTCAAGTGGCTGCCACTTGAAAACAAAAAGTCTGAGCAACTTGGTTAACGAACTCATCCAAGATATTCATAATAACACAAGTTAAGACACTGTCCAAATTTGGTTCGATTTGGAATATTATTTCGGAAGTTATCGGGATTTTAAATTTTCAAGTTGTAGCCTGATTTCAAGCGGCCCTGCTTAACTTAAGATATCTGCCAATTTTTTTTTTTTTTTTAAATGGCGGATACGTTCATTAATAAACTTCATTGAGACACTTATATAGTCTATGTATACATCAAAATTCAAACGAATTCGGAATACGCTTTTTACAATTTGAATTTGAAAATTTCAAGTGGTCTCCACTTGAAAACAAAATGGTGGAGCAACTTGGTTAAGAAACTCATCCAAGATATTTATAACACAAGTTAAGACGCTGTCCAAATTTGGTTCGATTTGGAGTATTATTTCAGAAGTTATCATGATTTTAAATTTTCAAGTGGTAGCCTGATTTCAAGTGGCCCCACTTTACTTAAGATATCCGCCACTTTATTAAGTTCATTTAGACCCTTATGTAGTCTAGATTTACATAAAAATTCAAGCAAATCTTGCTTTAAATACGCTTTTTACAATGTGGGTTAGAAATATTCAAGTGGCTGCCACTTGAAAACAAAAAGTCGGTGCAACTTGGTTAACGAACTCATCTAAGATATTTATAAGATCAGTTCACTGTCCAAATTTGGTTCGATTTGGAGTATTATTTCGGGAGTTATCATGATGACAAATTTTTCATTATAGATATATAGATAGATAGATAGATAGATAGATAGATAAACGAAGTGATTGCAATAGATCGATTTCTAAAGAAATCAACCTAAAAGCAGTATAAAATCAGATTATACTTATAAACTCATATATTTCTGATAAATTTCCCTTTTAAGCGAGTTTTATATTGCAAGTTTTATATTGCAAGTTTTATATTGCGAGTTTTTAAGTTTTATATTGCATTTTTCAAGAATAAAGAAAAAAAAAATCTAACTGTCAATGTTTCTTCAGTGGCCTGGTGGCCAGGTTGGTCTAGGGAGCTGCATTCTAAAACTCCAGATTCGCAGATTCGAATCCCGATTAAGGCATGGGCGTTTGTGCTGTTTTCATATGTGTATAAAATAAAGAAATTATGCATTATTATTGTGAATATATGTAGTATGGATCCTCTCGAGACAAAATATATTGTAACGATAGATCTTAAAACTCTCAAATAAATACTATAATATCAGTGTTCACTTCTACTTTTAAAAATATCCTACGTGAGAAATATAAGATATTTCTTAACATTTGATCATTAAATAAAATTTACTTAAAAACTAAAAATAACTTTGCCCAACAAATGTAATATGGTATATAATATCTTTAATATCATAAAAATAGGTAAATTGATATTAACAATACAGGTTTTTAATTAATTATTATATCTTTCTCATATAATTCATTCATCCTTTTATTCTTTATTCCAGCATGTATTACTTGTTTTTAACTTCCTCTTTCTTATCCACAAGTGGAATATGTTATTTTTAACTGTAAAAAAATCAACTTTCCTTCACTACATATTAGCGTGATGCAATGAATTTAAAGTGTCTGATTTGCACATAAATGTATCATTTTCAGACTCAAGAGTGTTGTTATCTACATGAAATAATATGCATTTTCCAAACCCTAAAATTTAAAATAGCAAGAATTGTTTTAGAAAAAGTTAGTTTTCAAATGTTAAACTAAAATTGTGATGAACTGAAGTTTAAATTTTAAGATAAACAGAATGTACATCAGTGAAATTTTTACATTTTCGCAACATACAAACACACATAATATATATATATATATATATATATATATATATATATATATATATATATAGAACATTTTGGGCATCACAAAACTTTTCTCTATATTATTCTACATGACAGCGCCACCTACCAGTTAAAATACACAACTATTTAACCAACATTAACTCTTCACAATAAAGATTTCACATATACATTTTGTTGTAATTTTATACAATAGATGCTGACATAAAGTCATCTGAATGATAGCATAAAGTGATTAATAACAACAGTATCTGTCGGTTGATATACATCCGTTGAGTACATCCAAATTGAATTCTCATAAATTTTCAAAATATCGATTTTATATATTAAGATCGGTGCATTTATGTATCAGAGAAACTGAGATATAGCTTTGCCATAAAATACGAAAACTGCAGCATAGCAAGGTCATCTTTTGACCGATATATACCCAACTTAAATCAGCATAGTTTTTCATAGTGGCTATCTCATATACCAAGTTTTGTACACTTACACGCTACAAAAGTTGAGATAAAATCTTGCGGGAAATCAGCGGCGCCATTTGGGTGTCTGATAATGTGCCAAATCTTAATTAGTAACAATACGTCTCAAGATCCCACTAAATATAAAGTTTTGTAGTATATCGTTCATTATTTTTCAGATATGGCACCTGCAAAACTTTGGTACCACACAGACAGACAGACTTTTCTGAAAATGGTCAAATCGTATTCAGGACATCTTAAAACGCTTGAATCAATCGAAAACTGGAGATCAAAAATTTTCACTAATTGAATACTGTTTTCGAATCCATATAATAGAAATTACCTTGTAAATTTTGTACTTCTTTTTTTTTTTTCTGATTAAAGAGTAAAAACCATTTTGCATTTCCCCTTTATATAAAATCTCATCCATCAAGCAATTTCATATCTCTTAACATTAAAAGAGATTTAGCTGCTGATTATAATCGAATTTAAAGATATACATCAAAATAATACTTCACAATAGATACTTTTCATAGTTGTATATTACTCAAAAGCCTTTTAATATATTTAAAAACCATAAAAAAAAATTTATTCCGGTTATCGCAACATTTTTTTTTTCTTTTACATACATATATGATAGAGAAAATATTTCTTTGAGGTCAAATTTTTGAAATTGAGTTTTTGTTATTTTTTACACGTTTTAAAGTCCCCTGTATCCGAAAATCTGTTTTTTAGAGATTGGTTTGTAGGTGTCTCTCTGTTATCAGCACATCTAAAGAACAAATTGTAGCAGAAAGTAAAAGACTCAGTATTCTAAATCTGTATCGTATAATTATGCTACACTAAAATTATCGTTTAGATCAAGCATATGGTTTGTGTACAAGGACATCGAAGTGAATTCAAATACTCTACGTCTGTGGGTATTTGGTAGGTTTAGTTAAACATATATTGACTGCAATAAACAAAATGGAATGAGCTTATATTTATATATATATATATATATATATATATATTATGTTTTGTGTAGAATATGGTACGAAAATCATTCACCATGTGTTTACAGGATTATCCAAAAAACTAGACTATAGTGTAACTATGCTTGGGAGTTGCTGAAGTGCATTTCAAGTTGTGCAGCGTACTATGAATAAGGATTATATTAAAGTGCACAATGTGGTGTGCATATAATATATAGAAGACATACAAGGCTACCGATAACAAAGCGAAAACTTTTTTTTTTTTTTTTTTTTGAATGTAATTGGTGGAAGTGCTTTCCTATATTTTACTCCTCATGAAAACTCCTCATTTTACGAATAAAAATTAACTCCTCATACTCATAAATAAATACAGTATTTTTTAAGTTAAATTTTCAGCGTTTTCTTTTTTTTTTTTTTTTTTTTTTTTCGCATAATTACACAATTTGAGGTTCCCTGAATACTATACTCACGTTTTATCTTTATCTTTTTATATGTCTGTTACCAGCATAACTGAAACTAAATAACTGCAGGCAGTTTAAATGGTGTATTTTAAAGTTTATATCAGGTTGCCAATTGAAAATTTTAATAAGTTTGAGCAGTAGCATTGGTGGAAAATTTTTTGAATCATTTGGAATAAACTTTTAAATTTAATAAAGTAACAGCCATGAATTCAATATAAATGTAGATTCTATATTAAAACGAGTTGAGGGGTGAGGTATTCCCCATCGCACAAAACTTTTTGCCAAATAAAACTCTTTCTAATCCCAGTTTGAATTCTTTATAATACAGATTTATAAACAGTACTTGTTATTGTTATCATACACTTTAATTTGCAATCTGTCTTTATAGTATTGAAATGCGAGGTAAGAGAGAGTCGTGTGAGTGCCACGTCAGATTTTTTTTTTTTTACAAATAGTGTCACTTAAAAGCAAAATTATTTATTTATTTATTTATTATTTATTTATTTATTTTTTTTTTTTTTTTTTTTCATTTAACGAAATGTTAAATGCATGGTATTTCGACTTTACGGGATTAAACGTACTATATTTTATAGAAAATCGCCTTGAACAGAAAAAAAAATGTTTTCTTAAAACAAACAACAAAAAAAAAAGTTGAAATTACAAAATTTTTGTTGAGACTATATTAACAATAAAACTTCGTTTATTTATCAAATTGTTTTTTTATTCTGTTTTGCTGAAACAACAAAAGTGTTGTTAAATCAGCCAAAGTTTTTTATTGATATAGTCTCAACAAATATATGTATATATATATATATATATATATATATATATATTCAATGCAGAAAAATGAAAAACTCTTTCGTTCTAAAATCATCTTGTATTGTAATTTTATGTTGATACGAGCAATTTAGTGCATGTTAAACATGTTAGAAAAGGTCCATACTAATTGAGAAAGCATAATAAAACAAGCAGGTAAACTAAAATTAAAAGCAATTGGGAAATAATACATTTTTCTAAAAATAATACAAACGAAAATTTTGAAGAAACTTGGCGTTATGAAAACCGAGGGAAATGTTTAAAAGAGTTGAACTCCATGGAATATATATATATTCTGAGAATAATAAAAATAATAAGAACGAAAAATAAACAGATGAATAATTCACAACAAAAACTCACAAAGGCCAATTTGGTAACTAGTTAACTTGAATAGCTTAAATAATTTTAATTTATTTGAAAAATAATAAAATTACTTACCTAAATTTAATACTTTTAAGATTATAAAACAAGTTGAAAACATATAAAAGAAGGATCTTTCAGTTTATTGTAGTAGAAAAAAAGGGAACTTTTAATGGATTGTATTAAAAAGGTTGGAAATCGAGCTTACTTTAGCAAAATGAACCAAAAAAGATGAGAATAGCTAAATCTATGGACCAAATTACAAATAATGGAATGAATAATAAATAAAATAGCTCAGAATGCCGTGGGAATGCCGTGAAGTTACTCCTAATCAACACTGAGAAGAAAAATACAAGGTTTCCGTTTTTGGTAAGCGATATTACGCAAAATACCAAAAGGTAACTCAACCCTGCATCCAAAATATTACCATCAATTAAACAAAAGAAAATAAAACTGATTACATCTTGCAATTATTGAGAGACAAATTTTTACCAGAAATAATTACGTAATATATATATATATATATATATATATATATATATATATATATATGTATATTTGTGAGGTTGGGTCACCGTTTGTGTATTTTGTGTACTATCGCTTACCAAAAAATGAAACCTTGTATTTTTTGAATTACATCCACATCCTGATGAATTACATCTACATTCTGAGTAATTTTTTATTTTACTTCATTTATTATTTAATTATTGGTGTCCTGTTCCATAAATACAGGGGTTTTTTTTTTGTTGTTGTTGTTGTTTTTGTTGTTTATTTCGTTATGGTCAGTTCAAATAGAAAAATTTTCATTAAAAAAAACTCCTTTTTTTATGTTCCTATATGTTTTATGCTTTCATTGAAATTAATTTAATTTAAAATGAGTTTTTCCAAATCTAAATTTAAAAAAAATACTGGTCAAATTGGCTTTTGTGGGTTGTTGTGGCAAAATATTCATCTGCTTATTTTTCGTTCTCATCTTTATTGTTCTATAATTGTGAAAATTGCAACACCAAGAAAGAATGCGAAAATAAAATATTTATTGGCCACATACATTATAGTAGGAAGAAGAATTGATTAAATTTTCAGGAAGTTTTGAGTAATATATCCTGAGAAAACAGTACATAAAGCAAGCGACCTCTAGGAGCAATAACTACAGTTATCTGCCTAGACATTGAATCGAACAGCAATTGGATGACATATTCGGGTACAGTATGAAGCTTCAACACGATGCCACAATTCATCGATCGTAGTTGCTAGTGAGTGGTGACAGTCCACTTGCTTTTCAACGATAAAACAGCCATTTTCATTAATGCGAGATCAGGAGAACACGCTGTCAGGAGCAACGGTTGAACACATTCTGAAACAAGGAAGGTCCAGACAATATGCGTTCGTGCATTATCCTGTTTAAATATTTCGCTACGGTGGCCTTGAATGTAGAGCAGATGGGCGGGCCTTAACTCACCAGAAATTTAATGGCCGCTATTCAGAGTGCCGGGAATACGAACAAGAAGTAATCGAGACGTGTATCCAATGGGACCCCATACCATCACTGCTGGTGATGGGCAGTGTGACGATGTCGAATCCCAGCGCGCAATATGCATTATTCGCAATGCCGTTAAATACGGATAAGGCAATCCTGATGCTGTAAACAGGATTATGATTTGTCCGAAAGGCGACTTTACGCTATTCCTGCGTCCAGGATTGTCGTTGTTCACACATTAACAGCGCCTATATTAGTGATGCAGTTTTGAGGATAATCAAAATTTTGATAGCCGCATACTGGGTCACCACCTGGAGTCATGGTATGCGGTACCATTGGATACACGTCTCGATCATTTCTTGTTTTCATTCCCGCCACTCTGAATACCCACCATTATATTTCTGACGAGTTAAGGCCCGTCGCTCTGCACTATATTCAAGGTCTCCGAAGCGCAATACTTAAGCAGGACAATGCACAACCGCAAGTTGTCCGTATTGCTCGGACCTTTCTTGATGCAGAATGCGTTCGACTGCTGCTCTGGCCAGCGCGTTCTCCTGATCTCGCACCAATGAAAATGACTGTTTAATCATTGAAAAGCGACTGGCCCGCCACCACTCACCAGTGACTACAATCAATGAATTGTGGTATCGTGTTGTAGCTTCATGAATTGCTTTACCCGTACATGTCATCCAATCGCTTTTTGATTCAATTCCTAGGCAGATAAGTGCTGTCGTTGCTCACAGAGGTCGCTGCTTTATGTACTGTTTTCTCAGTACATATTACTCCAAATTTCCTGAAACTTTAATTAATTGTTCTTCCTAATGTATGTGCCCAATAAGTATCATTCTGATATTCCCATTCCTTCTTGGTGTTGCAATTTTTACAAACGTGAGTGTATATGTATATATATATATATATGAGTGTGGTAAAGCTAGAAGAGATCACGCGGTAGGTGAGATTGCGCACATAGAAATCGGCAGGAAAGAGTAGTGGGGGCTAGTTGGGATTTCAGGTTGTTATACAAAACCTTGTAGTGAAGTGCAGAGTTATTTGCATGTTGATTTCTTCTAGAGTCTAAGATAAAACGTGATTATTTTGTCTTGTTTTCAAAATAAAATGCTTGAATTTTCATAACTCTTCCTAAGAATTTCAAGACAATGATAGAAGTCAAAATATATTTAATTTAAACAGTTTCTACTAAGCTACTAGCCTAGACTAACCGTGCAAGCACCACGATTTTCTCTAAAAACGAATAATTATTTAACAAAAGACTGCGCAATCTCTCTTATCAAAATGGGAGAGTTTGCGTTTTGCTATTTAGAAGAGATTGTGCATTGATTTTTATAAAATTTTATACTAATAGAGATTTTGCAACTTATTAGTAATCACAAGAGAATGAGAATGAGTTTGTTGAACGTCTGGAAATAATTTCGACAAGTGACTGGATTAGTTTAACCCATTCACGACAGCGCATCTTTTTGGAGACTGTCCCCAGAATCTGAAATTGAACATTATTGAAGAGTGGCACGATCTACAAAAGCCACTGGGGAGATTTCCCTCTCGAATGCTAATGTTAACCTATGAGAAATTTATCGCAAAATATTTAAATGTTACTGTATATCTGTCTAGTTTTGCAATATTTTCAAGTATGATGCTCAAGTTTTGGGCAATTCTCGGCTGCTTAAATAGAGGCGATAAAACTAAATGCAAGCAAAAAATATCAGCCTACTTAAACTTCTTCCTAAGGAGTGTAATCTCTAAATTTCAATAAAATAAAATAAATTAAATAAACGTAAAGGATTTTGAAGTTGAACCGAGAAGATTTCAAACAAAGTAAAATTTGAGTTTTATGAGTTTTAAACATTTTTTGTGCGGAAGATTAAAATAAAAAATAATTTATAGTAAACTGTGGGCGGATTCTGGGCTTAAAATTGGACAGGACTAGCCAAATACCATTTTACACGTATGTTTTTTTTTTTTTTTTTTTTTTTTTTTTTTTCTCATACCCATCTTTTCTTTTTCTTTTTCTTTTTCTTTCTTTTTTTTTTTTTTTTTTTTTTTTTTTAATCGAAAGTGCATTGCACACACGATGTGCAATTCGCTCCAAACAGGTTCCCCTGTGGCAGGTGGTTGCATGATAACTTCACCATGTAGTTAAATGCAACGATTGAGAGCAACGAGAGTTTCAGTGAGCAAAGAAGGAACTAGTAAATCTGAAAAGGAAATGGACTAATTTTAATTTGAACATGTTGTGCTGGTTTTGTTCTTTTTCCTGATTCTTTAATATTTTTTCTTTAAATAAATTTTTGTAATTATTTTTTTTAATTTCTATTATTTTTCTGATTTTTTAATTATTGAATTGAAATATCCACTCTCAATACAAAAATATTTGTTTACAAATACCTTACAACAATGTCATTTAAGTGCAGTTATTATTATTAGCAATGTAATTGTAGTTATAAATAAGCGCAATCTCTCCTACCCTATAAGGAGATATTGCGCAAAATAGCTGTCTTAGTTTTATCACAGTAGTTGTTTTAAATTATAACAGAACAACAAAATAGTAATGGAAACGCACTAAAGAAGAATCAATTCAAAATTATGAACCAATAGTTTAGCAAAAAATTAATATTTGGATTTTTTATGACGTTCTGATGAATTGTGCGCAAACACTCCTAGTTTTACCTTATATATATATATATATATATATATATATATATATATATATATATATATATATATATATATATTATATATATATATATATATATGATTAGATTAAACAGAAAAAAACTATAAAAATATGAAAGAAAACAAGCTTTAGGAAAAAAAAATACAAGTTAGTGGAAAGAAAGATATCTTGTGCAAAAGTAGCATTTTTCTTTAACAATTTAAAAATACATTGAGATATTTATATCACAGTATTAATAAAGTTCTTAACATTTTAACCTGTAGAAAAAAATTTCCTAAAATCATTAGTCCTTAAATTCGGTTTCAAATTTCAACATCACCGCTAGTATTGTTCAGATGCACTGTATTTTATTATATATTTATTATAACATAAAATAATTTTCGTAAATGTAAATTATTCTATACTTAAGACAAAATTAGGTTGTCTCAATTTGAAATTACTTCCATTGCAATTTCAAAAAATACATATACTTATGTGCTGATAAAATTTGTTAAATTTTTAGGCCACTCACAATTTGAGAAGTAAAACAAAATAAAAATTATGTTTTTCTTTTTTTCTTTTTTAACATCTTTAAGCATTAGGAATATTAATGTAATCAAATCAGTACTTTTAAGTGTCTTTTTGATATTTTTATTAGACTTTCATTCAAATTTACATAGCAGTAAAATAGTCAGATTTTTATTTGTGTAAATATTTGTGAAATAATGCATTTCTATTCATAAAAGTGTCATTTTAATGTAGTTTTTATGAAAAATGTTTTTTCTTTTCTTTTCAGAAATTATCACTTCATTATTTGCATCTTAGGTCATAGGAGGACGCCAATATTTTTGTACATTATTATGTAAATATGTTTTTTTAGTAAATAAATATTTTTCTTCTTTATTCGTTTGTTTATTTTAATGTAGTATATGATATTAGTCTGGGTTCTTTTCGTGGGAACATAAGTTCATAAATAACTTTTGAGAAGTGAAGAAAATTATATGCTATCTTTCATCAATTAATTAAGGGTACAAATTCAAATATTAAAACAGCAAAAACATCAAAGTTAGCATTAAAAAATATGTTATACATACATTTATATCATTTTAGCTGTATTGAAAAACTGTTTCTTCGAGATTTTCCCTGCAGTTGAATTAAATTCAAATTGATTTTATTGTACTTAACTGTATAAAAGTGAGAAACGTGGTTTAGTCTGTGAACTCTAATCCGATTGTCTACGAATAATTTCGGCTGGTGAATATGACGTCCGCACTAGTAAATTTCGTGACATATGTTCAAAAAGAAAAGGGAGGGAGTAATTCAAATATTTAATTGGGCGTCATTATTATTATTATTATTATTACTAGCAGGCTTTGCCCGCTTCGCTGGACATTAAACTTAAATGAGTTGTCAAAATCCCATATTTTTATTAATAACCTAAGTTCTCGCTGTGATTGGTAGAGGTTTAAACGCTCGCAACGTGAGGAGTCTGGGTCCCCACTGTCTTCGGCGCAACTTACCCACTTCTTACTTCCCCACCCTCAGCGGGTGAGCTCGAAGTTTTGCAAAATCCCACTAATGTGCATAATGCGTACACTTAATCAATATCAACACATGAAAATTCGCCATTCTAAGATAATTCAAAGCGAATTCAAACGGAAAAACACGTTTTTACACATGTTTATTGCCCTCCGACTCCGAGAAGGTTGGGGGGGGGGATTTCGAATTTCGTGAAATCCAGTTACAATAAGAAAGTTTTCACTCGCCCCGTCCGAAGACATCCGAGTACCATGACGTCTCATCATCACAAGAGCAATCCCCCCAGCAGGAGCCCCACAGGCTCCGACACCCCAGACACCACACCACGAACCGCACGCACCAAACGGGAGCCAGGGACCGCACAGAGCGGCTCCCACCCTGCATGTGCAAGGCGCAAGCGCCACCGCCCGCAAACCACCAAGGCAAAGCCCAGGCGCCGCCGCAGCGAACAGCATCACACCACAACCCACCAAGACCATCCCCAATAGGAAGGTCACAAACAAAAGCCAGACTCGGCAATCAAACAAACAAAAGTAAAACAAAGTTATTCAGAAATAAAACTATATATAAAACAAGTAGTGGGTGAATGGGAAAATTGGGCAAAAATGGAAATTAAGAAGCCACATCAGAGGCACGAAACAACTTGTTCACCAAACAAACAAATCATAACCCAATTCCCAAAAAGACAACAAACACCAATTTATTTTATTTTATTTAAAATCAGTTGCTTGAAACTCTCAAGCAACAACATAAAACAAAAACAACACAACAACATAACTAAACATCACCACAACACAACATAATAAAACAACTTCAGAACTTATAAATTATAAATAAATAACAAATCTATTCAAATAAGCCAATAATACAAATCAACATCACAAAATAAGAGCCAACATAACAATTAATATAATTTAAATAATAAATATACAATTCAATCGTGTTAATAATCAAAAACACATAGAGACAGCACAACACAAGACAACACATGAAATAATTAAAAGATACAAACCCAAAGAGATTCATATCTCCAAGAATTCCACCAAAACAACCTAAATAATACTCCTAAATATCACAACACACAACTCCACAACACACAACACAACACACACCACAATAAAATTAAAAGTCACTCACCTCTAACTTAGAGATTAGCAAATAATATATTACAGAAGTATTTTACTATTTCCAATAAACCTATCTTGGTTTTTCTATTGGTAAGCAAAACATAAAGATTAACATCCTTGAAATCTTTCGGAAAGTAATTGAGCCTTATATTTTCAACTAAAGGACAAGCGTAAACAATATGATTGATATTTTGAATTCCTTGATTACAACTGCACAGGTAACTCTTTCCAAAAAACCTATTCTGGTAAGTCCCCATACAGCCGTGACCTGTAACCAATTGATTCAAATAAAAATCGCCAAAATTCCTCCTTATATCAACCCTGGGAAAGAGCTGATATGTATGACGTCCAGTATCTGAACTCTCCCACTCTCTCTGCCACTCCAAATTCTTATACTTGTTAAACAACACTCTTAAGTGGTTTTTCTTCATTTTTATGTTGACATCTATTATATTTTTCTCAGTAGCTTCCTTCGCCAATCTATCCACTTCTTCATTCCACTTGTGTCCCACGTGAGCTTTGATCCAATAAAATTTAAATAAACAATTCGAATTTTCAACTTCGTTTCGAATATCATCAATAATATCATTTTTAACTTCGAAGCTATCCAGAGCGGAGAGCACAGACCTGGAATCAGTGACAATATTTACAGAACTCCACCCTTGAACTTTAACAAAAATGACAGCTTCCTTTATAGCAATAGCCTCCGCATCATAAACGCTCGTATGATCGGAGATTCTAAATAATGAATGATTAGAACTAATATTATTTTTGACATGCAAAAATGCACATCCTACTCTTTCATTTATTTTAGATCCATCGGTAAAGATGTAATCTTCCTTCAAAGAATCAACTAGATAAATCTCATCATAGTATTTCCAACTGAATCTAATAGGATTCCAGGGAACAACCATCTTCATCTTCTCCTTTATATATTCATCAGCATTCAACACTTGTGAATCATAAACCACATTCTCCTTCCAATCCAACAACTTGATCTTCATTTTGTAAAATTTTAGGGTGATACTAAGGGGAATAACGCCAGTGAAGACGCAAAGAGCATCCGTAGCCACCGTGGAGTAGCACTTAGAAATAACTAATAAAAATATACGCTGAATACTTTTCAGCTTATCATGTATATATCTTTTTTTCAGAATACCAGATCTCAGCACAATATTCAACAATCTTTTCAACAACCATGTAGTATAATAACTTAAGCAAGCTCTTATCTAAACCCCACGTGGCCCTGGCAATACTCCTTACGTTAAGAGAGTACACCTCAATTTTCTCTTTAAGGTAATTTAGGTGCTCCGTCCAGTTAAACTTGTAATCAATCGCAACACCAAGATATTTGATAGCTTTGTAGTATTTGATCTTCATATTCTTATAACAGATCTTAGGTGTATTGGTAATTAGTTTGGCACCTTTCCTAATCATGGTATAACATGATTTATCCTGATTGATTACCAAACCTCTAACAGCAGCCCAGCCATAAATTTTTTCCAAAAAGTAACTGCCTAAGTTAACAAAACGATACGGAGCCGAAGCGCTAACAATAACCAACAAATCATCGGCAAACGCTTGGAGGATTCCTTTGTCCTCAGGCATATCCAACAAATCATTTATGACAATGTTCCAAAGTTTGGGTCCTAAGCTCGACCCCTGAGGTACACCTCTATTATATTTAAGAGCCAATCCATCATAGAGAACCTCTCTATGATTTAAAAAACTTAAAATAATATTGAAGAGACTGGGCGGAATCTTATATTTCAATAGAGAATTTTGGATAGATTCCCAAAATATGCTGTTAAAGGCATTCTTAAAATCAATAGAGAGAAGCATGACAGTTTCATTGTTGTTATTAATTCTAACAACACTGTCAACTACATTCTTCAGAGCCAAAGAAGTAGAGAAGCCTTTTCTAAAACCAAACTGATACTTCGAAATAATATTATTAAATTCCAAATAATAATCCAGCCTTCTGGTAATAATTTTGTCTAGTATCTTACCCATTGTGGGAAGAAGACAAATAGGACGATAGCTTCCCGGATAAGCGGGATCCTGACCTTTTTTAGGAATCAACAAAACCTTCGCTTTTTTCCAAATTTTTGGAAAAACACTCTTACTCATACAGTAATTCATTACTTTCGTAAACCAAGTTCTGTCAGCATAGAAAACTTGTTTGATTATTTCGTATTGGATCCCGTCGAACCCAGGAGCTTTATTATCTTTTAAACTCCCCATTATCATGGCAACTTCTAGCTCCGTGACAGGATGAAAATCCTCTTCCATCGTCAGGAACTTTCTATTCCAGACATTAAAATCAGAGCCAAAGTGATGTTCAAGTATTGTAATAATACTATCATGCCTCGTATCCGTCAAATCACCATCCTCCATAAACACCTTTTCTATTTCAGTTCTCTTTTTCACCTTTCCAGTAGCCACAGCATAAAAGCTATTATGGATAGATTTCTTTGTAATACTACCAATATAATTTTTGAACTTTTCTCTTTTAGTTTGTAAGAGCAGCTTTTTGTATCTACTTTGGTGTTTTCTAAACTCCAATAGCTTCACCATTCTCTCGTCATCTTCCATTTCTTTCTGGAATCTACGTCTTAAGGCTCTGACTTTACTTCTAAGGCACTGTAACTCATAGGTCCACCAAGGGGCATTTTTCTTCGTTTTCTCTAACGGCTTCCTTACACATTCAACAACAACTTCAAATAATTTGTTTTGAAACTCAGTTATATATTCTTCAAATTCCTCAGTATTAATAATCATAAACTGATTTATTAATTTCTTAATTCTTATTTTGAGCCTCCACCAATCCATTCTTCTTAACGAGATATGATTGTTAACCATCATAATCTCAGCATTCAGATAAATATTAGTGATAATTAAATTATGATCACTGCCATAATGCTTATCAACTACATCGAAATCATATGTTATATTCTGATCAAAACCTTTCACCATGACAAGGTCAATCCAACTCATCCTATCGTTCCTAATAAAGGTGGGTAAAGAATCAGCTCGATTCAAAAGTAACAAATCATAACCAAGAAGTAATTCTATTACTTTATCTCCCCTTTCGTCCAACGGCCTTTGACCCCAGATATAAGCCTTCGCATTCCAGTCCCCCATGATGATGAAGGGAGTAGTAGAAAATTTATTCAGTAGGAGCTGAATGATATTAATCTCATCTCGGATGTCACCAGAAGGTTTAGAATAAACAGAAACCATCATAAACTTAAAGTCGCTGACTGTGATCTCCACAGCCACGACAGAACTACTGCAATAATAAGAAAAGGTAGTAAAATTTGGGTTACAAATAATAATTGCAGCCTTCGCTTGAGACTTACAATAGAATGCTTTACATTCCTTAGGAAGACTAACCAGATTATCTTTATAAAGATACATTTCATTAATGCTAACCAGATCAATATCGTTATTATTTTTAAGGTCTTGAAATAGCGTGGCCGAAGCCACTTTACTATTGCCAAGATTAATATGCCAAAAACAGAATTTACTAATAGCTCTATTCTCCATAGAGCTATTAGTAAAGTTACAGTTACAATAAGTCCAGTTACAATAAGTGCCGGATGCAGACAAACAATTTACGCACCAAATTTCGTGACCACAGAAGTCTTTAATAGAAAATATTATAAAAAAAAAAAAAAAAAAAAAAAAAATCGCCAATATGGCGATACTATGTATAGTGCGTAAAGTGTTGTTTATATATAATTGCAATTTAAATAAAATATACAGACACGACATTATTTCATTATTTAAAACATGAAAATCTGACATTGACAGATTTTAATTTAGTGCCAGAGGCCTACTGCTAAACTTGTTAATATCGACAAATTCTTCTTTAGTTAATTCGTGACGATCTAAATTCCATGATAAAGTTTTCATTAAATCAAACGAATGTGTTTCAGCTGCAGATACTGCAACAAATAACGTTGGAAGTCCAAACTGTCTTATAGCCGCAAAACAACGTATTTTCTCTTTTTCCCAATGAGGGGGAGGTGTGCCTTGGGGGGGACTCATGTCAAAAGTGTGCCTTGGGGGGGGGGGCCTCATGTCAAAGTTGGGCCTTGGGGGGACTTCATTCAATAAATCCCCATTCAATAAACCGACTGAAATAGGACCTTAGCACTATTAAGAGTGTATTATAAAAATTCGACAACGCTGTACCGACTGAAATAGGGGTACCTTGGGGGGGGGGGGACTCATGTCGAAGTTGTGCCTTGGGGGGGACTCTTGTCAAATTTGGGCCTGGGGGGGACTCATGTCAAAGTTGGGCCTTGGGGGGGCCTCATGTCAAAGTTGGGCCTAGGGGGGACTCATGTCAAAGTTGGGCCTGGGGGGGACTCATGTCAAAGTTGTGCCTTGGGGGGACTTCATTCAATAAATCCCCATTCAATAAACCGACTGAAATAGGCCCTTAGCACTATTAAGAGTGGCGTATAAAAATTCGACAACTGTATTATAAAAATTCGACAACGCTGTACCGACTGAAATAGGGGTACCTTCGGGGGGACTCATGTCAAAGTTGTGCCTTGGGGGGACTTCATTCAATAAATCCCCATTCAATAAACCGACTGAAATAGGCCTCTAGCACCAATTAAGAGTGACCTATAAAAAATCGACAACTGTACCGACTGAAATAGGCCTCTAGCACTAATAAATACAAAAAGCACAGCTTTAGTATGGGAACCCTTTGGTGACTTTAAATATTTTAAGCCATTTTTGCGATGAACTGAATTGGCTATCTCAATTGTGTAATTAAAGATCTTGGCGACAAACGTCCGAGCTACTTCGGTGCCGAATTTCAAATTTTGCCAAAGGGATCCAATACTAAAGCTGTTCCATATCAAATCTGGGTTGAAAATGGAAAAAGGGTAAAATAAATTAGAAATATCAGACCTATATTTATAAATTTGATACCGAATGAAAGAGGCGATTTTGCTGAATCCAAGGGTGCAAACAGTTTTTCGATGCGACAATTAGATTTTTAAAAAATAACTAAAGTATGAAATTTAAGTGGCAACGGAAAAACGGATAAAGGGAAAAATAAATTAGAAATATCAGACCTATCATTACAAATTCAGTACCAAATGAAAGAGGAGATTTTTCTGAATCCTGGGGTGTAAACAGTTTTTCGATACGAAAATTAGATTTTTTAAAATTAACTAAAGTACGAAACTTAGATGGCAACACTTCATTTCAATCTTTTCATAATTTGTAGTGCGAATCACGCGAACACAAAAGTCTTTAACTTAAAAATTTATTTTTATATTTTATTTTTCCATTCAAAGCACTTTAGTGAAAAAATATTTATGGCGCATGCGCAGGCGTTTTTTACCCACAATTTAAACACTAATCATAATTTTGAGAATTTATATAGATATAATTTCAAGTTGGGTGAAGACCTAAGTTTCTGCCAAGCGCCGTTGAATTCCGTCCAGCCGTTCTCGAGCGATGCCAGGACAAACGTGTTTTAGTCTTTTACCCCCTAGGGGGGGGACGGGGGGAATTTCTGAAAAGTTGATAGATATAATTTTAAGTTGGGTGAAGACCTAAATTCCTGCCAAGCGCCGTTGAATTCCGTCCAGCTGTTCTCAAGTGATGCCCGGACAAAAAAAGCGACATTCGGACACGATGACACACACACACACACACACAGGCAAAATTTTCTGAAGTCATATTCGGCTTTCATGGGGTGTAAAACGTGAAGATATCGCAAAATTTTTTGATTCCGACAAATTTACAGACAAAACTCTGATTTTATTAATATAGATTATTATTATTTCTAAAAGGGGTGATTTCTTTTCCCCCAGAAGTAGGATAATTTGGCGTTCTCTTAATATGTATGTCCTGTGAAATTTTTAAAGAAATTCGACAAATATCATTTAAAGTTTTCCTTGACAGAAATGTTTAATATCCATTGTAGCTATATATGCACCCAAAATAATAACATTAAGTATTATCAGAACTAAACGATGGCAATTATTGTCATCGTTATTATTTTATATTTGAAACGATTTTACAAAATATTCCACGCGTCATAATATAATGGAATTTTAGAACAAATATTTCTTTTCTCCATTAGCTTGGAACAAGGTTTGTTTGGCTAATTTTTACTTTTTTAGTATTTACTATTGTTATTAATTTGCTTTAATTTCCTTTAAAGCTTGCTGTAAATTTTCTTCCGCATTCAATTTTGTCTTTAAGATTTTAATTGTTGATAAACAATTAAAATTTTATAATTTTAAGTAATAATTTTTAACATGAAATCAATAGTTAGAGGCAAAGTGGGTACTAGGTAAGCTACACAATGTAATGCTAAAAAAAGTCCGCAAAAGTGTCCGCCTACAGCAGCGACAATTGTCTGCAGCTGTCATGCGGTAGAAAATCAACCAGCTGCAACAGATTACCAACAGACAAAAGACAGTAATCAAACTCAAAAATTACATTGCAGGATACGTTAGAGAAAGCTTCAAATCCAAAATTACATGTAATCGCTTTATCAAATTACTAATAGTGTAATCTCTTTTTCTGAAACATTTCCGGTATGAAATTAAAATTTGTATATGACGCTTTCCGCCACAAATGGCGGTCAATCAGGCAGACACATTCCCCATGGACGTTGTGCTGCTTACCCTGTAGATGCTTTGGTTAAAAGGGAAAACTAGAAATAGTAAAGAAGTATATTTGTAAACTCTAGAAAGAGGAATCTAACAAATGCAAGTGAAAAGCAACATGGCATTTGCAAAAAACACTTAAGACTGCAATTAATTTATTTAATCAAAACTATTAATAATTCACTAAATCAAAACTTGAAGATTTTCGATCTTAAAGTTAATAACCAGGAAGTACACTAACACCATTATTTAACACATTTACCTTACTTCTTTTGACATGTGTAAAAGTTGTACATTATCTACAGATAAGCAATTGCAAGCTAGACACTCTATGCTTCAAAATATACCAACTCGTAGTGCCATTCATCAAACTGCTATTCAAATTATCCTAATTGCCTATACCTATAAACTATGTATTATATATATTTTTTTAAGTTTGTGTTTCTTGTAAAGTGGATTATACAGCGCTGCGTATTATCTGAGAAATTTTTCCCTATGCCGCGTTTAAAATGTCAATAATATTTCTTTTATGCCAATATCTTTAATAATGCTAATATGTAATTCAATATATCTTAATGTATTCCATTTCTTGGAATTTTTTATTACCAATCCATACTGTATCTGACTATCCTTGTATAGTGTTGTAAACTAAAAATTAACGCTTAACCATATTGCATTCTACACCAGACATGTTTTTATGTACAGTCAGAGGGAAAAACAAAAAAAAAACTAGTTGGCATAGGTGGACTCAGCTCAGTTACTCATCTGTGAGGGAGTTCCTCACATATCCTTTTATTTCATCAAATTTATTCTATTATAATTAAATATCTATTTATTCACAATTAAATTTATTAACTTTTAATAATTCTCTTTAGATATGTCAAACTTATTTCAAATTTATTAAATTCTTTATTCGAAATTAAAATACATAACCTTTTCTAGTTTTAAGAACAAATTCAGTATTAAATCCATTGATCTCCTTTTTAGCATAATGCAATATATATGTAGGGATCTAAACAAAATTTAATTTTATTCTCCCTGAAAGTAATTATTTTTTATTTCTATTTCACTGTGTTTCTCAATAAATCTATTTATATTTATAGCTGTAAATGTTCTATTAGAAAATTTCCGTTATATTTTTTTATTGTTTTGTTTTATTTTATACTCAAATAATGTATTTAATTGCAGCTATAAATAAACTAATGACCCATAATTTAGACATCATGTCGCAAGAATTTCGTAATATTTCGATGATTACTTGCACCTGTCCCAACGGTCATATTTGGCACAAGTGATATATGCCAAGGTAGGGTTGCCATGTTTTCAACCGTCTTTTCATTTTTAAAAATTCCCATTAAAATAGCATTAACACAAAGAAAAATGTGTTGGCGCCCTTGGCTTCAAAATGTGATATTACCATAAGCTGGCAGTTAACAAGTGGGCTGTCGGATTTGATTCTATACACTTCGACTATAATCACCGAATAACTAATATGTAATCGCTTAGCTCTCTCTCCCGCTAATTTATAACGGTTTCCATCAAAATTGAACTTTGGTTATTGCAAATAGTAAATTGCCTTTAATTTATAATAATAATATTATTTGTTTTGAAAATTATCTTCAATAAATATTCTATAGTTTAAGCTATCTTAGTATCTGTTTTATTTCGCAGCGTACTTAGTTATTCGTCAATAGAACTTTAAAAATAAATTACTTTTCTACTTGGATTCTTCATACCATCATATGTATGTTCTCATAAATTTCTAGTGCAGAACATATTATAATCATGTTAAGAGAAATGAATTTGACCAAACGCTTGACACAGTGACAGGATGAAATCCCCGCCTAATAGGCTATCCATCGTTCATTGCGATATATTTAACTTATTCTAATCTATTAATTTATTTTATTAGGGTCAATTTCGTAGTTTAGTTTTCATGCTACTATTTCCGATGCAACAATCCTCAAAATGCATATTTATATGGAATATCACCCAACTTTGCTATGTTGACAAAATCTTAAATGACGAATATCTTACGAAATTTTCCTATTAGAGTATTTGTAGTCAATCATGTTCAAAAAACTATCATAAATGTTGTTTTGAAGTTATCTGATATATTTTTGATCCTCAAAATGGATGTTTATGCTCTATTTTGCTCTATTCTGCCATGTTAAGTAAATTGTAAATTCCAAATAACTTACGAATTTTTTTAATTGGAAAATCCATAGTCGATAACATTCATGCCAGTATTCTAAATAATATTTCAAAATTGGTCTGACATCTTTACGATGAAAATGTCCCTCAAGATTGACGTTTATGTGAAATTTTGCCATATTCTGCCATGTTAAAAAATTCGTAACTTTCCAATACCGTATGAAATATTTATATTGGAAAATCCATAGTGAATGATATTCATGCCAGTATCCTAAATAATATTTCAAAAGGGATCTGACATCTTTACGATGAAAATATCCCTCAAAATGGACGTTCATACGTAATTTTGCTCTGTTCTGTCATGTTAAGCAAATCGTAAATTTTGAATATCTTGCGAAATTTTAAATTAGAAAAAACATTGTCAAGGATGCATGTGCCAGTATGTTATATGATATTTTAAAAGTGGTCTGACATCTTTACGGTGAAAATATCCCTTAAAACCGACGTTTATGCGAAATTTTGCTCCATTCTGCCATGTTAAGAAATTCATAAATTTCCAATAATTTACGAAATTTTCAAAGTAGCATGTTTATAGTTAATGATGTTCATCCCTGCAATAAAACTGATATTTTAAAACTGGTCTGACATTTTTACATCAAAAATATTCCATTTAATGCACGTTTAAATGAAGTTTTGTCCTATACTCCCATAAAGAATAGCTTACTAAATATATTACGCCCATTAAGGAAATCGTAAATTTCTAATAACTTAGGAAGATTTTTAATTCGAATGTTGCAAATGAATAAGGTTCTTGCCAGTGTCAAAAGTAATATTTAAAAACTTATCTGAATTATCGACGACTGTTTGTTCTTGAGATATCATGTACACAGACTAACAAACTAACTAACGGACTAACAAACTAACACACTAACAGACACCCTACAGACGGACACCATACAAATTTTGTCATTTTCGGATTCCTCACACCTGAAAACCTGTAAAAAAGTCAAAAAACCGAGGTCGAAAATTTTCACGATTACCTAAGTTCTCCATACCTAAAGTATGATGGGGAACTAAAAACGCAACAATCAACGCTACTTCGTTACTAACTGTTGGAGGAAAAATTAATAGGCATCATTCGATGGGGAATTTTGTGTACTTTTAGAAAATGAAATAAAATTTTTGTTTAGAGTCGTTTACATACTAAAACGCGTATTATCTTTGATTTTTTCAGCGATAATGTCCTATTTTGATTTTTATTTGAATTCATGAGATCGTGGTAATGCAAAAAATTATATTGGTTGTATCGTTTACTTATATTTTTATAGAGTTATAAGCGTTCAAATATGCTAATGCTGCAAAAGTTTGTAGGCTGTGTACTTCACGAAAGAATGGATAGAATTCTACAAAACTTTATGTTTGATTGGACCTTGACATAATGTATGTCACCAAACAGGTGACGCTACTGCACTGCAATTTCCTTGTTTAGAGGGCGGCTATGTATGAACTTCTATACGTAAAAGTGCATAAAAATTGAGATATGAGAGGGCTATTATGAAAAACTGTTGCTAGTTCAATTTGAGTGCATATACAGAGGGCGCTTTTTTTTCCATTTACGGAAAGACTGAGATTCTATAGCGTACCAGTGCACTAAACGTGATATGAGAGATAGCACTGTGTAAAAACAGCCTTCTTTAATTAGTACATATCGGCAGCCAGGTGGCTTTGATAAGCTGCAATACTCTAAGGTTACATCTTAATTTATATAATATATAAATGCACCAAACATGATAAATAAATAGGATATTATGAATAAATATTTTGATTCAATTTGAGTTTTTACTTTTAGTGCGACTGCTATTACTCACATTCTGCGATTTTTCAGGAGGCTATATCTCAGAATATATTGTCTAAAATTGCGCCAAGCTGCATAGGTAAAATCTTTATTGTGAGATGCTACGTTGATCACATTTTTGTGCATCCTTATTGGCAGGGGTTCGCTGTCATACAGAAGAAAGTTTTACATTTTACACAACATACAAGACAAGTTTCATCTGTGATTGTCTGCGTGTGTTTTTCAAGCTTTTAATTTTTTTTTTTTTTTCAATATAATTCTACAATACAGATCGAACGCTGTCTTTTATACGTAGATAATATGAAAAATACAGAATTATAATTTTTTTCTTTTTACAACAAAAATTTTAAATTGTGAGAACGTGTTTGAATTTGTCAGAACGTGTAAATGTTTGCTTTCTGCTTTTTATTTTTAAAACATTAGATTAATTAACATAAAATATTCACGAATTTTTTTTTTCTGTTCTTCTTCTTTTTCTTAAGCATAAAAAAGAAAAGAAACGATGAAAATTAAAACCCAAATGAATTTGCGTGACCCAATTTGTATCATTTAGTAATTTCTGACATGTAACTAATATTTCGTTTATGAAAATTTATATATAATAAATAAATATAGATATATATATAATTTTATGCCTTTCAAAATTCATGAGTAACATAAATGCATAAGCATTTCTTTGAATACTTTCAAGTTGTTCTTTCTATTAATGAAGAAAGACTTTCTATCAAATTAACATTCAAGGTTATTTTTCGTCATAAGCAATCTAATCGTAGCTGTAAAAAAAGGGGGTATAGAATCATAACAATAGTAAAATATTTGTGAAACTGACATCCATATGATTGTAAAAATAAAATGACTTTTCTTATATAAGAAGGGCAGGGCTAGCAACGTTCCTAAAATTTTACGCACGTTTTACTATCGTGGCACCACTATTTTAAATAATACATTTTCTTGAACTTTTTAATGCTATAATATTATTTAAAAAATGACAGTTCCAAAAAAACCGGTGACAAGGAATGCTGTCTATTCCAGAAAGCCGATTTCATAAATGTATATGATAATTTTGATAAATTTCCTGCTTATCTGTTTACATTAATTTTGCGCTCCTTTTCTGATTTCTTACAAAATAAATTTATCACAGTACAATTTTAACATAAATGTAAAAAAGACTATTTTCTAAGATTTTGTTAAAAAGATGAAATAAGCACTAATGTATTATGTATAGATATGCATATATATATATATATATATATATATATATATATATATATATATATATTAGGTGTACAAATTAATTCGGTCCGTTTTTTAGCAATAAAAAAAGTATTTATTATTAAACAAAAACAAAAAATACATTATTCAAAGTATTGTCCATTATTTTCTGCTATTTTTTCCCATCTCTCCGGCAATCGTCTGATTCCATCTCGATAAAACAGCTCATCTCTTTCGCTCATCCATGTTTCGAGCCATTTTTGTATTTCTTCGTAAGAAGTGAACCGCTGACTGGTCAGATCATTCTACATTCGTCGGAACAACCAGTAGTCGGAAGGGGCGATGTCCGGAGAATACGGCGGGTGCGGTAGGACGTCCCACTTTAGCGTCTCCAAGTATTGTTTCACCCGGTTAGCGACATGAGGCCTTGCGTCTCTGGGTTTCAGTTCATAAGGAACCCATGTTCCTTCTTTTTGGATCATTCCCATCGTTTTTAGTCTCACCGATATTGCTTGCTGAGTCACTTCCAGTTGTTCTGCAAGCTGTTCTTGTGTTTGAGTCGGATCTTCATTCAGTAATTCCTCTAATTCGTTATCTTCAAATTTTTTCGGTTGTCCAGAGCGACGCCTGTCATCAACGCTAAAATCTCCATCTTTAAATCGTCGAAACCATTTCCTGCATGTTTTGTCAGTCGGAGCACTAACGCCGTATACTTCTACGAGCGTTGGATGCGCTTCGGCGGCACTTTTCTTCCAATGAAAGAAAAAAATCAACACTTCCCGCAAATTCTGCTTATTGACTTCAAAACCTGACATGTTTAATGCAATGCTGATCAGGCTATTTCAAGCAAGCGAAAGAGTTGTACACTGAAGATTCTTAACAAATATATAACCTCTCTGAAACCACCGAAAACAGCTGTCATAGCCTAGCATTTGTGGCAGCTAGCGCCATCTTTCGAAAACGGACCGAATTAATTTGTACACCTAATATATATATATATATATATATATATTGTTTAAGTGGTTAAACTTATAAAAATATTAACAATCACACTTTTTAAGTAAAATAGTCAAACGACATTAAACGTTTTGTTTTAGTAAAACATAAGCTAGTGTACATAATATCTGTAAAATAATTCCAGATAAAACTAAAAGATTTTTTTTTTCAGAAAAGATTTCATAAAAATGGTTTACTTTCTACATAGATTTGACAATTATATTCAGTAAAAATTTTACTGAATATTCAAAACTTTATTTTTATTTTATTTTTCTTCGTTTTATGTAAGAGCTCATTAAAAAAATAACTTAATTTATAGTTTGAATTTTTCAAGTAAAACAAAATAGCATCTGTAAAGAAAGAAAGAAAAAAAAATTAGTTTATTTTTTTTTTCCAGATGATACTGATAGATATGAATAATAAGATTTTGTAATCTATTAAAAATAAATAAATAAATAAATAAATATTAAAAAATTAAATAAAGGGAGCATTCGTAAAGTCAAAACTCGTTCAACTGGTGCTGTTAGTTTTTGAACTAGCCGTTCGCTAAGAAACGGATCAAAGTGGAGAATATATAATTCAATAAAATATTTATACAATATAAGAAAATCGTCTTTAATTTTCAAAAAAAAAAACGAAATTATTTTTCGAAGAACCCAATACTAATGACATGATGAATATTCGAATTCTTTTAATTTTTATTATATGCTAACTTCGTTTGTTTTCTGTCAATGTTAAATTTTGCTAGCGAATTGTGACCCACTTCTTATCGCGCAACTGGCTAGAATTTTGCATAGATGTGTAACTCCGATAATAAAATATGCTCAAGCAATAGCGGACTTTGGGACTGAGGGGTACCAAGCCCTATCTTCAGTTCAAAATTTGTTTTTAATACACTTTAGAATAGAAAAGCGTTTCTGAATTCTTAATTTATGTCGCCTTATTTTTAAAGCAAAGTACATCTTGACCTACAACTGATTTTCTTATAATGAAATATCCGTTAATGATTTTTAAACAAAATATTTTAGTCGAATGAAACGCTCATAAGCAAATAATAGATATTTTAATCTCAAAGCAATTTTATATTGTCTTGAAATTACATGAAAGAGAATGTTTTTTACAATAAGTTAATCCAAATGTTCTTTAAAAGAAAATTAAATTAAATTAATGAAAATATTTAAAACTGTGTACACACTTATGAGATGTATCGTAAATTTTAATTATTATTATGAAATATTCGAGATTGAAATTCAAATTTTATTTGTTACTGGCTGCATTCGACGACCAGCTGCTTCACAATCGTTGAAAATTCTAATTGTACTAAACTCCCGGTTGGTGGCGTCTGCGACACCTTCTTCTCATGTCATAACCTGTAAAAGCTTGTTCGCTCACCGTGCAAATGATATTTGAAAATTCTGGCAGTAGTAAACTCTCGCGCGCTGGCGTCTGCGGTGCCCTTCCTTAGTTTCAGAACCTATAATAGTCTAATCGCACAGCATGCAAACGTCCTTTGAAAATTCTGACTATACCAAAATTTCGTACCAGCAAAAACCTAGCTCCATTTATTTATGTTTTTAAAATATCAGTCTCCCATTTCCTCACCCCTAATAATTTTACAGCTTTGAAAGTATGCGCAATCTATACCCCAACCCCAAACCCTGAAAACGCGAATTTTATAGTCTCTAGTTCCATTTGAAAATAAATAAACAAATATCTGCCTTTTCAAACCGTAGCTCAATTATTATATATATATATATATATATATTTATATATATATATTTATATATATATATGAAGAGAAATCAAACTGAAGTTTGATTTCTCTTCAGTTATTGGTGGTTTTCTGTTTGGTGAGAAGTTGGGGGCTAAGGATAGTTATTAGCTTATTGCTACTGTCCTTTCAGAAACTTCTTGTTCACCCCTACACTGAGGGGCCTCCCTGATAAAGATCTCAGTGTTTTTTGGGGTTTAATTTCATACATTTATTTATATATTCCTACATTTAAGTTTTGCATTTCCTTTCGCTGCAAGTTTGCGCATTGGTTTGTAAATCTCCTTTTGGTTTTTCTAATCTGTAAACTTATATATATATATACTAGCTGTTACCCGCGACTTCGTTCACGTGGAAATTTTGATGTGTATGTGTGGGAACTGACGGTTTGATCATAATATGTAATGAAATGAAACCTTATCATTGTGGTGCTGTGCAAAACAGAGTCTGATAAAGTACACTCAAAAAAATTTGTAACTCATTCAAAGCCAAAATAAAATGCCAAAATAAATAAATAAAAAGTTATCGCCAACATGGCGATAAAAATTAAAATTCGTCCATCGGGATTCTGTACTAAAACAGTACTGCGTTGTGGAAGTATAAAAACTGGGTCGTCAATTATGAATTTTATTTCGAAACCTTTCTTTGTATGATTTTAGTTCACTATTGCACAATATTAATCTGGTTCTAATAATAATTTGGTGACTGGTTAATTAAAATTTTAACTATGTGGTGAAATTCATATAATATTTATGAGTTTCAAATTTTTAATTTTTTTTTTTTTTTTTTTTTTTTTTTTTTTTTACAAATAAATGATTCTTTTTTTTTTTTTTTTTTTCATTTCCCGGCGAATTGTTGAATAATATTTTAGTTCTTAAACAATTTTGGACGGCTTTGCCCGCTTCGCTGGCAAACTCTTTTCTATATGCCTTATGAAAAAAAAAAAAAAAAAAAAAAACTGAAATCGGTCAAAAGCTTGCTTTGGGTTCCCGCTGCCTTAGGCAGCGCCTTGTTCGTCCTTGCAATCTCCGGTGCCTGTCCCTATTGCCTGCGACAATGGCTTACCCGTGGGCTTCCATTTGGTTTCACAACCATTGGTTCCACAACCAGTTTCGATACGGACAGTATCGAAAAATTTGAAGTAACTCTTTTATATCTGAATCCCAGTTACATATGAACAACATTATATGTGATGTACATAATATTTGCTCTCAAGTTATTTCCTATATTTATTTGATTTAATCAATCAACCATAGAATGACAGCAATTTCAAGCCACATATAATATTACAATTGTAATATTAGTATAGCATATTAGTATAGCATATTAATATGCTATGATCGGCAACTTCTATCGCATGAGACAATTATTATTTTGTGGTTATATATACTTCATGCTTAGTTAATAGTAGTTGGTATATAGAAAAATAAATAAATTAGTATGTAAACTTGATCATGGTACAGCCTTAATGTCCTTGGCGACTTTTAAATTTTTGTTGCCGTTTTAGACCAAAATATAATTTATGCGATTATTGTTCCTATACGCAAGCGAAGTGTGACGTCACTGACCGTCCGTGGATGCAAGAAAATGATTTCCTATGTCAATCGCCCATTGGATTTTTTGTAAAAAATGATTAAAAATCGAAGAAAATTATTTCCCGATTTTAATCCCCATATTTGGGTACACATATGTATTAGTTATCATGTGCATGTGTTAGATTGAGTTATTTTGCTGTCAAATTGACAAAATTTTAATTTTAAATTTCAAAACTCTGTCGTTCTTGGCGCTTATTGTATTTGGTGATCGAAAACGTAATACGAAAATATACATGCCAGACGTATATTTTCGTAATACTATGCATTGTACGAAATATTGTTTCATATTATTCATTACTGGTCTTAAAATAAGTTGTTAAAATAACCATGATTTTTGAAAGGAATTAAATTATGTTCGCCAAATAATTTGGCGATATTTTATTTTTCTACCAAGGATGACCGATATCAAATCTATTCCGCTACAACATATTAGTATCTTATATCAGATACTTTATTTAGACATTTGAAAACAAATTTGACTTCAAATTATGATAGAATATTTATCATTTCCCTTTTAATCAGTATATTAGTTGGATATTTATTGTGTTAATATCATCCTTTGAAATTAAATGTTTGTGTTTTCAATCGAATATGGAAGTTTGCCATTTTTTTTTCTAGAGTTTTGAAATTAAAAATTCAAATTTTATCAATTTTACAACAAAAATAACTTAATCTAATGCATGGACATGATAACTAATACATATCTATACCTAAATATGCGGATTAAAATCGGGAAATATTTTTCCTCGATTTTTAATAATTTTTTACAAAAAATCCAATGGGCGTTTAACATAGGAAATATTTTTCTTGCATCCACGAACGGCCAGTGACGTCATCACTTCGCTTGCGTATTTCTTTCTATCTTTTCCTTAGCGAAAAATGTCCGATCTACTTCAGCATCAAAATTATAAAAAATTGTCAAGAATTATCAATAAGAAAATACCTTTACCATAATGCTGAATTAACTTTTATGCCAAGCGTGTTTCATCCGCCATACTAAAAAAAAAAAAAAAATCTGAAGTTGAGGTATATAAAAAAAAAATGCTGTGAAATAAAATTCAGAAGAAATATGTTAGATTTGTAATATTACTATTTTATTTTAAAATTATAATGTGTCATTTTCTCATCGACCAATTTAACATTTAATAATTTCTTATTTTTCGCATGAAAGCATATTTCATTTTATGCTGAAAACAATAAATAAATATATCTCGTAAACTTTTTTTGGCAACAATTAAAAATTTAAATGGCTTATATTAAGTCAATAAGTTTATTACACGGAGTAATATTAATAGGAGTTGAAGGTCCAATGGGAGAAACCTACGAAACTGTGATCTAAATTTTTGGTAAATATTGAGGGCGCCACTTGTCATTCCTCCCTACCTCGGTGCGAATATACTGTTGTTTTCAATAGAATTTTGCTGGAGTACATTTAAATTTTTTTATTTTAAGCAATTTAATTTCTTTGTAAGTTCTTAAAACTGCATAATTCAGATGTTTCAAGTAAATGCTTCGTTCCTAGAGTTAAAACAGGCTATGATAGTGATAAGAAAAAAAAAAAAAAGCTCTAGAAGAGAAATAATGTCCGAGTTCGTGTTTTCTGCACCTAAAGTAAGTTTATTTTTTTTTCTTTACAAAATTTCATCCATTCTCCTTCCTCCCAATTGTCTGTTTTAGCTAGCTTCGGTTCATAAGAATCGTCATTTTTTAAAAGCTTTCTTTCAAAGTAAAATTAGTATAAAATGGCTTTTAAAAAAAAACATGTTGGTTAGAATACTCTATTTAATGAAATTTGCTTTCAATCGAAAATTTTTCAGCTTGATATTATTTTTAAAAAAATAATTAAAACGATACATTTCCCCATTGAATAACATTGCGGAAGCTGGAGAGAAGGAAGGATTGCACGCTGGCGCCATCTGTAAACATTACAAAACAACATCACAAAATTTCAGCGTTACCTTCTTCTCCTGTCTTATTACTCCGTGGTTTATTATTTTCATATTTTAATTAATTTTAAAGATTTTTTCATTTTTTTTTTTTTTTCCTGAACCATCCCTGACCTATAAGGAAAAAAACAAAAAAAGAATGATCGAAATCGGTCAAGCCGTTTACGATTTTATAAATAACATACAGACAAACATTCATTTTTATATATATAGATAAATTCATGTCAATAGTTTTATATATATATATATATATATATATATATATCTTTTTCCATACCTTACAAACAAACGTGGAATTTTTGCTTTGGATACTTTCATTTAAAATTTCCTACAGTTAAAAATTTATATATATTTTACTAGCAGACCCGGCCACGCGTTGCTGTGACTAAGTTATACGTTGAATTATACGGCTGTAAACTATTTAGTACAGTCAAATTATTATTTACGAACAAAGACGAAAACGTTGTAGCCGATGTAAAAACCCACAGGGTTGAGATTTGAAACTTAGGTCAAAATTTGGAAGCGATTGATAAAAATTTTCGTAGTGTTGATATTAAGCACAAATTAATTTTATTGTAGGGTCCTATAAATTTTAATGGAGAAGTGATATATATTATTTCTAATGCTACTTTGGATAAAATTGCTAAAATGACTAATATATAAATTAAATTCTATTAAAATTCTATTAAAATAAAAGTATAAAAGAAACAGACGATTTTAAAATCAATTTTTATGGAGGAGTGAAATATAATATATGCTATAATGGATAATTTTACTATAAAATGACCTCATCATTTTAAATATTTTAAAGAGGGCAACAGCTGTAGTTATAAAAAGGAAAACAATAAGGCTAAACCAGAAAAATAAGTAAATTTGATAAATATTTTAAAACTTTAAAATTGGAAATCTTATGAAATATTGGACATTTAAAGTAAATACATGTATCATTTTAAATAGAAAAAGATTTTGGAAAAGTTTAGTGTATTTTAACGAAGTGATGAGACGTTTTTGAGTATGTTAAAATTTTAATAGTAAATTCAAGTTAATAAAGATGGGAAACATTGAGGATTAAGATAAGAATAATTATAAGATTAAAAAAAAAAAAAAAAAAAAAAAAAAACTTTTTATATACCATGCTTTTAAATTTTAATATACTAATAATATACTAATTAAAAGGAAAATGATAAATATTATATCATAGTTTGAAGTCAAATTTGTTTTCAAATGTCTAAATAAAATATCTGATGTAAGATACTAATATTTTGCAGCTGAATAGATTTCATTTCTGTCATCCTTGGCGAAAAAAAAAAGAATATCGCCAAATTATCTGGCGAAAATATTTAATTCCTTTCAAAAATCATGGTTATTTTAACAACTTATATTAAAAGAGTAATGAATAATATGAAACAATATTTCGTACAATACATATTACATGTCATACATACGTACAATGAATAATACATATTACATTTCGTACAATGTATACATCTGGCATGTATATTTTCGTGTTACGCTTTTGATCGCCAAATAATAATAATAATAATAAAAAAAAAGCCAAGGGCGACAGAGTTTTGAAATTTAAAATTAAAATTTTGTCAATTTGACAGCAAAATAATTCAATCTAACACCCGCGATAACTAATACATATCTATACCCAAATATAAGGATTAAAATCGGGAAATAAATTTCCTCGATTTTTAATAATTTCTTACAAAAAATCCAGTGGGCAATTAACATAGGAAATCTTTTTCTTGGCTGCACAGACGGTCAGTGAGTCACACTTCGCTTGCGTATAGAACTCATAGATATAGTATAGCATATATAGAATAGAGTGATCATTGGGGAGAAAAAAGTTATTCCTTTTCATTTGGGAAAAGACGACGTTTTTACCGAAATATGGCCGTCTTTCCCCGAGTGAATACACACGGGAATACATATGTATTCCCGTGTGTATTTGCTAAAATATTAGTATATACTAATATTTTAGCAAATAAAATTTATGAATAATTTATTTGCTAAAGGGGAATGGAAGACTCCAGATACAGTTTCAAATTCATATTTCTTTCTTTCTTTTCTTTTTTTTTTCAATACCACCAAAGCTTTTATTTTATTTTATTTTTTTTTTCCGGCATCAAAAATCTTTGTACGATAACATGGGGATGAGAGATCTATATATATTACTATATCTATGATAGAACTACATTAGCACTTTATCAATGTGTATAAAATCTTTAAATTGATTATGACGTCAATTTTCGTGAGATGCATAATTTAACTTTTTATAATTTTTTAACGTTCACGTTTGATTAAATGTATTTATTTTTATGTCGAAAGAAAATGAACTCGTATTTTTTTTTTTTTTTTTTTTTTTTTTTGGCAACAATTAAATTAATGGAACTCACAGATATTTTGGAGCAACTTTAATAAAGGTCTATAATTAACAAATAATTGCAATAAAACAATATTGTGACAATAAATTGAGATAAAAACTATCCTATCTCTCAAGTTGGACCAAACTGCACACAGTGTGCAAAATTTCATTAAAATCGGTTCCTTAGTTTAGGAGTTTACCCCGGACAAACATCGTGACACGTAATTTATATATATATACAGATATATACAGATTTGTATTGTATTTTTTTTTTACAGAAGAGATATAATTTTCGGAATTTTACCTTGAATCAAATCAGTGATTCAAATATGTTTTGAATCTTCAATAGTATTATATATTAAATTATAGGGATTTTTTAATAACGGCAAAGGAATCATTTTAGAGATATCACATATCAAAACATTTTTCATAAAGTAAAAAATAAATAATAAAATATTTAACTAACAATTTACGAGTTGTATATATTAAGTATACTATTATTACATTTATAAAGCGTCCGAAAAATCCCTTTTTGAAAAATAAAAACGTTTATGATGAAATAAAAAATATTTTTTCACATCAACAAGCAATTATTCTGATAATCTAAAAAAATTATCAATACAAAATAATAACGATAATTCCATCAGTAAATATTTATGTTATCAGCAAAAACATAATTCAAAAATCAAAAGAACATGATGTTATACGAAGAAAATTGAAAAGAAAAACTTTATTAAAAAAAAAAAAAAAAAAAAATAGGCATTTATATATACAGATTGCTCGCTAAAGTCCTGCCCACCAACCCCTTCTTAATTTTAAACGGCGACAGATATTATCTTGAACGTGGTATCTCGAGGCAAAACTTTTCAGAGTAAGCTTGTTTACAGAATGTTAAAAAATGCCGCAACGTAAACTCGACGTCAGCGCTTTCCGTCATGCAGTGGCTGTGGTACCCAAATAAAAGGTGTGATATACCCACCCCTATTGTGCTTTCTTTAAAAACGTTATCTCTTATGTTTTTAATGAAAACAAAAATTAATTCTGGCCCTAAATGGACATTATAGATGTGATTATTTACTTGAAATTGTTAACGGACATTTGACTTGAAATACAAAATATATTATAAGTTCATTTTATTCTATTACTATTTCCGAGTTTTATACTCTCCATACCCTCTAATGGCTGATGCCAAAATAAAAATTTATGCACCATAAATCTTTGCTCGTTAACATGGGGATGACAGATCTATAAGAATTACTTTATCTGTGACAAAATAAGATCGCTTACAGCTCCATCTGGCGGTAGAGTTGGAACAAGCGCGCTTATCTTGTAAAGGGTAACAGATATCAGAAAAAAGACAATTACAAAGCTGTGATTCATTTTTCTTTAAATACTAAAATTAATTCCAAAAACAAGACATGTAAAACGCGCGTTTGCTTGTGTATGTTTCTAGGAGCTCCTCATTCGGGGAAAAAAAAAAAAAAAAAAAAAAAAAAACATCGACGAAAGGAAAAAAACTATCTTTTCTTCCAAAAACTAACTTACGTTTAATTTACTAGAACACTTATTCCGATTCTAGTGGGATTAAAGACATCTTGCCAATTACAGCTTTTCCTTCCTGTTTTTTTACCATTTTAATGTTGAAATATTTAATATTATTATTATTGTTATTATTTATTTCATCATTATAATGCTGAAAAATGAAAAAAACAAAACCATGATAATAACACTGAGGATGTAGACAAATAAACTGAATACACAAAATATAGAGAATTTCTACTCTATACTTTTCTAGATGGTAAAACGATATATTGTATTATGAATCCTTTGAATTACAATAAATTCTCACTTGATTCTAGAATTGAATCATAAACGTGAATTATAGCTACAAACTCCCCTCATGTATACTTATTTATTTAATGAGATTTTTAAATATAGTTGATCACGATAATATAAAAAAATGCTTTATGATTTTATTAGTGGATTTTAGAGCTCTCTAGCAAAGAGAACTAGAAATTATAAAGATAATATGAAACTATTTTTTCAAAAGCAGCAATTTGTTTTCTAGAACAGTGGTCGGCAAGTAATTTTAGTTAAGGTCCGGATAGTTTTGGAAAAATTTATAGAGGTCTAGTAAAGATAAATAATAAATAGCTAAATAAAAAAATCTCATATTCCTTACTAATTTTTTAGTTTAATTTTTACTCATAAAATAACAAGAAATTCAATAGACAGGCAAAATTTGTATTCCAAACCCAGTGAGAGAAATTACATTTGAGGTCGTAAGCCAGTTTTTTAAGTTAGGTTGGTGTGGGGAGCAGCTTATTCAGAGTGTCTACAAGATGGATGGCTGTTTAACTTGAGCGATATTTGTTCTAAAAAATTCAGTTTTGAAAATGAAGTTTAACAAACTTTATGGAGCCAAACATAGTAGCTAGATAAATGGCTAATTCTTTACAATTTCCATATTTTTCTGAGACATGCTTACGCCGAAATTCTTCGGCTGATGCAGTTTTATACGTTTGCATAGAAATGTCTTCCTGCAAGTCTATTATCTCTACTTGGAGTAAAGGCTTTGAATGATGGAACAACTTTGTAGTCACATTTGCCCATTTTTCCGGAAAAACTTCAAAAGGCGATTTCGTCAATTGCAACAGCTTCTCTATTTCTGCAAATTTTCGGAATCTTGCTACAAATTCTGACATAAAATACTGCAATGTCTACTTCAGAATTATTTTACAATTCAAATATTGTTGGAAAAGTAAATAAATTCTTGACTTGCAATGTCTTTTTCAAAGATATCCAGCTTGAGACGGAAAGAAGACACACTTTGCATCAGATCACTTATCAGTTTCCCATTTTCTTGTAGCTTAGTATTCAGCGCATTTAAATGTTACAGAATGTCTTTCACGAAAGCCATAGTTAGCATATTTCGTTGGTTTGCTAGGAACTTCAAATGGTTTCTTGCTTCCTGTATATCCAAAATTTTTAAGAAGGAAGTTATATCTTCTTTATTTACCAAAAATGTTCAATCACTTGACCTTTACTTAGCCAACGAGCATTGTTGCATTGCACTTGTGAGAATGCGCCGAATCACACTCACAAGGAGAGGTCACGACATAGAAAATTCAGATCGGCACGAAATTGCGCAGGATTGTAGTATACTATGTAGGTAACAACATATTAAAGCATAGGACCCACTAGCCACAGAATTTCGAAAATAAAGTGTCAGCAATCTTTAAATATAAGTTATTTCAAAACGTGGCTAGCGTTCCAGTGGCGTGGTCGGCAGCGTAAATGGTTGCCACGCAGAGGGCCCGGGCTCATTGCTACCGACGGGAGTGTTTTTTTCCTCTTTTATTTATTTAATCTAAATATTTTAGTTTACTGTTACTTTCTCTAATAATTCAATTCAAAATTTGAAAATTTTAATAAATAATAATTACTCTTTTTTTTTCCTTAAACTTAAAAAAAAAAAAAAAAAAAAAAAAATAGGTTTTAAAATTTTAACTTAAAAAATAAATTTTAGCTTTGTTTTAATTCTAAAATAAAGTAGAAATAAAGGGAAACTTTTATTTAATATATATATTTATCTACCTAAGTATTTTATTTTATTTTTACATTATTTTATAATTAAAACAAGCTTTTTCTTTTTAAGTTATAGAAAATAATAAATATTGCATACATAAAATTATATAACTATATAACCATTATATTTTTTAAATCACAAAAATTCAATAATTATTGTTCATTAAAATTTCAGGTTTAATTATTCAAAAGATTAAATTTTACAAACATTCGATCGTTCCTTACGATCGTTCAACTGCAGCTTT
The DNA here is from genome assembly GCA_963930645.1 of Salticus scenicus. Classification (NCBI taxonomy): domain Eukaryota; kingdom Metazoa; phylum Arthropoda; class Arachnida; order Araneae; family Salticidae; genus Salticus; species Salticus scenicus. The sequence goes on from OZ005650.1 coordinate 147,510,560, forward strand.
AATAGCAAAATAAGTAAATAATCAAATTAAAAAAAATCTGGTGTGAAACAACCACACGACTTCCATTACCCGCTATTACATGTATTATATGCATTTTTGAGAGATAATGTGATCAGAAAACATAAAAGTGACCAAAAAAGAAAATCGTTAGAGCCGTTTTTGAGATACCAACTTTCACAAAAAATCAATTATTGACCGGAAAACAATAATTACATACAAAAGCATATTTAAAAGTGAGTTAAAATGGCGAGTTTGAAAAAAATCCGTACAACCGTTTTTAAAGGAACGCCTTTGCGAGGCCTGAAATTGAGCTATTTATACAGGACGCCTATCAATTTTCATGAACTAACCAACTATATCATTCGAAAGGATATCTGATAGAGTGTTTATATAGCAAATTTGAAGAAAATCGTTAGAGCCGTTTTTGAGATACGGACTTACGGTCCCACTTCCGGTTTCCGATGTCCCATTTCCGGTTAAACTCAATTATTGACAGGAAAACAATAATTACATACAAAAGCATATTTAAAATTGAGTTAAAATGGTGAGTTTGAAAAAAATCCGTACAACCGTTTTTAAAGGAACGCCCTTGGGAGGCCTGAAATTGAGCTATTTATACAGGACGCCTATCAATTTTCTTGAACTAACCAACTATATCATTCGAAAGGACATCTAATAGAGTGTTTATATAGCAAGTTTGAAGAAAATCGTTAGAGCCGTTTTTGAGATACGGACTTACGGTCCAACTTCCGGTTTCCGATGTCCCACTTCCGGTTTTTCAATTTTCACCAAAATTTGGAAATTTCATCTGTACGCCAGACGTATTTGAATTCTAAAGTTTCGTAGCTCTATCTTTATTAGTTTCTGAGCTATAATAGCCAGAATATTCTCCACATACATACACACACACATACACGCATACATACACACTGACCAATTGCCAAAAACCACTTTTTTGGACTCAGGGGATCTTAAAACGTGTAAATCAGGTGAAAACCCGATATCGAATTTTCAGACCGAATACAATACTTCCATTACCTACGGTAGTAGGGTAATGGAAGTAATAAATAAGATAAATATACAAACAAACCCTGAATAACAAATATAAAAACTAGTATGTTGTGGCCACCACAAGACTTTCTTCTATATTTTCCTATACAAATTCACTCAGTAACAATTAAAAAAAAAAAAAAAAAAAAAAAAAAAAAAAAATCGATAAATTTGTTTTAAATTATCACATATGTATAGTTCAACCATTCGTTTTAAAGGTATTAACGAGACCTTTCGAAAGATACCCATCTTGAAAATTTACCCCCCCCCCCTGGGGGTACTTCCTCCCAGGGGGGGAAGCGATGCCCCCACATGCACAATTTTTTTTTTCCTAGTTAACTACTACTATTATCAATAATTCATATTAATTTTACAATCACAGGTTAAGAATAACTCTCAATATGTACATTTCTACGAAATTTTGTCCTATACTGCCATGTTAAAAATTTTGAAAAAATACAATCACAGCGCCACCTGTTGAGCGATTGATCTCCAAATCTAATCAGTACCAGTTTATGTCAGGGGCCAACTAAATACCAAGTGTGGTTAAATTTCGTAAAAAAAAAAAACGATTTTTTGTTGTTGTTGTTGTTGTTGTTTTCGTTAAAAGTAAAAGAAAAAAATCGATAACTTTGTTTTAAGTTATCACAGATTTATAGTTCAACCATTCGTTTTAAAGGTATTGCCGAAACCTTTCGAAAGATACCATTTTGAAAATTTACTCCCCTCGAGGGGGGACTTCCCCCCAGGGGGGGGGGAGGCTCCTACACATGCAAAAAAAATTTCCCAGTTGACTATCTCTATTATAAATAATTCTTGTAAATTTCATAATGATTACTAAAAAATAATTCTCTTTATGCACATTTATACAAAATTTTGTCCTATATCACCATGTTAAAAATTTAGAAAAAGCGGGATGGCAACGCAACCTGTAAAACAATTTTTACCAAAAGTTGATAGGCACTAATTTATGTCAAGGTGCAACTACATACCAATTTGTATGAAATTCTGTGTCGTAGTTCCTGAGATACAGTTGCCACAAAATTTTGCCACACACACACACACACAGAGACAGACTGACAGACAGACATTTTCTAAAAATACTCAAATCGTGTTCTAAAGCTCTCAATACGTGTAAATCTATCAAAAACCCGAGGTCGAAAATTTTTACGAATCCAATACTTTCTTCTATTGAATACAGAAGAAAGTAATAAACAGAGAAAGAATAATTAAATTATTAAAAAATAAACAGAAATGTAAAACATCAGGTGTGTTTAAATCTTGGTTTAAACTTCCTGATATTGTTTTAATATGTATGAACTGTTTTGAGGTTGTTAATTTTAGAGAGCAGCCGAAATTTTATTTCGTGCACAGAAGGATAAAAAACAGATTGTCGAAGAAAAACGTACGTTGATTAATATTTAAAATCTACATTTAAAGAGTATGTATATTTCGGGAATATTTGTTTGCTTGTAATATAATTTAATATAATCGGAATCCCGTATATAATTTTTCAAGATGTTGTAATGATTGAAGAAGTAATTAGTTAATTTGTTTGGGCCGTAATTATATGTACAATTAAAATCATTATTTCTCTGTAATTTTTTTTTTTTTTCTGAAATTTAAAAAGCAAAGTTTAGCATTGTTTTAAATACACCTAAAATGAAATAAAATGTTTAGATTTTTAAAAAGATCTGCTTTATTTTTACTTTATTTAGAGCTAAAACAATATAGTTGAAAAAATTAATTTTTTTTTATTATTATTATTATTTCATAGACAATTACAAATATAAAAAATAGAATATTTTAGAACATACATGTTTCTTTTTTTTAAATTCAAAAAATATAAATAATTTATTAAAATTTTTAAATTTTGAATTGAATTGGCCCTCCGCGTGGCAACCATTTACTCTGCCGACCACGCCACTGAAACGTTGTCCATGTTGCGAAATAACTTGCATTTAAAGTGTACTGAAACTTTAAACGCTTTTTGCTCGAAATTCTGTGGCATGGGTCCTACTATTTTAATATGCTGTTACCTTCATAGTATACTACAATTCTGGCAATTTCGTCTTCCAGAAAGGGCTGTCTGGTGAATTATGCACCGATAAGATAATAGTCCAGCGTTCATATCCTTTATTATCTTTACTAGTCCTTTTTTTTTTTTTTTTTGCCGGTTATTGCTCAAGCCCCGTAAGTTGAAAAGGACACCATCTTATCTAATGTTTGATTTTGTCATGAAATCATCAAAAGTTTTGAATAAATCTTCTCCGCAAGTCTTGCTAGTAATTCTTCTATAAATGCTTTACTTTCAATGTCCAAAAAAAATCTGGAGTGACTCCACTCGATTTTCCGAAGATTGAGTAACTAACAGTTTTGTAGATAAAATAAAGAAAGGGGAGTTGCTAAACAAACAAAAAGAGAAAACCATAAGAGAGTGTTTGAGTATTTTTCTCCATATATCACACGAGGTTTTATTTAACGCTACTAAACTTTGAGCCCTTAGATCATAATGATAAAGAATTTTTCGTTGTGTCCCTGTAAAAATCTATAAATGCTAGATTCACCAAAATGCTTATAGTTAGTGCAACAGTGATTTATAATATTCATACAAATTTTCAGCTCGATTGAATAAGGCGTTTAAATGCTATCGCTGGTTTCATAGGCCATAAAGATAAATAATTTTTCTTTGTGTCCCTGTAAAAAACTGTAAGTGCTAGATTCACCAAAATCTATACAGTTGGTTCAAATGTGACCTATAACATGTGTACAAATTCTTTTCTGAGATAAATAAGGCGTTTAGACGCTATCACTCTTTTAAAAATTTGGCAAAGAATTTTTCTTTGTGTCCCTGTAAAAAAACTATAAGTGCTAGATTCTCCATAATCTATACAGATTGAGTATCTGTGACCTATAATATGTGTATAAAGTTCTTGCTCAATTGAATAAGCCGTTTAGATGCTATCGCACTTTCAAGGTTTTGGTCCCTTAGCCATAATGATAAAGAATTTTTCTTTGTGTCCCTGTAAAAAAACTATAAGTGCTAGATTCACCAAAATCGATAGGGTTCGTACTATGGTGACTTACAATATACGCACCAACTTTCAGCTTATTCGAACAAAGCGTTTAGACGCTAGCGTGTTCACTCACAGACATACACACATACATACACACATACATACACACATACATACACACATACATACACACACACATACATACATCATCGTAAAAATAGTGAAAACGGACTCGTTGGACCTTGCAACGTATAGAAACATCAAAATCTCGAATTCGGATTTTTGACATGATTACAATACTTTCCTCACTATAGTGTTCGGAAAATAAAAAACAGATATTTGTTCTTCATTAACAATGCGTAGCAAAGCACCTACTGCAGAATTTCGAGCAACTATTTTTATTATCAGCAGTCAAAATTTCAATTATTCTTGTTTATCTTCTTGCTGACAATGGAATACCCTGGAATGGAACATCCCTTTTCTCTTCAAAAAGTACTGCGGTCACTTCCAACATACATTTTTTACTTTCTCTTACCCATAAGGTAGAGAAAGTATTGTTTTGGGGTCAATTTTCAAAAGCGAGTTTTTGTTATATTTACGCATTTTGAGGTCCCCTGAATCCGAAAATAATGTTTTTAGCTGTTGGTCTGTGTCTCTGTCTGTCTGTGTATCTGTCTGTTATCAGCATATCTCAAGAACGAATGGTAGCAGAAAGTCCAAACTTGGTATTCTAAATGTGTATGATATAGGGATGCTAGACTAAGCTTTTCATTGACATGAAATAAATGGTTCGTGTACAGGGACACCCAAGAGAATTCAGATACATTACATCTACGGGGGAAATTGCAGGTAAGTAGAGTTTAACAGCTACAGACTGCACTAAATCAAATGAAATGAATATGTATTTTTCATATACATAAAAACATGTCTCATGTAGAATATGGCTGGGAAATCATTCACTGTTCATTTACAGGGCTACACAAAAGAACTAGATTATAGTGCGACAATAGCTGAACATTGATGGAAGTGTATTTCATGTTGTGCCGTATGTTATTACTATAAGATTATATTCGGTCTGTACGTACCATTCGGTACGTACCATACGGTACCATTCGGTCTGTACGTAATCTTCAAAAGATATACATGGCTGCAAATATTTAAGCGATAATTTTTTTTATTATTATTGTTAGTGGAAGTGCTTTACTATAATATTTATCATGTCCTGGAAAGTTGCTCAGGAACTGAAATTAATTCCTCATAGACATATGGTAAATAATATATGTTTTAAGGCTAAATATTCGTCCCTTTTTTTTTTTTTTAACACGTTTTGAGGTTTCCTGATTACCGAAGTCAAATTAACATTTGATCTGTGTCTCTTAGAGAACTTAAAAACTAATAACTTTATGCGATCCAAAAATTATATTTTCAAGTTAATGTAAGTTTGTTGCTGGAAAAGTTTGATAAAGACTGATAAGTTTCAAGGAATGTTGCGCGTGAAAATTGTCCGAATAATTTTAAGTGAACTTTTAATTTTAATAACAGATTTAAATTCTATATAAATGTATGTGCAGTAATGAATCGGGGGGTTGAGGGGGCCGTAGCCCTCCTCACACAGAACTAGTAATCATACAAAACTCTTCGGAAGCCTATTTTGAATTGTTTTAACATAGGTTTACGTATCAGTTCTCCTTAGCTTATTAGTTCCCCATCATACTATAGGTATGGGGAACTTAGGTAATCGTGAAAAATTTCGAACCCGGTTTTTTGACTTTTTTATACGTTTTCAGATGTGAGGAATACGAAAATGACAAAATTTGTATGGTGTCTGTCTGTAGGGTGTCTGTTAGTGTGTTAGTCCGTTAGTGTGTTAGTGTGTTAGTCCGTTAGTTTTTTAGTCTGTTTACACAATATCTCACGAACAAATGATCGCAGAGAGGTCAGATCAGTTTTAAAATATTACTTTCGATACAGACAAGAGCCCTATTCATTTGCAACATTCGAATTAAAAAACTTCGTAAGTTATTAGAAATTTACGATTTCCTTAACATGGGAGAATAGGAAAAAAAATTCACTTAAACGTGCATTAAATGGAAACTTTTTACTTTAAAAATTTCAGACCAGTTTTAAAATATCAGATTGATGCCGGAATGAACATCAGTAACTACAAATATGCTACTTTGATAATTTCGCAAGTTATTGGGAATTTAATAATTTCTTAACATGGCAGAATGGAGCAAAATTTCACATAAACGTCAATCTTGAGGGATATTTTCCTCGTAAAGATGTCAAACCACTTTCGAAATATTATTTAGGATACTGGCATGAATATCATAGACTATGATTTTTCCAATTTAAAAAATTCGTAAGTTATTTGGAATTTACGATTTACTTAACATGTCAGAATAAGGCAAAATTGAGCATAAACTTCCATTTTGAGGATCATAAATACATTAGACAACTTCAAAAGTACATTTATGATATTTGTTTGAAATGATTGAATACAAATATTCTAATAGGAAAATTTCGTAAATTATTCGTAATTTACGATCTTATGAACATAGCGAAATTGTAAGTTTTTCATATAAATAGGAATTTTGATGATTATTGCATTGGAAATAGTAGTATAAAAACTAAACAACGGAATTGACTCTGATAAATTAAATTAATAGATTAGAATAACATAAATATATCGAAGTGAACTGTGTATAGCCTATTAGGCAGTAATTACATTCTGTCACTGTATCAAGCTTTGGTCAAATTCATTTCTTTTAACATGATTATAATAAGTCTCGCACTAGAAATTTATGAGAGTATAAATGTGATGGGGAACTGAACAGAGTCCACCTATGCTAACTAGTTTTTTATTAGACGCATAGTTACATGAAGAAAAATATTTTTTAAATAAGTTATTTGAGTAATTTATACTTTTCCAAAATTTTTGGCGGTGTAATTTTTTACCTTCCGCAATCAGCCAGTTTCCGACCGTTGTTCCAGTGTTAAGTGACAGGTTTTTTTTTTTTTTTTTTTTCGGATGAAATATTAAGATTTACAAAAGAAAGTCATGAACAACGGAAGATGACACATTTTAAAAAAGCGAAATAATATAATTAAAAAATGAGAAATGAGAAATGGTAAAATAGTAACTGAAAAATTCCAAATCAGAGGCGCAAGGTTTTTAGAAAAATTTGCCAAAATTTCTATTAGAAGATTTCTGAAAGATTTTCAGAAAAATTCGCCTGCAACTTAGGTAGTCATGAAATTTTTCAACCTCGATTTTGTTAGTTTTTTACCCGTTTTGAGGTTTGGGGAATCTGAAAATTACAAAATTGGTATGTTGTCTACCTGTAGGGTGTCAGTTTGTTAGTGGGCTAGTTTGTTAGCGTGTTAGTGTGTTAGTGCGTTAGTTTGTGTGCTTGTGTACATCATATCTCAGGAACAAATGATCGCAGAGAGGTCAGACTACATTTACGATATCGATTATGACACTGGCAAGAACCCTACTGATTTTCAACATTTTAATTTAAAAATTTCATAAGTTTTTCTAAATTTACGATTTTTTTAATATGGAAGAATAGGGGAATTTTTTTCTTAAACGTTCAGAGCAATATTCCATAAAAGTTGGCATTATGGGGATTTTTCATTGAAAATGATATGGAATTGCAGAAAACTAAACTACAAAACTTACCCCGATAAAATAAATTAACATTAGGTAAATGAATCGAAGTGAATGGCGGGTAGCCTATCAGGTGGAACCTTTCAGTCTATCGAGCAATCAGTCAAATTCATTTCTCTTAAGATGAATATAGTATGTCCTGAAAAACAAAAACTTATGAGAACATATATATAATGGACTCATTTGACATTTTTTTTAATTTTTAGATTTTATAGATTTTATTGTAATTTTTAATTTTATTTATTTACTAGCAGGCTTTGCCCGCCTCGCTGGTCATTATATCGAAATGATTCTCCATATTTCATATCATTAATAATAAAAAAAATCTCAAAAAAAATGAAAGGAAGAAATCAGTCAAAATGTAAGTTAAAGTTCCCGCTACCTTCGGTAGCTGTTTTCCTGCTCCCCACACTTTTCGAATCTCGAGCCCCAATGCATTCGGCAGTACCTTACCTAATTTTTACTCTGCCTCCCTTACGGGTAATGTTGAAAGTTTCGGAAAATTTCCTCCCATCAAAGTGCATATTGCGTACACTTAATCAACACCCACTCATCAAAATTCATCATTCTAAGGTAATCTGGAGTATATTTAAGCTTGTTTTTTGCCCCCACCAGACCCAGAAGAGGGGGGGGGGGTTAATTTCTAAAAATACCTTTATAGTGCATCTTGCATACACATACCTAACCAGACATAAAAAAAATTCGAGATCCTGAGATTATTTGAAACAGAATTATGTTTTAAAACATGCCCCCCCCCTCCTGCATATAAAGGAGGGACGACGGAGGGAATTTTGCAAAATCTCTTTATATTATGAGTTAGATATACATATAACCGATCCACACATCAAAAATCATGCTTTTTGTCCCCACCTCCCAAGACCGGTAGGCTGGAAATTCACAAAACCCCTTTTAGTATGTGTGTTGAGTACGCGTAACCAACCGACATATCAAAAAATCACTTTCCTGAGGTACTTTGGAACAGAGTTACACTTAACATCGTATTTTTGCCCCCACTCCACCATTAAAGGAGGGAGGCAGAGGGAAATTTCGTAAAATTACTTCATAGTACGTGTTGAGAACGCATAACCAACCCACACATAAAAATTAATCTTACTGTGATAATTTTAAGCAAGGTTATGCTTGGAAACGTCTTTATTGCTCTCCCTTCCTTAAGGGGGAAAATGAGGAAAATCTCATAATCCCGTTGCAATGGATGTTGTATACACGTAAAAAAGCCACACACTGCAAATTGTGGCCTCAGCTCCGATGGTTTTCTTCGTACAAATTTACCCGCTTGGCTGGTTACTATATTTAAAGGAAATTCTTTTCTATATCGCTTTATAGATAAAAAATAAAAATAAAATGAATTGAAATTGCTCAAAAGCTCGCTTCGGGTGTGTGTCGCTATTGCATGTGACAATGCCATACCAGTGGGTTTCCACTTTTGTGCTTATCAGATAACAATTTCGAGACAGACAGTATCGAAAAAATTGAAGTAGCCCTTTTATATTTGAATATTAATTACATATGAACAACACTATGCGTACTGTACATAATATTTACTCGTACGTTATTTCCTATATTTATTCGATTTTTCCGGTCGACCATAAACTGACAGCAATTTTACGTCAAATATAATATTACAATATACTGTGAGACAACTCACTTTTTGTGGCTATATGTATTTCATAGTTAGTTAAGATTGGTTCGTATATAGAAAAATAAATAAATATTTACTTATTCTTATCGTGGTACAGGTTTATTATAGCTCCCCTTGGTGACTTTTGAATTTTTGTCACCATTTTAAACAAAAATACATAATTTACGAGGTTATTGTTTTTGTTTCTTTCTTTCTAGCCTTTTTTTCCCCCTCAATATTTTATAATTTATTTGTTTATGGGCTATTTGGCTTAAAGTGGCTATCCCGAAAGTAGACTTCTTGGCGAAAAATGTCGTATCTACTTCAGCATCAAAATTTAAAAAATTACCCTGCATTATTAATAAGTAAATCTGAATATAATGCTGAATTAGATTTCATGCTAAACGTATTATACGTGCCAAGAAATAAATAAAAACACTATTAAAAAAGAAATCTAAAATTGAGGGGGCCCACCAGCGGCCGAGCGGTTCTGCGCTCAAAGCTGGTAGATGGGAGGTGCCGGGTTCGATCCCAGGTCGCGCTCATCGACCTAGCCGTTCGGAGTTTTCCGTGGTTTCCTCCGAAACTCGCGTAAATACGGGCTAGGACCCCTTAGAAAGACCCCCACGGAGGGCATTCCTCCTGTAGGCCTAGGACACATCAGGAGTCAATCGGCCTTAAATCCTCCAACCAACCAACCAACCAACTAAAATTGAGGTATGTTAAAAAAGATTATGAAACAAAGTTTGAAGAAATATGTTGGATTATTATTATTATTATTATTTAATTTTGATAATGATGTCATTTTTTCATAGCCTAAGCAAATTTATTACTTAATATTTCTTTTATCATTCGCGTGAAAATATATTTTATTATATGTTGAAAAATAAATCAACTCGTAAATTTTTTTGGCAACAATTAAAAATTAAAATAATTATTTTAAAAACTTTATTATAGAAGAAATATCTATATTATTATACTGAAGATACAATATAGGTAACGTTTGTTTCCTCCCCCTCCCCTTGGGGACTGAATTTCTAAAATTCCAAAAATTGGTTTTTAGGTATTTGTGTTACCTATATTTTCAAGTAAAAATTTTACGGATATCTGTTTTTTTCTTTTAGATATAAAGGTTTTTGTTAATTCACGTTTTGCCCCCTGCCCCCCATTAGGGCCGAGTTTCAAAAATTCCAGAAAGTGGTTTTTAGATATTTATGTTAGCTATATTATGAAACAAAAATCTCACGTATATCTGTTTTTTTCTTTGAGATATGAATGTTTATTAAGAAATCCCTTTTTGCACATGCGAAATCACATTTTGCCACGCACCCCCTCTTGTGGACCGAGTTTTAAAAATTCCAGAAATAGGTTTTTAGATATTTATGTTAGCTATATTATGAAACAAAAATCTCACGTATATCTGTTTTTTTCTTTGAGATATGAATGTTTTTTAAGAAATCACTTTTTGCGCATGCGAAATCACATTTTGCCACGCACCCCCTCTTGTGGACCGAATTTCCAAAATTCCAGAAATTAATTTTTAGGCATTTGTGTTAGCTATGTTTTAATGCAAAAATTTTACAGATATCTGTTTTTTTCTTTGAGATATGAAGGTTTCTGTGAAATCACGTCTTCCCTCCCCACCCCCCCTTGGGGGGCGAATTTCGCAAAATCGCTTCTTAGGGGGTGCTTACACTATACGTTTTAAAATCTGACCCAATTTCGAGTCAGTAGCCCCAGTAGATTTTGCTGTGCGTTGATGAGTCAGTGAGTGAGCAAGTGAGTGAGTGGAAGTACTCTTTTATATATATAGATGTATAGTTATATATAGAGATAGATTTGTGTATTGCTGCTTTGTTTGCTGCGTACGTGCCTACTTTGTTCACCTGACGAAAGGTCATGTCTTCTTTAAACCAGAAACAATTGTTGCAAGTTCTTGCATTTTATGATGTTCATTCAAAGTTTTGTACTTATATAATTGTAAACGCCAGTTCTGTGGTGCTTTTTTTTTTTTTTTTTTTTTTTTCCAAATCTATTTTGTTATGTTATAAAAGTCTTAAATTTTGAATAATTTACGAAATTTTCATATTAGAATATTCGTAGTCAATTATATTTAAACCAGTATCATAAATGATATTGTAAAAGGGTCTAACATCTTAACGATGAAAATAGTATGAGGAGTAATTTCATCGTTTATGTGAAATTTTGCTCTATTTCGTCATGTTAAGAAAATCCAACAACTTACGAATTTTTAAATTAGAAAATTCCTAGTCAGTGATGTTTATGATAATATCATAAATGATATTTTAAAAGGGTCTGTCATCTTTGCGATTAAAATACTCCTCACAACCGACGTTTAAGCGACATTTTACCTTATTCTCCCATGTTAAGGAAGTCGTAATTTACGAAATTTTGAAATTAGAATGTTGAAAATTATTAGGGTTCTTGTCAGTATCATAAGTTATAATATAAAACTGATCCGACTCCTTTACGATCATTCTTTCTTGAGATATCCTCTACACAAATTAACATGCTAACTAACGAACTAACAAACGAACACTGCGTCGATCCCTTTCACCCAAAACGTGTAAGAACGTGAAAAAACCGAGGTCGAAATTTTTCATAAATGCATACGTTTCCCATACCTATAGTATGATAGAGAACTAATAAATCACTCATTCCTGTTATTATTATTATTATTATTATTTTAACTTCATATTTATTTTTTCATTCCATTATTTTATCTCCGAAAGGAAAAACTGTGAACAAGGAATTACCTTTCATTAGAAAATATCAATTAATATCCTCTTAGTAGTAGTTAGACACGCATTTCCTCAGTCAGTTGTTTACATTACCTTCTATATGACATTGCTGTCATGACCAAGGAAGACCAGAAATTCAGGTACTTTTGCGTAACTGAACCTTAGTCTCCTCACAATCGTTTTGATTTCAAACGTGATTAAAATTTCATTATTAACCTTTTCTGAAGGTGGAGGTGAGCCACGTGAATTGTATATCAATAATGATTATGACCGTCCTTGAGCAAATATTCTTACAGGGTTGTATCACTTTCTCGAATGAGACTTCAGAAGTCTCTGTAAAACTAGAGCATTCGGTAGTCTAGCTTAGTCATTTTTGGTAAGTTTATTTTTGTGCTATATAGTTTGTAGCATTCATTTTCCGTATTGTACAACTGATTTAACTACATATTTAATATTGTAGTCTTTATTGAAATAGATATTTAGTAATGATGATAGTAAATGAATGATGAATTTAGCAAATGAGATAGCTCATGGTTTTTATTATTTATTTAAATTTTAGCGTTTGACTGCAATTTCTTTTATATCGCAATGTCAAAAACTCTTGTTATGTATTAATATATTACATGTATAAATATACTATAGTTATGCTTTATGCATTATAAGTGTGGTGATATATAGTATATATATATACATTAAAACTCGAGTGTATACAGAAAGCATGTTGTTTATTATATCGTTAAAAAAAAAAAAAAAAAAAAAAAAAAAAAAAAAAAACTTTAACATTTTTACTTTCTCTTACCCATAAGATAGAGAAAGTATTGCTTAAGGGTCAAATTTTTGAACGTGAGTTTTTGTTATATTTACACGTTTTGAGGTCCCTGAATCCGAAAATGATGTTTTTAGCGGTTGTTCTGTGTGTGTGTCTGTTTGTGTGTGTTTTATCAGCATATCTCAAGAACTAATAGTAGCAGAAATTCCAAACTCGGTATTCTAATATGCATCATATATGGATGCTACACTAAGCTTTTCGTTGAGAGGAAGCAAATGGTTCGTGTACAAGGACATTCAAGAGTATTCAAATACATTACGTCTATGGGGTAAATTGCAGGTAAATAGATTTTAACATCTATAGACTGCACTAAACCAAATGAAATTAATATATTATTTTTATATATGCATAAAAACATGCCTCATGTAGAATATGGCAGGGAAATCATTCACTGTTCCTTTACCGGGCTACACAAAAAAGAACTAGATTATAGTGCGACAATAGCTGAAAATTGATGGAAGTGCATTTCAGGTTGGGCCGTATATTATTACTATAGGATTGTATTTATGTGCACTATGTGGTTCGTACATATTCTTCAAAAGATATACAGTGTTCCAAATATTTAAGCGATGACTTTCTTTTTTATTGTTAGTGGAAGAGCTTTACTATAATAATTTATCATGTCCAGGAAAGCTGCTCAGGAATGGAAATTAATTCTTCATAGACATATGATAAATAATGTATGTTTTTAAGCTAAATATTCATCGCTTGTTTTTTGTGTATTTACACGTTTTGAGGTTTCCTGATTACCAAAGTCAAGTTTTTTAAAGTTTAATTATTGTCTGTGTCTCTTAGAATAACTTAAAAACGAATAATTTCAGGAGATCCAAAGTTGTATTTTCAAATTAATATAAATTTGTTGCTGGAAAAGTTTGATCAAGACTGATATGTTTCAAGGAATGCTGCATGTGAAAGTTGTCTGAATAATTTTAAGTGAAATTTTAATTTTAATAACAGATTTAAATTCTATATAAATGTATGTGCAGTAATGAAACGAGGGGATGAGGGGGCGGTACCCCCCCCACACACACACACAGAATTAATTATCATGTAAAACTCTTTCGAAGCCTAATTTGAATTATTTTAACATAGGTTTACATGACTGTACTCGTTATGTTACCTCTTAATTTCCAACCTGTATTTATAGTATTAAATTTCAGGGTAAGAGAAAGTCGTGTGAGTGACACACCAGATTATTTTTTATTAATAATGTTGCGTCATTGAATCAATAAATTACTATTACTGTAATAATAAGGTATCATCAAATTATGTATCTATTGCATCATAAACAAATGCAAACTTTTAAATGACAAAAATTTCGTCAAAAAAAGTTGCTAGAGGATAAATTTCGTTTGAAATGAGTTCTTTATGTAAACCATTATCAAATATTAAAAGCATTATTTATATAATATATTATCAAATCTCTCTTCCGTGTGCAATCATAAATTTAAAATAAGTCATTTAAATTATTTAATGTGCACAAAGCATGCTTATTATATAATATGATATCTATGATTGGCATCAATTATTAATTTACAGGGCCAAACAAAAGCATTCAGATACATTTGGGTATACATTTGGAAATTGCTGAAAATGTACTTTCAGTTGTGTTATGTGTTTTTAACATTTTTCTAATGAAGTTTAAAAGGGTTCATAACTTTTAACGTACTCTTACCCATATATATAGTAGAGAAAGTATTGTGTTTGAGTCAAATTTTTTTATTGAGTTTTTGTTGTATTTATACGTCTTTAGGTCCCCTGAATCCGAAAAACAGGTTTTAGCGGTTGGTCTGTGTGTGTGTCTGTTATCAGCATATCTCAAGAGCAAATAGCAGCAGGAAGACCAAACTCGGCATTCTAAATCTGTATCATATAGAGATGCTACACTAAAATTTTGGTTGAGATTAAACAAATAGTTCGGCTACAGGGACATCCAAGAGAATTCAAATACATTACGTCTATAGGAGAAATTACAAAAAAAGATTTTAACATCTATAGGCTGCACTAAACCAAATTAAATGAATATATATATTTTTATGGGCATAAAAGTATATTTCATGTAGCATATGGTATGAAAATTCTTCACCGTTCATGTACAGAGCCGCACAAAAGAACTAGAATGTAGTAGGATAATACTTGGAAATTCATTGAAGTACATTTCAGGCTGTGCTATATGTTATTAATACAAGGTTACATTTAAGTGCCTAATATGGTCCGTACATAATTTTTTGAAGGTATACAGGACTGCCAATAGTTAAGTGAAAACATTCTTTTTTATTACATTTACTTAGTGGAAGTGCTTCACTATAATATATTTACACGTTCAGAAAAACTGCTCAGAAATTAAAATTAATTCCTCATACCCATGTGGTAAATAAAGCGTTTGTTTTTTATATATTGGAACATTTTGAAGTTCCTTGAATACTGAATTCATGTTTTTAACGTTTAATCCTTGTCTATAACTTTTATCAGAATAACTTAAAAACAAATAATTTCAGGCAATTTAAATGTTATACTTTGAAGTTAATATGAGACTGTTACTTGAAAAATTTTATCAAAATTCATAAGTGTCAAGGAAGTGTGCAGGTGAACGTTATCTGATTAATTTGAAATGAATATTTAATTTTAGTAACAGCTTTAGAATTTTCTTTAAATGTAACTACAATATTAAAACAGGGTGTTGAGGAGGGTGGTAGTCCCCCCTCATATAGAATTATTCGTTAAATGAAGCTTTTCCAAATCCTATTTGAAATTATTTTTAACGAAAGCTTATATAACAGTATTCGTTATCTTATCACTTAATGTCCAATCTGCTTTTATGGTATTGAATTTCAGGGTAAGAGAAAGTTGTGTGAGTGCCACACCAGATTATTTTACTTTCTCTGATCCATATATGTGGTGGAGAAAGTATTATTTTTGGATGAAATTTTCGAAATTGAGTTTTTGTTATATTTACACGTTTTAAGGTCCGCTAAAGCCAAAAAATATTGTTTTAGCGGTTGATCTGTGTGTCTGTATATCTATCTGTGTATGTGTCTGTTATCAGCATATCTCAAAAACAAAGCGTAACAGAAAGTCCAAACTCGGCATTCTAAATGTGTATGATATAAGGATACTATACTAAACTTTTCATTGAAATCAAGCAAATTGTTCGTGTGCAGGGACAATCCAAGAGACTTCAAATACATTACGTCTATGGGGAAATTTCTGCTAAGTACAGTGTAACGTCTATAGGTTGACTTAAACAAAACGGAAAGAACAATTTTTTTTACATGCATAGAAGCATATTTTGTGTAGATTGTGGCATATAAATCACTCATCATTCGTTTACAGGGCTACCAAAAATATTTTGATATATTGGGACTATACGTGGAAATTGCTGGACGTGTAATTCATTTTTTGTTAGACGTTTTTCAAATAAAATTAAAATTACGTATACAGTATTGTTTATAGTGCATATTGTTTATAGACAATTTACAGGGCTACCCAAAATTGAGTTCAACGTTCTTTTCTATTGAATGTAATTGACAGAATGAAGAAGGTATTATACTATGTCGACAAACACGACTCAGGAATGTTTCATAGTCATACTGTAAACAGAGCATTTATTAAAGTTCAATTTTCAGCTTTTTTTTTTTTTTTTTTTTTTTTTTTTGTATAATATCACTTTTGAGGTGCCTTGGTTATTAAAGTCGCAATTTTAAACAGTTGATCTGTATGTATGTCTGTTATCAAAATAATTCTACTAAATTAGAGCTCAGTCGAATAAAGTGTTCAGAAGCTCATCTTCACTCACATATAACATATACATACATATATACATACAACACTGTTAAAAAACATATACCACCGAAGATTCACCATGAATTCAAAAATTCTTCAAAGGTATAAATACACCAAAATCTTATATTCAATTTTTTTTTCCTCATGATTACAATACATTTCTTGCATTGTATAAGTTCAGAGGGTAAAATCCTGTTACCTTTCAGTCGATTGACTAAGCTTCTCAAAAAATATTTAATAACAGAAAAACTAATTTTAAACTTGATTTTTTTTTTTTTTTTTTTTTTTTTTTTTTTCGTATTGCAACCCTACCCCCCCCCCCCCCCCGCCCACCACCATCGTCAAATGTATCCGATTGCTAATTTTTGTAACTCTGTGATGCGCGGTCGCTGAACCTATAGTTGCACAGGCAGCCACACAAATATTTTCGTTTATTGGTGTAGATTGATTTTGATTTTCCGTTATGAAAATTCATAAATGAAGAGTTAAAACATATTATTATTTTAGTGTGATTAATATGATATTTTTTTATTTAGGAAGACTCATAAATTTAAGAATACACCTTTTTTCTTGTAGGATTGAGAAAAAATAAATCTTACATAGATAAATGACGTTATGTAAATTGCCAGAAATCATAAAAGCATTATTGGGAAATCCAGAGATCTTCTTCTTTTATTTTATTTTAGTCCACCTGATAAAAAGTAAAAAAAAAAAAAAAAAAAGATTATATAAGTCATATTAAATATTAATGAAGTCATTATGCACAAGATAAACATAAAATTGCAAAAATACATACACCAGACAGTTAGCACCAGATTACCGGAGAAATGCAGAAGAACGCGAAGACAATATTAAAAGCACCAGATTACCGGAGAAATACAAGAGAATACAAATTCAGTGTTGAAAAGAGAACAGGCAGCGAAAGACTGAAGTCGCTGTTTTGGAATAAATACTATCTTTGATTCTCCAATCATACTCTAAAATTTCGAAAGAGTCACACTTGTTTTTTCTCTTCTTTCTCTCTCTCTCTCTCTTTAGCGTTTAGATTATTAATATATCTTAATTTAAAAATAATTTGGCAATGTGATATCGCCAAAAGTTTTCGTTAAAAAGTTCCAAGAGAACATTTCAATTTTATCAAATTTATCTGCAATGAACATTTACTCACAGAAACACAAAATAGAAATAAACATTTATCGTTCCAGATTCGATGAACAGTACATGTATATTCTTTTCAATGCGATGCAAACACCATATTACGTCCTTTGAGACAAATTTATCAATACTTCATTACCATATCTTATAAAAAATATTACACAGGTGACCATATAGAAAATTAAAAACTTATGTATTAAAAGAAAGTAGCCTCATAGTTAATATGAATTTGTAAAAACACAAGCGGCATCAGTTTCTTATATGATTAAACTGAAATCTTTTACTGAACAGTTTTAACTTTTAACATAAAATATGATTTTTAATAGATTAATCTGTAATTTATTACTGCGAACTTTTAGGCAAAAAATATGGGGCACATTTTTTGATTAATTTGAATATAATAATGTTTTCAACATCACACACTTTTTTTATGTTTATTCTATAATGAACTCTTTATTTTGTTTCAGTAAGTAGAAATCATTAAAAAGGAATTCGATTTTAAAATTGGATTTAATTCGATTCTTTATTTGATTTTTAAAAGAATTCGATTTTTAATCATAGTAGTAAATACTTTTGAACGTACTTATTTAAGTACTTAATATTCTTTTCTTAACAATTTTCTACTTTTTTTTTTCTAGAAAAAATGACGAGCAAAATTAAGCAAGTTGCTGTGGTTGGGGCTGGAACAAGTGGTTTGATGGCCATCAAGTCACTAAAAGAAGAAGGATTTGAGCCCGTTTGCTTCGAAAAGTCTAATTATTTTGGTGGTTTATGGAAATATCACGAGGAAGATGTTGACGGTGTTCCTTCTGTTTCGTGGAGCACTTCGTTAAACAACAGCAAAGAGGTTGGGGCTATAAGTGACTTTCCACCAGATCCTGAACACCCCAATTTCATGAGACACTTCAAAGTTCTCGAGATGTTCACACAATACGGAAAGAAATTTGATCTATTTAGACACATTCATTATAATACAGAAGTCGTAAAAATTAGGAGAGCAGACGATTATAACAAAACTGGAAGATGGAATGTTGCCACTAAAGATGTTAAAAGTGGAGAAGTTACAGAACAGGTCTTTGATGCTGTCATGGTGTGTACTGGACATCTCTCTTTACCAAATATTCCGTCATTTCCTGAACAAGAAAAATTTAAAGGCAATATTATTCACACTCACAGCCTTAAAAGGTTTCAAGATTTCCAGGGGAAAACTGTGTGCGTCGTTGGAACTGGAAGCTCTGCATTGGACGCTGCTGTTGAAATAAGCCACGTTGCAAATCAGGTGAGTACATAATTAAATTTCCACTCATTTATACATACTATTGCAGGCTTTGAGAAATTTTTCTAGCTATCCTGACAACAAAGAGAATTGATTTTATTTGTGAAATAATAGAGAAAGTATGTTTAATTTTCCTTAATATATATATATATATCATATTTCATCAGAACAATGCAAAGAAACCAGGGAAAAATCTTTTGAAATTAATAAATTGTCGGTGTTTATTGCTCTTTAAAAGTTAACTTTTATCAATTGAAAACTTTGTTTAGAAAAAATGCAGGTAGATGTTTAAAATCAAAGGATTTTTTATTATTATTATTATTTATTTATTTATTTATTTATTTATTTATTTAGTCTAATTTTAAATTGATCTCTTATATTTCATTTCTGTACTATATTACAGAAAAAAATAATTTAAAAAGAATAACCTTAAAAATATTGATATTTTATACGAGTAAAAATATGCATAGAATAATTTATTATTAAAAATTTAATGAGCAAATTAATTTGCTAAAGCATTAAATGCATTCTTACTTATTCGGGCCCTGAGTAGTATATTCTATTTCTAAGGGAAAATAAGTTGTAATTATAGAATGTAAAGAAAACACAAAAAATTATTATAATTAAAAATTTATTTTAAATTTTTATTTATTTTATTAAAAATTATTTTAAATTAAATTATTTTGCCTTATAAATTTATGTGATTTTAAAAGTATTTTTATTTAAAAAAAAAAAAAAAAAAAAAAAAAAAAATCCGAGATTTTTTTTATTATTATTATTGACAGATTATAGATGGCGCCACTGTCATATTGTAACTGGAATATTATAGATGCGAGCCATTTAAAATAATATGTATGAAAAACATTAAATATTGATGTGTGCTTTCTTTCTCCATTCTTACCATAATTTATAAATTCTGTCTCTTCTTTAATTACTCCAAACATTCTTTTAGTCATATTTAGAGTAAAATTAGAAAAAATCTTCGGATTTTAATTTTATTATATGGATTACGCTTAAATTTTGCATATTGAAATTTCATGAAATCTATTCCCCCTTCCCCTCCAACCAAAAAATAATTGATTACAGCAGTGGATTTTAAACTGATTAAGAGCAATGCGGATTATTAAAACAGGGATGTTTAAAAGTTTATGCTGTGAAAAGATTTAATATGCACATGATCCGTCAAATTTTGACGGGTATTAACTAGTAAATATAAAAACATATGGTCGAGAAATTTACACAGAATACACTATAAGTGAGAATAGGTAGAACAAAATACATGAGAATAATAAAATTCGGAATAATATACAAATAAATCTTGAGCAAGGCAATTGCTATCTATGTGTAACACAATGAAACATGTATATTGCCAAATATTATCACATTCTATGTACGTGACACAAATAAAATAGGAAGTTACCATTATAATATTTTTTTTTTTTTTTTTTGGGGGGGGGGGGGGGGGAGGGAATCTAAAATGAAAATAATTCACAAAAAATTCTGAAGAGAAAAATAATATATATCACTATTAAAACTATTAAAATGCAAACCCGTGTTTTTTTTTTTTTTTTTTTTTTTTTTGCCTTAAGATGGGAAATTTTTGAAGTTTTTTATTTTAATCAGAAACATGAAATTCTTCTTGAAAACACTATAGGCAATTTACGTTTTGACAGAATAATCTTTTTTCATCGGCTACTTAAGAAACCATTATATCTGCAAATATACAAGGCAGACTAAAAAAAAAAAAAAAAATCTGGTGAGAAACAACCACACGCCTTCCATTACCCAATATTACACGTATTATATGTACTTTTTGGAGATAATGTGATCAGAGGACAGAATTGAGCTAATGAAATAGACAACTAAAAAGTTTCCAGTAAGAGAAAGTTAATACATGTTTCCAGTAAATGCATGAAAACGTAAAAACATAAAATAGAGTTTACATAGCAATTAAAAAAAAAAAAAAAAAAGTAGATTATATATATATATATATACACCAATTTCCGAGATCAAAAAATGATCTATCTGAACAGGATGGCTATTAATTTTCCTGTAATAACCACGTAAAGCGTGAGAAAGGATATCTAAAATGGGTTTATGTATCAGTTTTCAAGAAAATCGTTAGAGCCATTTTTGAAACACCGATTTTTACAAAATTTGGCATATTCAGTTGTTGACCGGAAAACAGCAATCACATACAAAAAGATATTTAAAAGAGAGTTAATATTGCAAGTTTGAAAAAAAATCATACAGCCGTTTTGAAAGGAATCCACTCGCAGTACCTGAAATTCAGCTATTTATACAAGACGCCTATAAATTTTCCTGAACTAACAAACTATATCATTCGAAAGGACAATTAATAGAGTGTTTATGTAGCAACTTTGAAAAATAATTGTTAGAGCCGTTTTTGAGATACGGACTTGCGGTCCAATTTCCGGTTTCCAATGTCCCACTTCCGGTTTTTCAATTTTCACGAAAATTTGGAAAATTTATCTGTACACCAGTTCTGACTTAATTCTGAAGTTTCGTAGCTGTATCTTTATTAGTTTCGGAGATATGATAGTCAGAAAATTCCACACACACACACACACTGACCAATTGCCAAAAACCACTTTTTTGTACTCAGAAGACCTTAAAACATGTAAATCAGGTGCAATCTCGATATCGAATTTTGGGGCCGAATACAATACTTCCACTACCTTCGGTAGTCGGGTAATGGAAGCAGAAAACAGTGGTACAAATATTTGCAAAACAATTTTTTCGGACTAGGAGAAAGTAAAGTAAACTTTGTTTTATTAGTATTTTTAACGCCGTACACTTTTTTTTAAATTACTTTTTCATATATTTAATTATTTATTGTTCAGTTTTTGATTTAGCATACGTCTTTATTGTTTTTCTTTTCTTTCTTTCTCTCTCTCTCTCTCTCTCTCTGTCTGTCTGTGTCTTGTAAATTTCGCCCTTTATTTCTTACAACTGTATAACTTTCTTCTCCTATATCCATCCTCTTTTTTCTGTCATTCCTACATTTTCTTTCAGTCTACTTTCTGCCCACCAGCGGTCGAACGGTTTTGCGCTCAAATCTGGCAGACATGAAGTGCAGGGTTTGATCTCAGGTTGCGCTCGTCGACCTAGCCGTTCCGATTGTTCCATGATTTTCTCGGAAACTTGCGTAAATACGGGGTAGGACCCCTTAGAAAGACCCCCCACACACACACACACACAGAGGGCACTGCCCCTCAGGCTTAGGAGCCTAGTGCAATCAATCGTCCTTAATTCCCACAACCCACAACCCAACCAGTCTACTTTCTGCTTTTGCGATGCCCAATATTTTTACAGTGTTCCTTAATATTAAATTCTGCACCAGTGATTAAAACTTCTACTGTTCTTTATTTTGTTTTCACCTTTTATAATAATTTTTTGAATGCAAAGCTACAGATGAAGTGACCAGCTTAAATTTATTACTATTGTTGCTTATAATAGCAATATTTTTACAGTAAAAGTCAAATGAAGAAAGTTTGAATATTTTTTATGGAAGTAAAATGTAGTAACTGTATGTAAATATGCGAAATATATTTAAAAAAGTACTTTTCTGATTTCAAATGACAAAATTGGTTTAAAAGTTCAAATATTTCAAAATATTACTTTAAATCAAAACCGTTTGCGAAACCTTTGAATATGAGGTGCTCAAGGACTCCGTGAAACATAAACTGAAGATCACTGTACATAAAAATTAGAAGCAAATTCACAGAAGCTTGGGAAAATTTTTCAATTCAGGGTCGTAAAAAGTGATTAATTGTGATAGTAAAATTTTTGTAAGCCTTCAATAAATATTTTCAAATATGATCATATGATCATGATGATTACATGTTACATTTTACTATATAAAACCCAGTCTTCGACAAATAATACTAAACACACAAACACACACACGCAAAAAAAAAGGACACATGATATAGATAATTTTTTTCCCTCTGAACATGTATCCTCTTGAGACTTTAAAAATTTTCTATATCATAAATTAGAATCTTACATTTTTATTTCTATCAAAAAAAAAGTGAAACACTTAGTAAAATTATTTCAACTTTCTTTTTTTTTTTTTTTTTTTGATAACTGCAAAATTATTAAGAAAATCTACATTATTTTGAATAATTCCAATTGCATTTCAGTATGATTAGTGCTAAAGTGCATACCTTTATCGTTTTAATAATGAAGAATTTCAAACTTTAAAAAAAAAAAAAAAAAAGAAAGAAAGAAAGAAAAGAAAAGTTAGTAACTTAACTTGTAATGTTTCTATATAATAACTTCTTTGGAGAAACACAATAATGTAAAATATTAAAAAATGTTTTGAAACTATCATTAACTGTAAGAAATCATTATCATTAACTGTAAGAAATAAGTTGGAGAGTCAGAGGCTACTGTAACAGGAGTAAGTAATACCATACATTTTATGCAATAATTTGTAAAAAAAATTATCAGAATTTACGGTAAAAATTATTTTTATGACTTTCTTTTTAAGTAAGCATAATCAGTACGCTGCTGAAACTAGACACTGAAAGATTTTTTGAACGTGCTTCTTAGTAGGAAGTTAATGCAAAAGAACATACTTTGTAAGTTTTGATTTAAGATAAGTTAATTCATCTTTTTTCAAAATGCTTCTATGCATCAATTTATTATGCATCATGTCCATGCATCAATTTATAAAGTGTTACTTTATTTATTTATTTATTTATTTTTATTTTTATTTTTTATACTAATCGTAATATTTTTTTTTTTATATATAAATGAACAAATATGTCCTAAACCATTCGATAGTGAAAACTGTAACAAATTCTTGGTGGAAGTTAATTATTTTACAAGTTTCCTCTTGATTTTTCATTCACGTAGTAGACTTTCTACATCACCAAGATTTAGATATCTTCTCCTAGAAAAAGGAACAAGGTTTACCTTGGAAGGATTAACAGATAAGCCTGAATCAGAGCACCAACGTGCAACATGCTGAAGAGCACCATTCATAACATCAGAGACA
Organism: Salticus scenicus; assembly: GCA_963930645.1. NCBI lineage: Eukaryota > Metazoa > Arthropoda > Arachnida > Araneae > Salticidae > Salticus > Salticus scenicus. The sequence goes on from OZ005650.1 coordinate 147,534,770, forward strand.
GAGTTGCCAAACTTGCCCCTGACAACAATAGCCACATCATCAGCATAACAAACACGGAATACCAAGGTTGGCAAAATGGACTAACAAAGAGTCAACAACAATGCACCACAGAATAGGAGAGAGCACTCCCCCTTGTGGACAACCAGAGCTAGCATGAACCTTCATGCAAGTACCCATAAAAGAGGCACAAATATACCTAGATAGCAAATTAGCAATCCATCTGGTAATAATAGGATTAGCACCCCTCAAGTCAAGAGCACGAATGATAGTGTCAAATGAGACCTTTCTACATTAAACGTTAACTTGCAAATTATATATATATATATATATATTAAAAAGAAAAAGGAAACGAAGGAATAAAAATAAGAAGAAGAGGCTTTGAATTCAGATATAAATTGCGAAAGGTTTTCTTAGCTACAAACAACCACTTTGAGTCAGAAGAATGGGTGCAATGCTCAGTTTCCAAAATATGAGCCCACTTTAAATGTGTGAGAGGGAACAATGTACATTTGCTTTTGTTTATTGCAGTTCTAATGAGTATTGCCTTTTGTTTTAATTTATTAAATAATTTCATCTTTATTTTACTATATTCCACATGATAACTTTCATTGACACTATACCAATAGGTGCAACTTAATAATAACCATCAAATGTCTTTTGTAGGTACTTAAATAATTAAATGATTGATAACGAAAAATATGTTTTAATACTGTTGTTTTTATTGATAGTATTTGCCCCATGTTTATTACAATTTGCCGCAAATCCGAGGGGCAAATCGTTTCAAGCGCATACTTTTTGAAAAACAACATTTCTTGTTCTAAAATCAAACAAAATTGACTTTTTTTTTTTTTTTCTGTGTGTGTGTGTGTGCATGTGATAGAATTATTTTTATGCTATACAAAACAATAGTTATATACAAGAAATCATGAATGTATTTTTAAACATAAATTATTTTCGACAAATTGTTACAACTAGTCCCTAGCTTCACTAACATACATAATGAAGCCTGAAAAAATTATAAAAAATCACTTAATAAAAAATGAATTATTAAAAACGAATTAAATAATTAATTTTTATGAGGAAAATTTTGATTTTTATGAGCACTATATCAGAACTAATTCATATGAAAACTAAAAAAAAATCACAAACACCGAAGTGATAAATTTTCAATCTTAGAATTCAGAATCTTTTATTCATTTTATAGGACAAAATATATATTTGTTTTTAACAGTATTTGCCGAAATGTCAGTGAGACGTCCTTGTTGAAAATCAAAAAATGTTGGTCTTTGTAAGCGCCTGTGTGTATTACGACAAAAGACACAAAAATGTTCAAATTAACTCGAAATTCAGTATAAATACTTGTGAGCTAACGTAAAATTAACTGTATAGCTTTTGGTGTATAGGGTGTAAAAAAGGGGAAAAAAACTATCCAAAAAGAAACGTTTATTATCTCCAAGTAATAATAGCTAATGTGATAAATTAATAATCATTGTATACAGCATCACATGAAGTGTACAATATAGTGTGTTCCATGTCCAATCATTAATTATTTACAACATGAAGAAGTGAATGTCTTAATTGACGCCATGGTTACGTGCACGCATGTATGTATATCGACTGTATTTCTCTTTCGATCACCACAATAAAGTCTACGAGCGCGTTTAGTTTTCCGCAAGCACACTGTCCTTAACATAAACCACAAGAAAAAAAAAATCACACTGGTGGAGATAAGGTGAATAAGGAGATCAATTACTGCGTATACTATACACATTTATGAAATCCAGAACAATAACCTAATTAAAAAAATATGATTCCTTTATGAGTATTCTTATTGCCTGCAAACACAGCTTTGTTTTTTCTTTATTTGTTTAACACCCTGTATATACTTTTTTTGTGGCAGATGCACAGAGACACATAAAAGAATTTCGTAACGTTATAGTCTATGAGTGATATTTCTATTAAGTATAACTTAATATGCTTACACTGTTTTCAACATAATGAAATTAACTTACAGTATTAAGATACTTTAAAACACTTTTTTATAGAAAATGATAGTCACAGAATAAATAGTTTTCTGAAATATACATGCGTAGTAACTGTTTAATATGTATTATTTAATAGTTTATATTCATATTGGTCAAAGAATTCAATTATTCAACAGATAATTAAGGAAGTAGTAACGCCCCTTTTGCAAAAATATGTATCATAATAAGAGAGATAATTTGTCTGGGATAAATAAAATTAGCTCAGTAATACAAATGGAATATTAAGGCATTTGTATGGAATATTTAGGCAGAGAATAATGGAATAATACTTAAATGGAATATTAAGGCATGGAATATCAGTAGTATATGCTATATTTGAGGAATTAACAGTGTCAAAAAATCATTTGAAAAATTCTTTGATTTGAATTTCTATGCCATAAATGCCAAATTACAAATATTTTATAGTAAGACACTTACTTATCTTGCTGAGTTCTACTTCAGATTTTCAATTTTTTATTAAAACAGAAAAAGTTTTATAATAATGCCCTAGGAAAAAGTAACAAGATTTGTTTGATTTATTTCCTAACTAAACATTTACTATTGTTACTCAATAGTTGAATCCCTCACTTTTACTTTCATTTATTTATTTATTTGTTTATTTCTTTCTTAATGATTTCAATTCCAACGATCGAATGTAAAGTAAATTAAACGGACTGTGAATTAATTTGAAATTTGGGTTTCTTGTAATAATAATAATAATAATAATAATAATATTAATTTTATTTTAGTTATTTTTATTTTTATTTTTTAAGTTAAAATAAATTTTTATCGATTATCAAAGTTTTTTTTTTTTTAACTTTATTAAATAAAACTGTCTATTTTAGAAAAAATAATTTTTTTATTACTTCTATTTGGAGAGTTAAACCTTGTTTTATTTCTTACGAGCAGCATTTGCAAACATCGCTTGTCACTATATATCAGTAAAAAATTTAAAAAAAAAAAAAAAAAAAAAAAAAAAAAAAAAAAGAGCTAATATGTTGTGGCCACCACAAGACTTTCTTCTATATGTTCCTATGCAAATTCACTAAGTGCAAATAATTTATTAAAACTATTATTTATTAAAATTATTTAACATGATGAATGCAAACGATTTCCATGTTAGAGAAAGCTAACAGTAAATATCCAAAAAAAGACAGTTTTATTTTCTATAACTGACACCTTAAAAATGCGTTTTTATAATAGGTATCTCACATAACAAGTTTTGTACAGTTATATGCCATAGAAATTGAGATATAGCCATCTCGTTATCGAGCAAATTTTCAGTGTAGCAGCGCCATTTTTTTCTACTATTAGCATCCAACTTGAATCAGCATAATGTCTTATAATGGCCTTCTCACATATGAAGTTTTATTTGATGATATGCGATAAAACCTGAGATATAGCTTGCCCTTAAATTGCGGAAATCGCTGTGTGGCAGCGCCACCTTTTGAGTGGTTGACACTAAAAGTTAATGGGCACTAATTTTTGCTAAGGTGCATTTACATACAAATTTATACGCAATTATGTGCAGAAGTTCCTGAGATATAGCCTTTCCTTAAATTCCAGAAATCGCTGCATAGCAGCGCCACCTGTTGGCCAATAAGCATTGAAATTGAATAGCACAATGTCTCATGATGGTCTTCTCACATAACAAATTTTGTTTGATTATACGCAATAGAACCTGAGATATAGCTTCTCCTGAAATTGCGGAAATCGCTGTATAGCAGTGTCACCTGTTGAGCGTTTGACACCAAAAATTGATAGGCAGTAATTTAGGTCAAGGTACATCTACATATAAATTTATATTCAATTCTGAGCAGTAGTCTCGGAGATACAGTTGCCACAAAATGTTTGTCTTACACACACACACACAAACAGACAGACATTTTCTAAAAATGGTCAAATCTTATTCTAGACCTCTTAAAACGTGTAAATCCGTCGAAAACCGGAAGTCGAAAATTTTTACGAATCTGATACTTTCTTCTATTGAATATAGAAGAAAGTAATAATTAAAACATTTAAATAGATATATTTCTATTGGTGATTATTTTCGCTAAATTAAAACCATGGCCAAATACTGCGATATGCAGACATTAATGAAATGGAAAGGCATTTATATATTTCAATTTCATTATATTGATCAGAAACACGATTAATTTTTAAAAAACTAAGTAACATTAGCAGATGATAAAATCGAGAATAAAACTTATTAGAGAAGTGGATTAATTGTACCTTTCTGTATATAAAACAACTGTATGATACCAATAAAAATAAAATAACAACGAAAAATCATCCTGTGTTCTATTAAAAAAAAAAAAAAAAAAAAAAAAAAAAAAATCCGATAGTGAATTTGAATAACATATATCAGTTTTAAGAAATTTCATGAATATTTACTACGTGAGTTAGAGCGCAGACAGAAAGACAGGCATTCAAAACTTTAATGATTAAAATATAAGAAACTATTGGGTTGTTCGGAAAGTTATTTCGTTTTTTTCTTTTGAAAATGAAAGATGATTTTCTTATATTGTATAAATATTTTATTGAATTATATATTCTCCACTTTGGTTGGTTTCTTAGCGATCTCATGAGTTGTTATTTAGCAGTTTTCATAAATCAATACTTTATTTTGTCTTCATTAGCATAAACTGGTTTTCCAGAACGTAATGCATCTTCAATGTCAAACTTGCCGGAACAAAATTTGGTAAACCAGTTTTGACACTGGCGTTTTTTAAATAAATTTTCTGTATACACATCGTATAATTTTTTCCTTGTTTGAACAGTATTTTCGCCTTTTTGATAGCAAAAATAAAATATGCCGAAAATGTTGCTTCCGATTTTCTTTATTTGATAGGACATCAATCAAAACCTAATTGAGCAGAATAAAACGAACTTTTTCACAAGCAAGCCTTGCTATATCAGTTGTCACAATATATAATGGTAATGCAGCTTAATTGTGAAGATGGTGTGAAAAAAAAATACAATTAAGTTCTGTGCTGAGAAAAACGAACTTACTTTCCGAACAACTAATATTATTTCCTTATTATACTAAATATTTTTTTGCGGGTAAAATGATGAAATATCGAGTTAATGCGTATCACTTTACTTCCTAATCATGGTAAAAGTATTTCTCATTATTATTTTTTAATTTCAGTTGTTATGAATGTGTTTTACGCATTTCAAACTTAAATAGACAGTAAAAAGTCAAGGTTAAATTGAGGAAATTAAGGCAACTCAGTTTCGCCATTAAGACATTAGCCATGAATTATTGTTTTAAACTGATAATATCGAAGTTTACCTTGATGGAACATAACAGAATCAGTTACTGAGTAAACAGGATTTTTAACGATGCAGTATGCAACAATAATTTAACTTCTATGGCAGTTATTCAGTTGATAAATTGCAGCTAATCATTAATAACGCCGATCTAAACTAGTTGGCATAGGTGGACTCTGCTCAGTTCCCCATCATATTTATGCTCTCAGAAATTTCTAGTGCGACACATATTATAATCATGTTAAAAGAAATTAATTTCACCAAAGCTTGATACAGTGACAGAATGAAATTCCCGCCTAATAGGCTATCCACCGTTCACTTGGATATAATTATCATATTCTAATTTATTAATTTATTTTATCAGGGTCAATTCTGTTGTTTAGTTTTCATGCTACTATTTCCAATGCAATAAACCTCAAAATTCATATTTATATGAAAAATTTACAATTTCGCTATGTTGATAAAATCGTAAATTACGAATAATTTACGAAAATTTCCTAGTAGAATATTTGTATTCAATCATGTTCAAACAAATATCATAAACTTAATTTTGAAGTTGTCTAATGTATTTAGGATCCTCAAAATGGAAGTTTATTATCAATTTTGCCTTATTCTGACATGTTAAGTAAATCGTAAATTCCAAATAACTTACGAATTTTTTTTAATTGGAAAAATCATAGTCTATGATATTCATGTCAGTATCCTAAATAATATTTCAAAAGTAGTCTGACATCTTTACGATGAAAATATCTCTCAAAATTGACGTTTATGTGAAATTTTGCCCTATACTGCCATGTTAAGAAATTCGTAAATTTCCAGTAACTTGCGAAATTTTGAAAGTAGCATATTTATAGTTACTGATGTTCATTCCGGCATCAAAACTGATATTTTAAAACTGGTCTGACATTTTTACAGTAAAAAGTTTTCATTTAATGCACGTTTAAGTGAATTTTTGTCCTATTCTCCCATGTTAAGAAAATCGTAAATTTCTAATAACTTACGAAGTTTTTTAATTCGAATGTTGCAAATGAATAGGGTTCTTGCCAGTGTCGAAAGTAATATTTTAAAACTGATCTGACCTCTCTGCGACAATTTGTTCTTGAGATATCGTGTACACAGGCTAACAAACTAACGGACTGACCCACTAACAGACTAACAGACTAACAGACTAACAGACAGACACCATAGAAATTTTGTCATTTTCTGATTCCTCACACCTGAAAACGTGTAGAAAAGTCAAAAAACCGAGGTCGAAAATTTTCACGATTACCTAAGTTCCCCATACCTATAGTATGATGGGGAACTAAAAATAATGTTAGATAAATTTAATTTGATAACTTCAGTCTATACGTACGTTTTTTCAATGTTCTGAAACCGAAAATGAAGCCAGTTTTTCTCCGTCACATACAGATTTTTGTCAATACACGGTGTCTACCAATTCAGTTTCTCCATTTTCAGTAGTTTGTAGTAAGTTTCCATGATTAATTACAATTAATCGTGGAAACGTACTGTAAATTTTACCATATAGTTGCATTGGTGAAAAAGTCACGGAAGAAATTTTAATTTTAATTTTGTATGACATCAATAATTTGCATTGTTGAATTTTTTAAGTCAGAATCTTAATTTTATCGTAGTTTTGTGTCGACGAAAATATGTATGCAGTATTCCTTTGTATCTTCTAAAAAGAAAAAATATCATTTTCCAAGTCTGTTAGAAATAATATCTTATCACTGATCACTTTCAGAAAAAATATTTCAATGAAGGATAGTCATAGATTATTTTGGTAAACAAAAAACAAAGAAATTTTTTGCGGAAAACATTAGAAGCTGGATAACCTAACTTTTTAAATTATCATACACTGAAAAAATGCTAAAAGACAAATAAAATTGAAATAATACTTAAATTAAAAAATATATAAACACGCTTTTAATTCAAAATGCACCAAAATCTCCAATTAAACGGAGGTAGATGATATACCTGTACGCAAAACTTTAGCTCAATCTTATTATAGGAATTGGGTAAAAATTCGAAAAAAAAAATTTAACTGAAGTTGAGACCCAGGCCCTCAGACCCAGTCTAAGTCTGTTTCTGCTTGAGCATATGTATTATTGTTGGGATTATATATGTGTGTAAAATGTCGGTTCAATCTTACGATAGGAAGTGAGTTAAAATTTCAAAACAAATTTTGAACTGAAGTTGGAAGTCCAGGGTCTCCACCACCCCCACCTCCCAACCCCTTTTCAATACGTTACTGCTTCAGCATGTATTATCATCGGAGTTATACATGCAAAATTACAGCTAAGTCGGAATATAGAAAGTGGTTGAAAATTCATTTCTTATATTTAATCCACACACATAAATAAATAAAATACAAATTTAAATAAAAACGTGTAATAAAAGTACAAAAGTAGCAGTATTATGATATAAGTTTCTCATTGTAATTTAACGATAATAAGCATTATTGGGAACCACTAATTTAGGATTATATAAGTCAAAGAATCCAATTTGTTTATATACAGGGTGGTTATAATTACACTTCCCCTATAAACAGCATCCTACAGCGCAAATGGGTGAACGGAATGCAACGACATTTGGTATACACGACTATACACGAGATGCGCTCACGGAATTTCGAAAAAAAAATTAGTTCCAAAATGTCCACCAGAGGGTGTCTTTTGCGGAAAAACATTAAATTTAACACATAAAACAACGAAAACGGAATACTGGAACAATATTAACAATCCAGAACAAGAATTATGAGTAATAAAATGTAAAACAGGGAAAAGCTGTCAGTTCTAGGAAAAAAGTGTCGAGATTTGCATTCTTGCGAAGAAGAGGAAGCTTTATGCAAATCAGGTTAGAGTATAAAACGTTTGCAGGCGTTGTCATGTTTTATGTCAATGTTTCCGACTGTAATGATGACGGTATCTTTAGTTGAACGTGCGTTATTGGTGAAGCTGTTTTACAAAAACAAGGGCAATGCTTCTGCTGCAGTTCGTGAATTTCGTCGTATATAAAGAACCTACGGCGCACAGTGGGGTATTTGACGAATCTGGCTGGCCAAAATTATTTTTTTTGTTAAAAACCAATTTCAATCAATTCTTTAGTCACGGAACTATTATTTTTGATGCATATTAATATTTTTATCAAAAAAAAAAAAAAAAAAAAAAAAAAAAAAAAACCTTTTTTGGAGTGCTTATTTACTGTAAAACAATAAATACTCTAAAGTAATAAATATAATATAAAATCAAATAGTACATATTATTTAAGATATCATAAATAGGAGCATATAAGAAATAAAAATATTCATATAATGGTAATAATAAAAATAATTATTCATACATTTAATAAATAAGTAAGGAAAAATTTCATCATCACTGCATATTAAAGATCTATCATCTGTTTCTTTGTAAATGGAATTCTATATGTCATAAATGCTTGTAGAAGATTCAATCGGTAATAACTCTCTGGAGCTTTTTTTTTTTTTTTTTTTTTTTTTTTTTTTAAGAATTTGACTTTTTTTTGTATTGTGGATCTCATTTCAGTTAACACTCCCAAAAGTAATCTATTAAGAACAGAACATCACGATTCTTAAAATTGTTTGTGCAAAGTTTTTTCCGAAATAAGCGAAAATAACTATTGCGTGCTTCAGCTCTTCCTTCAAACAATTGACCAATTGGTAATATAGCATGCTGAATTACAGTGGGGTGTGTATTATTTTGTGCATTGTGGGTGATATTGGATAAGATACCAAGGATATTCCTAACACAGTTCTGTTGTTTTCTCTAGATATTCGGCAAATTTTTTCACGTGAACTCTGTGGCCACTTCAAGTAATCATGACGCTGTAAACTGAAGAAAATCCTTTATATCAATATCAGCACAAGTTTCATTTATTATAAATTACTTTTTCTTTTCAGGATAACAGCCCATTTTCATACGCTGCAACACGATACATAAAGGGCTTTTTTCTTTGAGTACTTCTTATGATTTTGTATTGCATAGCTGCCAAACTTTTTAATTTTTAAATCAGATTTGTCACCAATACTTTTATAAATGAATCTTTTAAGCATATTTTCGGTGATTGCATAATCTGAAAACGTTTATAAAAACTTTCTTGTATGAACTCTCTCTTAAAAATAGGAGAGTTGGCACCTATGGTATTGGTTTCTTGAAAAATTAGCCTATAATGATATGGCTTGCAATGGTGATATTTGTGTACGTTTTTACATGTGTTTGGACATTTTTTTTTTGCTCATTTTGAGTAAAAGTAACTTCTTTTAGTATGAAAACAGCACATCTTTTTCCAGAAGTTTCCGACTTAGTTTGTTTAGTATGTGGGAGCACTTCAACATCTGTGGAGCTACTTAGGGTTTCAGCTTTTCTTGTTTAGATCTTTCACTTCATTTACATAAGTCTCTTACTGGTTTCTCAGAATGATTTACACATCTAGGAATTTCAAATCTCCTATCCAATTCTTATTCTTTTCTATAAATATATCTTCTTAATATTGGACATTAATTCACCTGTTCTTCATTTTAAATTTAAAACGTGAGAAATTTTGATATTCTTATTTCATCTTCATAAAAAATAATGATTTAAAAAAAGTAATTTTCAATATATCTTAATTTTTTCTTTCTATTCGATGCACTTTACCACAGAGTAATGTTAAACAATTCACTGTGAGTAATTATTTTGGCATTTAATGGTCCTTGATCAAAATAAAGACGTAGTACAAATAAAAATAAATAAATAAATCATAAATGTTATGTGATCGGCAATTTTTTTGTAGTTATTTTTTCTAATAGTTGCGCCAGTTTAAACATTAAAAAAGGTGTCTCTACTCAATAGAAAAATATTTTTTTAAGAAATAAAATTAATCATTCAGAATTTTTGGAAAATACGAAAGCAAAATCTAAATTTAATAAATGCATTAATATAATTTAGCTTTAAAACATATAATACTTTACTTTATTCAGATGAAAATGTCTGAAAAATATACACATGTGATCACTTTATTATTATCTCTAAGAATTTGTTTTGCAGTAAAGTTTATAAAATGTAAAAATTTCGAAGCATTATAACTAGCCACTTGAAATGCATTGAAAAAAATTTAGACCTAATTTTTTTAAACAGCCTTTATTTTAAAAAGCGGAAGAATGCAGAACTAGTTTTTACATAAATAACAAGATAAAAGTCTATATTTATTGCTAGAAGAAAAATAATTGCAGGGAAAGGCAGGGAAATATAATTAAATCATTCGAATTTTCAAAATATAGTATAAAATTAAGAGAGAAAAAATGCATTATTTTAAATTTCCTTTTCTAGTACAAAATATATTTTTTCCTCAACTAAAATAATAAAAACCTTTACACACTTATCTGCCTCGTCCCTTTTCATAGCAATTAAATTTCATACAATTCCCAAATAAAATTAATCCACATTCAAAAAGGAAACGCTGAAGTTGGCAACTAATGAGCAAAACTCTGCTGAACGAAACATTCGAATTTCAACTGATACCGAGAATTTCCAGTTTGTTTATACGAGAAAAAAGTGGTATCATACGATTCCCCATTTATTTATCTTCATCACACACCCATATTTGTACACCTGCGTTGTAATTTTGAAATCGACTTTTGGCCAGCCAGATTCGTCAAATACCCCACTGTGCGGCGTGGGCCAATGTCTACTAAAGGCCATGATTAAGAGATTTGAAGGGACGGGGAAATTAGGGGTTCAGCCTGGAAGAGGCCGTAATCCTGGTACACCGGTACTTGTTGATGCCATCAAGAGACAGCTGTTGCCGCACAGTCATGGACATCGGAGTTTGCGGGCAGTAGCGCACATGCAGTTTCTCGACAGACAGGCTATTCTTACAGCACCGTTCGAAAAGTGCTCAGAAACATAATGCACTACCCATACAGGATCCACCATACCCAAGAGCTCCTTGATAGGGACAAGCCACAACGTGTCTTATTCGCAGTAAGTTTTCTCAACAGAATGACTGTTGATCTGTCATGGCTTTGGATTATTCTGTAGAGCGAGGAGGCTCATTTCTACCTCAATGGGACAGTCAACACACAGAATTGCCGCATTTGGGTTAAGGAAAATCCGCGGATGCACACTGAAACTCCCCTACATTCTTCAAAGGTGACTGTCTGATGTGGATGCACGGCGACATTCATCCTTGGGCTATTCTTCTTTGAGGAAATAACTGCACGTGATCCTGTCACATGTTTCGTTACGGGCCGTTGGTACTATGGCATGTTGCAGACGTTTGTTGTGCCGTAACTACAGCAAAGGCGGGTCCTTAAATCGATCCTTTTCATGATGGATGGTGCGCCCCCACGTATCCATGCGCCTGTGAAAGCGCTATTGCTCCAACACTTCACAGACGAACGTGTTATTAGTCGCTTCTTTCGTAATCCATGGCCAATATGTTCGCCGGATCTAAATCCGTGCAACTTCTGGTTATAGGGCCACTTAAAAGTGCGGTGTATCGTGGAGGTGTTGCAATGTTGAATGACTTAAAGAACTCCATAACGCTTCATGTGCGAAGCATCAAAACTGATCAGTTACGATCTGCTGTTGAACACACTGTTCATCGACTTGAGATTTTGCAGATGAATGAGGGTGGTCATATGGAGCACCTTTCCCTATATCGTTCTGAACACGATTAACAGCTGCTACTCTTGTGCAATTTAGTCCTAATTTGTTCTTGTTTCGACAAACTGAACTATTTTGTTTTTCTCAAACAGCGTATTGTTATTTTTTCCTTACCTTTGCTTAATGTGGTTCGATGACAAGGTTATTAGAAACTAGTCAATAAATGTTAATATTGTTTCTGTATTCCATTTTGTTCATTTATTGTGTTAAATTTAATGTTTTTCCGGAAAAGACGTCCTCTGTGCACATTTTGGAACTATTTTTTTTTTTTCAAAATTCCGTGAGCGCATCTCGTGTATAGTCTATATACCAAATTTTGTAGCATTCCGTTCACCCGTTTGCGCTGTGGGATGCTGTTTGCAGGGGAAGTTTAATTATAACTACCCTGTAGTTGAGAACTTCTACAGTTTCTTAATACCGCTTTTTCTAAATAAAATTTTTTAACTTATTTAATCCTGAAAAGATTGCTACAAAAAATTATAAAAATTTCTAATAAAAATTACTGATGACAAAAAATTGTAATTGTTGGCGCTACGTGTCAAATATGTTGGTTTAACATATTAAAATCTCTTTTTTACGAGTATTTCATTTCGAATTAAAAAAAAAAAAAAAAAAAAAAATGATAATTCAAAGAACCCTGTTTAATATTTATATATACCTATTTGTTAAGAATAAATCTCTTCCTACTGTATATAGCATTTATAAATTCTGTTGTGTTTCCATTAACGCACTTCGGCACCCCTCACATTTTGATCATCAAATCAAAAATATTGGTAATTTACAAAGGTAAAAACAAATTCTTCAAAATCATGTATCAATAGAATTCTAAAAGTTTCATTGATTTACATAATTCAATATTTTGTTTATATTAAACTTTTTTTTTTTTTTTTTAATGTTTTAAAGAAATTTTAATATTACATTTTTTTCTTTATAGGTCTATCTTAGTATCCGAACACATACCTGGATTTGCACAAGACATGGTCCATACGGCTATCCAATAGATTGGGTAATATATTCATGGGAGCACAATATTCTCCATCAGATCGTGCCTTCAAGTTGGTCAAACAAATTTATTGCAGAAGTTTTCTTAAATCCAAGATTTTCACACGATCTGTACAACTTCCATCCAGTTCGAGGTCCGGCTGATAGAGATTTCGCAGTAAACGATGCAATACCAAGTCGACTAATGAACGGTGCTGTGATTCTAAAAAACAATATAAAGTGCTTTACAGAAAACGGTATAATCTTCGAAAATGATGACGACAAGGAATTCCAAATTGATACCGTTATACTCGGTACTGGATACAAATGGGAATTTCCATTTCTGGATTCTCGTGATTTTGTTACGGAAGGAAGTAAGATACATCTTTACAAATGCGTGTATCCTCCCCATTTACCATTCCCAACATTGGGAATAATTGGTTTTATAGTTCCACTCGGACCTGGTTTTCCATGTGTGGAAATGCAGTGTCGGTGGTTTGCCAGTACCCTGACTGGAAGAAACAAACTTCCAAGTAGAAAAGACATGATGAAAAGTATCGACAAGCAATACAGAGACAATCTTAAACGCTATGGAGATTCTAGTCGTGTATACATCCATGTAGATTTCATGCCATACCAAGAAGAACTCGGTTCAGAATTTGGAGTAACTCCGAGCATGCTCAAGCTGCTTTTAACAGACTTCCAACTTTTTATTTCATGCGCGTTCGGAACTTATGTTCCCTATAGATTTAGACTTGTTGGACCGCATAAATGGGAAGGAGCTCGTAAAGCAATCTTCGATGCTGGTAAAAGGATGCGAGCCCCATTGCAAGGCAAGAGAGCATTTGAAGAGAAAAAGCCAATTTCGACAAGCTTTTATTTTTTTGCATTCGTCGGTGTCATGATTGCGTACATTCTTAGAAATAATTTGATAAATAAACAAAATATCCTGACTTTACATAGACTATACATCGTTTTAAAACACATTATTTTGGATACTATTGAAACGGGAAATTTTGATACTCTAAGAAAAATTTTGAAAAGCTAGAGACGATGTTTCAATCTTTGAACATAATTTATGCATGAGTTTACAAATTATCCGCGATTGTAATGAAATGCTCGCCCTCTTGTGGGCTAAGGTGAAATTATCACACCACTGCATATCCTCATATTATGCAATCGACTTTCCATGATGAAATGGCGGAGAAAGAATAATAATTACACGTGGCTGTTATATTTACTAACAACTGCAGTGTTCAGAGAGCGCCATCTATCGATCATTACAAACGCGGATATTGTTTATTGTTGAAATATGATGATCTTGTAACATTTTGAATATATTGTTAAAAAAAAAAAAAAAAAAAAAATGTAGTTTTGTTTACGAAAGAAGTTTATTTTTTTTAAAGATTTAACTTCAAAAATTAATGTAATACTGTAAAACTGAAGTGAAATAATAATATTAAATTTTAAAAAGATTCAATTAGGCATAGAGTAAGAACTCGTGTAAATAAATAAACATAAATTATGTTAGTGTAATGATTTTAAAATATAATTTTATAACATTATTATACTGTTTTAGTTATCCGCGTTTGTAATGATCGATAGACGGCGCTTTGTGAACACTGCAGTTGTTAGTAAACATTACAGCCACGTGTGTTCCATTAGCATTCTGTTATTCTACTTAATATTCGTACTATAATTTCTCCGCCATTACATTATGGAAAATTGATTGCTTTTGGAAAAAATACTTCAGTTTATTCAAAGTTCGATCGGAAGTAGATTTTTCACTGAAGTTGAACAAATATTAATTTCAAATCATCTGATTAATTCTTTACTTCCATTAGCCGAAGCAACTGAAATTTTAAATTTGTCATTTGGAAATGAATGGAAGCTCAATTCTGGATTTCTTGATCCTTTGGAGTTACACTGTGGCACACAAAAGTATGTGTTATCTTTTTTACCGTATTTATTCATTTTTATTCAATAAATATATGTGAAACTAAATATCGGCAAGCAATGGCGGCTGCATGGAATTCGAATTAAACCATGTTTATTGTAATTTCACCTTAGCCCACCAGAGGGCGAGCATTTCATTACAATCGCGGATTGTTAAAGCAGCAAAAATAAATGTCCTCAATAAAATACTTGAGAAATTAAAATTTAAATTGCATTTATATTATTATTTGATATGATATTATACATTTCAAATCAAAGAATGACTCCAAATATGCTTAAATTGTTTTTATTTTTATTATTATTGTTGTTATTATTATTATTATTATTTTAATAGACTTCCAAATTCTGTTTTTTTTTTTTTTTTTTTTTTTTTTTTTGCGTATTGGGAATTTATCTTCCCTACAGGTTCAGGCTTGTTATAATGCATGACTGATATGAAGCTCGAAAAGCTAATTTTCATGTCGCTAAAAGAATACAAATTCCTGCATGGCAGAAGAGAATTTGAAGAGGAAAAAACTAATTTCACTAAAATTTGCATTAATTATTATTACTGTTATTATTATTATTATTATTTTCCTTTTTTACATATCATTTCATGCGTTCTTAAAAATAATTTAATAAATTTGAAAAATAGGATAACTTTACAAAGAATATTGTGTTTTATACCGTTCTGGATATTATACAAATGAGAAATTTTGATTTCAAGAGAAAGATTTTGAAAAACAAGACACGATATTTCATTCCTTAAAAATTATTATACACTTTATTTCCTTTGCGTATACAAATTATTATTTACTATACATAGGATTATTTTAGATTTAGTAATTGAAAAATTTTGTGTTGTTTCCATGTGAAGACTTTTTACTTAATCAAGAATTTATATAGTTGAAAGAGCAATGCATTATTGCTAACTGAATGTAAGTAGTATGATATTTAAGTAAGTAATGTTTTAATAGTATACTTCAAAGAATGATGTGAAATTTTCTACATGCATATTGAGTTATTTTTGTGCATATAAATAACTTAATAAACTACAGAAATATAATGGATGTACATGAAGCGTATACACACACTACGCACATACTTATACATATGTATATATTATTTTAGTTATTATTAAAATAATGTTTACCCTCTCTCGATAAGATGTTTAGGAAATTTAAAAATTCATTTTTCAGTTTAATACTAGATTGTCTACTTCAAAGAATGTGTAAGGTTTATCTATTTTGCATTCAATAAATTACATATACAACGATATAATTTTTTTATGGAAGATCTAGGGAGATTTTGAAAAACAAAAGACTTTTATTTCATACATGGGAATATTTTATATGATATGTTTGTGTTTGAACGTAGCTTTTGGTTTCGTTTCGCCAGCCCTCCCGACTAGTAGTTGGCTCTTTGCCAAATGAGAGGTGTTTTTTTCTCTTTTTAAGAATGTTACTTTTTTTATGTTTAGTTTAGTTTCTCGGCCTGTCTTAAACAGGAAGTATAATTTTTTCTCTTGAACATGAAAGTTATGATTTAAATATTATGATCTTGGCTCCTTTATGGAGAAACAATGTTATTCTGAAATATTACTGAATTAAGTTATAATTGTGAATTCTTCAAAGTATACTGCAAATGGTTTTTTATTGTGTGTTTAATTTCTAATAAAGAATTTATGCTCTCCCAGCTGACTTTATGACTGAAATGAACACTAGAACTATAGAGTTTGTGATTACATGATTCTGCAAATTTTCATGGTGCGAATTTTCATGGCGCAGTATAAACAAATATAATATTTTGTCATGGTGAACGAAACTCGGGATAGGTGAAATCCCTTAAAAGTGAAATTACCCTTAGATATTAATTTATCTGGATTTGGATTTGAAAGCTTGGATAATTTATTGTGAAAACGAAACACTGAAAAATAATAATGACTGGAATTCCGGATTCGTTATTAGATAGCTGCCTGGATATGGAACCAGGTAAGCAAAATTTAACTACTATTTATAACATTGATTAAATGAAATTAGAAATTTTAATTATTTGAATTATTTTGTTTGATTATTTGCTCGCTATGAATATTGAAAAGTTAAAAGCTAAGCGTTCTACGGAACGCTCAAATGTAACTAAATTAATAAATAAATTAGAGAGTTTATTATTGGACGATCTAGAAAATACAAAATCAGACGAAATCATCGAAATCCAGGAAATGATAGGTGAAAGAGAAATTGCATTAAAAAATTTAAATAATGAAATTGAAAATTTAATAGTAGATATTAAAGAGTATGAAAAAGATATCGCGACCAGCGATAAATACGGCGAGCAAATAATTTCTGCCAAATGCAAAATAAAACTAAGATTAAAAAGATTATGTAATAATAAAGATGAAAGTAGTTCAAACTGTTCTGTCAGTGAAACCCAAACAAAAACTGGTTCGGCAGTGAGATTGCCGAAAATGTCCTTACCAAAATTTGGTGGACAAATAGAAAAATGGAACGAATTTTTCGATTGTTTCGAAAATTCAATCCATTTAAATGAAAATCTTACAAAGATTGAAAAATTCACTTACTTGAAAACGCTTTTAACTGACAAAGCGCACAATGTTATTGAAGGGTTTTCACTTACGGAACAAAATTATGATAATTGCATAGAAATATTGAAAACACGTTTTGGGCAAAAGGATATTATCATTAATGCTCACATGAATAAATTGATAAACTTAGAAGGCGTAAAAAGTTCATCAAATATAACTGCTTTGAGAAAGTTTTATGACGCTTGTGAAGTAAATATTCGCAGTTTATCTAATTTAGGGGTGACAAAAGGCCAATATGGTCATTTACTGAATCCAATTTTATTAAAATTATTGCCAAACGATCTAGTAGTTGAATATTACAGGCAAAGTGATAAAAGGAAGGATGAGTCTGATGTGACAGACTTAATTAATTTTCTTAAAGTAGAACTTGAATCGCGTGAAAAATCACTTAGTATGATTAATTATAAAAATGCTTCGGTAATTGTAAATAAAAATAAAGCCGAAATTAATGACAGAAAATTTCCAAATAAAATGAATTCATTGAATGTAGGTGTAAAAAATATATGCATATTTTGCAAGAATTATGATCATCATTCTCTTGGATGTACTAATTTAACTGATGTTGAGAAAAGGTTAAAATTAAAGAAGGATGGCAGGTGTTATAAATGTTTTCTAAAATCTCATCTGTCATCACAGTGCAGGGTGAAATCGCAGCCTTGCGAAAAATGTAAAGCAACAGATCATAACAAATTATTTTGTTTTTCAAAAAACTTGAAACCAGAAGTAGTAGAGAACACTATAGTATCGAATTCACATTTAAAAAACAGTAATCAGGCAGCGTTATTGCAAACATGTTGCGTCATAGCCCAATCTAATTCTAGATCAAAAACTGTCAGACTCTTATTGGATTCCGGAAGTGAAAAAAGTTTTATTACTAAAGAATTGGCCCACGAATTAAAATTAACCCGTGTAAGAACAGAAAAGCTAACTGTTTTTGCCTTTGGTATAAATAAAGGTAAAGAAGAGGAATTCGAGGTTTTTAATATTGAACTGCGTAGCAAAATAAATCCTCGTCGGCTCATCCATGTTGAAGTATTAGCTACAGACTTAATAACCGCGACTCCCTTGAAAAGCCCAAGGGGCGAACCAGAAATTGAAAGTTATATTAAAAATAAAAACTGGAAATTGGCAGACAATTCATTAAGTGATTCCAAAATTAATATTTTGCTAGGAGCTGATTATTTTTGGAAAATACAGAGAGGTATCATTGAAGAAATCGGTGATAATTTATATGTTGCTAATACTATTTTCGGATATACTGTAGTGGGGAAATTGAATAATAATAGTACAGAAGTAATTAATTCGCATTTTGTATCTGTAAATAAATTTGACAGTTTTGATTTGCAGCGTTTTTGGGATTTAGAATCACTTGGAATATGTGACAGTAAGAATGATTCTATGTCACAGAGAGATATAGAAATTATTAATTCTTTTAATGAAAATTTAAATTTTGTTAAGGGAAGATATGAAATTCAATTTTTGTGGAAGGAAAATAAAAATGAATTAAAATCGAATATAGAAATAGCCAAAAATAGACTTTGGGGTTTGAGAACAAAACTGTCTAAAAATGAATGGCTTAAAAATGAATATGAAAAAATTCTTGAGGAACAAAAGAAAATGGGTATAATAGAGGAGTGTAAAATAAACAAAAATGAAACTGGTGTATATTATATGCCCCACAGACCGGTGATAAGAACAGATAAGTCCACTACAAAGGTCAGAATAGTGTTTGATGCTTCTTCCAAAGAAAAGGAAGCAAAATCTTTAAATGAATGTTTATTTGCAGGCCCCAATTTAAATCCTAATATTTTGGATATTATTTTAAAATTCCGCCTTCATAAAATTGCCTTTGTTTGTGACATTGAAAAAGCTTTTCTGCAAATACAGGTTGCAGAAAATGATAGAAACTTTTTGAGATTTCTATGGTTTGAGGATATAAATAGTAAAAATCCTCTATTAAAGGTTTTCCGCATGACTCGTGTAACTTTTGGTGTTACAACATCACCCTTTTTGCTCTCAGCTACCATTAAACATCACATAAAGGGCTATAAAAACTTGTTTGAGAAAGTCGTAAATATGCTTGATACTTCCTTATATGTTGATGATCTCTTTCATGGCGCTAATTCTGTAAATGAAGCATTTATTTTATCGTCTGGTGCTGTAAAAATACTTAAAGATGCCAATATGACATTAAGGAAATGTAAAAGTAATTCTTACGAATTAAGCAAATTGTGGAAAAAACATGGAATAAACGTTGATGAAGAAATAAATGAGGGAAATATCTCTAAAGTATTGGGAATAATGTGGTCAACTAATAATGACACGTTAAGAATAGACATTCAATCTCTGTTAGAAGGGTTTGATAATGAAATTATCACTAAGAGAATTGTTTTACAAACTGTAGCAAAGGTGTATGACCCTGTAGGGTTTATTTCCCCTTTTATAATAAGAGTTAAATTTCTAATGCAAGAACTATGGGAGCAGGGTGTTGATTGGGATTCTGCTTTACCTGATGCTTTAACACAAAAATTTAAGAAATGGCATCGTGAAATACAGGATTTAGAAAATTTTGAAGTGCCTAGAAAATATTTTACGAATTTTGAAAAATTAACTCCTGAAACTATTCAAATTTGTGTTTTCTGCGATGCCAGTTTGAAGGGATATGGTACAGTAGCTTATTTTCGTGATCCTTGTTCCCGTGAAACTTCATTTATTATGTCAAAGACAAGAGTAGCTCCTCTCAAAAAACTTACTTTGCCTCGACTTGAATTGATGGGAGCCTTAACAGCTGCTCGATTAGCTCATTATCTTGGGCAGCTATTTTCAGTTCCCGTCAAAAACATACTATGCTTCTGTGATTCCCAAATTACCCTTTATTGGGTCAAAGGAAGTGCTAGTAACTGGAAGCCCTTTGTAGAGAACAGAGTGCGTGAAATTCAACGATTAGTAGCCCCATCTCAGTGGAGATTTTGTCCAGGGGTTAAAAATCCCGCTGATGTGCTATCTCGTGGTTGCACAGCAACTGAATTGTTGAAGAATGAAGAATGGTTAAAGGGACCAATCTGGTTGAAAGAAGAGCACTTACCGACACCACTACCGGAAAATGAAGTCAAAATACCTGAAGAAGAGATTTTGAGAGAACAACGGAAAACTACTGTTTGCTCTTTAACTCATGGCAATAATGAATTTGAATTATTATATAAGTTTTCATCTTGGTCTAAATTAAGACGTGTTACAGCCTGGTGTCTTAGATTTATAAAAAATACTAAATGTCGATCTGCGCGAAATACTGGCTTTTTAACTATACAAGAACTTGATGAGGCAACTAAAATTATTGTGAAGTTGGTTCAAAGACATGAATTTGGAGGGGAAATAAAGACTTTAAAATCTGGAAAAAACCTGAATGCTAGTAACAAACTCCTTTCTTTAAATCCTTTTCTAGACAAAAATGAAATTCTTCGTGTTGGTGGAAGATTAAGACACGCAAACCTACCTGAGAGTCAAAAACACCAAATGATACTTCCTAAAACGCACCACATTACAGACTTAATTATAAAGTACTTTCATGAAAAACATCTTCACAGTGGAACTCAGTTAACAATTTCAGTCCTGCGACAACAATATTGGATAATTAATGCAAGAGACGCCGTGAAAAGGAATCTGCGGAACTGTATGAAGTGTTTTAGAACCACATCGAACTTAGCCTCTCAACTGATGGGTGATCTTCCAGCTGCTCGTGTAGTGCCATCGCGAGTGTTTTCGAAAGTCGGGGTTGATCTTGCAGGCCCCTTTCTCATCAAACCTCGTAAGGGCCGAGGTGTTAGATCTTATAAAAGTTATATTTGTTTATATATCTGTTTTTCCACAAAAGCAATTCATTTGGAAATACTCAGTGATCTCACCTCTGAAACATTCCTCGCATCCTTGAAGAGGTTTGTTGCTCGACGAGGAAAACCTGAAGAATTGTTTTCAGACAGAGGAACGAACTTTGTAGGTGCCGACAACGAAATGAAAAAAATGATGTCCTTGATCTCTTCTGACGAAAAGATCCACAGATATTTGTCCGAAGAAACAATCAAATGGAATTTCAATCCCCCATCGGCCCCCCATTTTGGAGGACTTTGGGAGGCTGGAATAAAACAGATGAAGGGTCATTTAAAAAGAACTATTGGCGAACAAATATTAACTTATGAACAGTTCCTTACTTTAATTACTCAAATTGAATCGTGCTTGAACTCCAGACCTCTTGTTGCGCTCTCGAATGATCCAAGTGACTTAAATTCTCTAACTCCAGGACATTTTATCATAGGCACTGCCTTGACTTCAATACCAGAACCTGACTATTCTTCAGTTAACCTAACCCCGCTAGAAAGATGGAAACTTCTACAAAAAATTTTTCAAAGTTTCTGGAACAGATGGTCTTCAGATTACCTATCAGACTTGCAAAGGCGATCAAAATGGTTAATAAATAAACCAAATTTCAAGAAAGACGATTTGGTTTTAATAAAAGATGATAATCAGCCCCCTTTGAAGTGGAAACTAGGACGCATAATCAAATTATTTCCTGGAGCAGATGGCAAGATTCGTGTTGTTCTACTGAAAACTATTTATGGAGAGTTGAAGCGTCCGATCGCCAAACTATCACCTCTACCATTTTGAACTTTGAAATTTTTATTTTTTTTTTATTTTATTTTATTTTTATTTTTATTTATTTTTTTTTTTTATGTTCCTGTTTTTAATCCATTTATGTTAATCATCTAGTTACAATGTTTCATATGTATATTAATCTCTTTTTTTTCTTATCTATTTGCAGTTGAAGACCAAGAAAATGAAAACCTGTAATAACACTAATGTTGTTATTGTACTTGTAGAATATTTTTATGAACCTTCGTTCATGGGGGCGGAGCATGTTTGAACGTAGCTTTTGGTTTCGTTTCGCCAGCCCTCCCGACTAGTAGTTGGCTCTTTGCCAAATGAGAGGTGTTTTTTTCTCTTTTTAAGAATGTTACTTTTTTTATGTTTAGTTTAGTTTCTCGGCCTGTCTTAAACAGGAAGTATAATTTTTTCTCTTGAACATGAAAGTTATGATTTAAATATTATGATCTTGGCTCCTTTATGGAGAAACAATGTTATTCTGAAATATTACTGAATTAAGTTATAATTGTGAATTCTTCAAAGTATACTGCAAATGGTTTTTTATTGTGTGTTTAATTTCTAATAAAGAATTTATGCTCTCCCAGCTGACTTTATGACTGAAATGAACACTAGAACTATAGAGTTTGTGATTACATGATTCTGCAAATTTTCATGGTGCGAATTTTCATGGCGCAGTATATATATAATAATATTTTTTCAGTTTGCTTCGAGTTTCCAAGTTATAGTTTTCTAAAGATAATTTGACTAATGTTACAATCTACAGAGGTTTTGTAATATTTTCTGTTAAAATATTTTGAATATCATTGAAAAAAGTTTTTTTTTTTTTTTTTTTTTTTTTTTTTGCAAGAAGAATTTTTATTTCCCTAAAACTTTAAATACTTGAAAAAGCAGAGTAATATTGATAAATTGAATGAAAATAGCACTATATTGAAGTTCAAAAGGAAAACTCTTTATTGTATACTTTATAGAATGGTGTAAAATTCCCACGTTGAGTAATATTTTATGTAAATATATAATTTAATAAATTATGTATACGGATATATATATATGTTGTTCTAGTTATTATTAAAATAATACTTAAATTCTCTCTACAGAATGCTTTGAGAATTTGAAAATTATTATTATTATTTATTATTATTATTTATTTATTTATTTAATTGTATAATTTTTATTTCAAAGAACACATAAGGTTTATATATTTTATAACCAGTAAATTATGTATGGGTTTATTTTAATATTTTTTAATAGATGATGACTTCCCAATGAATATATATATATACATACAAATTTATTCTTCAAAAGCATCATTTTTAAAACTTATAGAAAAACTGAAAAATAACTCTAATGAGGCTAATTCTCTAAGAACGATTCTTAATATATAATTACAATGATGTTAAAAGAATTCTTAGGTTAAAAGTATATAGAAATAACCTGACATTAAAACATACGATTATCAAACGAATACCGCTTGTCCCTTTTCTGTGTGTATGTTATTTAAAATTTAGATTTCTGGCAAACATAAAATATTAAGTACCACATTTTAGATCTAAAATAATCCAATGCGATTTCTTATTATTGCGTTGAATAATAAGTAGAAATAATGTTTTCTAATTTAAGAAAATATTATTATTATACAGTGAATATATACAGTTTTGAAATAGAATACATTGAGCTTCATATTCAATGGGACAAAAAAAGATATAGCGTAGTACAAATTCTGAAATAGTTTTATTTAGTCAAAACAAATTAGTTCTGAAAGTACAATGATACAAGTTTTATCTGGTAACAGTGAAAAATCTTCTGTTTATGAAATTGTCACTAGAGGCACTACATTGTAAGGAAGGGGGGGGGGGGAAGGCAGGGATGTTAAAATAAACATGAAACTTCTGTGTAACTTTCTTACAGAAAATTACTGTTTTTCTGAAGTTACAAAAATTTACTATAAAATTGCGCACTGAACAAACTTTACTATAAATCTAAGCAATTTTACTATAAAATTGCTCAGTTTGTCAAAACATATATTTTTTATGTAAACAAATAAAACCTGTAACCACTGTTACAGATTTTATATGGTGGGTATATATTTTTTTCTGTTTTATGTACGGAAAACTTGCCATCAAAACAGAATCGTGAATTGCTAAGTAACAGCGCGAGTTGTGATTACGTGGTTTTCAGGAGACCGTCTCCAATTACCCATAGTGCAGAACTAGTGCAACGTCAAACCCAACCCTTAGAGGTATGGCCCTTAGAGGTAATGTCTTTCCCTACCGAACGGAGGGCTCTAGTTCCATCCTGTCTGGTCGAACGAGATTTTCTTATTATTATTATTATTATTATTATTATTATTATTATTACTATTATTATTTATGTGGGTTGTCTTTTTCAATATGCACTACAGAAAAAATCTGTGCGATTACGGAAAATTTCTATTTGCAATTTTTTCTCGTAGCATATACATATTTTCTAAAAACTTTTCCTGCCAGAAATTTTCTGTTATAAAAAAAATTCGTCTGTAAAGACTGGAGGAAAAATGTCTTATGTTGTTGCTATACAGCATTGGCATAAAATTGTAACTGAAGGACAGTCTACCGCATCACTAGATTGGCTGTGTTGAATCAAACGATATGTCTTTGTTTTGTTGGCCACCGCGATCCCCCAATCTAACCCCTGCTGTTTTTTCCTATAAAATTTTGTTTTATTATCATTTGTGCCTCCCTTTCCCAGGATTTTAAAGGTACTGACGAGTTCTTTTTGAAAGATACCCATTTTGAAATCTACACCCTCTAGGAGGGAAACGAGGCCCTAACATATACAAAAAGAAAATTCTTGATTGACTATTAACATTATATATATATATGTATACATATATATTAATTTTGCATTGAAAAGTTCAAAGTAATTCTTATCATGTACATTTATACGAATTTTCGTCCTATACTGCCATATTAAAAATTACTATTAAAAAAACAAAAAACGATTAAACTTCGTTTATTGATTCGTGAGATACAGCGTTCCTACACATAGAAATAGACAGACAGATTTAGAGACATTTTCTAAAAGTGGTAAAATCGTGTTCAGAACATCTCAAATTGTATACAAAGTTCTTCATCAATACTGTTCAATATCATTCTCCATCAATACCATTTAAAAACATCTACATAATTGAAATCGTATTTACTTCGAAATGCAATCGAACCTTGTTAACGTGAATTACTTTTAACATGAACTGTCTCCACAATTCCCGTCAAAATGAAGATTAGTTTTGTTATATGAAGATTAGTTACTGATAGCATGAACTACTGATAACTTGAACATATTTTTTATCCCGCTTGTGATTCGTGTTAACGAGGTTCGACTGTATATACCATAAATTTATAACAAAAGTAATTCTGAAATATTTAGCACATTTTCAACAGAACAAAATTAATACAAGAAATTTAGACTGAATTTTTGCTTTATTTTATATACTAGGGGATTAGGCAACTTCTATGCAAAAGTTACTAGCTGAATCACAGCTATATTTTGTACACATAGTCTCCTAATTATGCGTTTTGATTGCTATTTTTTTTTTTCTTTTTTCCAATGGTAATACTTTTGTCAAGATGAGAAAAAAAAAAATAATACGGCGATGCTAGTAAATTACATAAAACTGAAAGTATTTAGCTTTTATTTCTGTAAAATATTTTATATGGATAAAATAAAAAAAAATAAAAAAATAATAATAATAATAACATTTAAAACAAAAGATTCATTACACCGCTTAAAAAGAAATGTCCAAAACCCGAGATAAAATTCTCACCTACTACTATTCAAATACATGGTGGTGTCAACAATTGCAGTCAAATTTTCTTTCACTCTAGTATTTCAGATAACCTACGACCTCGAGCAAATTTCACTGTAAAAGTTCCAGTCTTTTCGAAATGAACAATTGCTTCCCGGAGGTTTCTAATTGTAAAAATGACCTTGAAACAAAGCCGTAGTTGCTGTTTTACCTTCCGTAATGTCATAATAGAGGCCGGAGTCAGTCATTTCTCTGGTTAAAGAATTCAACAAGTAACTTTCGATATGGTTAAGTGATAGCATGATCGCATTCATTGCTCAAAAATACCTTTACGCACTCTTGGAACAGGCTGAAAATGCTAAATGTATATGGATGATTCATACGATTCGCCTAAAGAATTAAAAGAAAAAAACATGCTCAAAAAATTATGCATTCGCTGTTGCTTTAAACAGAAAAGGGTCAAGTTAATAAATGCAATAACCCACATTTTATCAAAAATTAATCAATAAGTACAATTTTTATTAAAATCACAATCAACTGATTGGAAGAAAATCATATTCAATGAAATTTTATTTTTCCGACTCAGTGAAAATAATGCCTGGACCGGGAGTCGAATCCCGGATCTTTGACTTTGTATTTCTTTCTCCCATTGTTTAATGGTGTTTTCCTTTACCTGCGGCTTATTTCTGTTGAGCTATCTAAATGATAGACCAGATCTTTCTGCCTAAAGGTTGTCTGAGTGAGTAATGCTGACCGATTGTCGGCCTGGATAGCTCAATTGGTAGAGCCTTGACCTTGTAAGTCAAAGATCCGAGGTTCGACTCCCGGTCCAAGCATTATTTTCACTCAGTCGGAAAAAAGTAAATTTAATTTATCAATAAGTGTTCAAAATATATATTCTATATGCATAATTTTCTTTATTAGGCTTTATATTTTTACATGTAAACTGCCCCCTAGAAGACATTTTTAAATTAAAATAAATATAATAATAATTCTTTGTGTTTATTTTAAAAATCATTCACATACCAAATTTAGTGACAAGTCGCTTGTTCTTTTTAGCTACAGGATGCTGTTCATGGTGGAAGTTCAATGATAACCACCCTCTATAATGAATGAGTAATGGCTGATACAGATATGCTCTCAGCTCTTATTAAGAGTATTTAAAAAAGTTTGGAAAATTCACAATCGTTAGAAAACTAATCTGTCTTCGCCCATCTAACGGTCGATATTTCCAAATAAAAATTTCTTCAAATTTGTTATATTTGCCATATTAAAAACATTGATCAAATGTCGTGATAAATAGAGAAAAAACGATATTTAATGTATATATATATATATATTTAACAAAATAATGTAATTCGAATAATAAAATATAATTTGAATTTACTTATTTATGAAAATTAACTTCAGGGCGAATTCATCAAAATCGGTGCTAGTTTATTTATCAAAGGGATAATAGCTAAATACCCCAAATATATTACTTCTTTTTTTTTTTAATCTACTTGAATCCGATTCCAACAAAAAAATACCATATATATATATATATATGTATATATTGTTGCGTACTTGGGGGTTCGTGAGTTGTCCGAGAATGAAAGGCGAAACTTATAATAATTCAATAATTTATTCACAGAAAGTTCCAGAAAAATACAGGTCTATAAACCAAGTATCAGCTTCAATTCAACCAGTAAAGACAGCTTAAACAACAGCTGTCAATAGCAAATCCACAGTACAAACTGTACAGCAATAACACTTAAAGCTAGTCTCTTTCAAAGAGGCTCAAAGCAATGCAACATTGACAGAAGCTGATCTCAGACTGAACTGAACTGTCTGTGAATAAATTATTGAATTTTTGTAAGTTTCGCCTTTCATTCTCGGACAACTCACGAACCCCCAAGTACGCAACATTTCTGGTGTCAGAAGTGGGATTAGAGCTTCCATATTTGGTATATCCCTAATAAGGATTTTCTCGCCAAGGTTGCCAAAAAGATCACCAAGGTCGGAAAAAGTCGCGAAATTTGGCGCAAAATCCATTACCTGCCTTATTGGGGATTTTTAATGCATTTTTAAGGGAAATTAAGGCTATTTCAACGCTAAAACGACTAGAAATGCACAATATTAGCACTTTATCAACTTACTAAGCCTGTCTGAAAGAATTTATACAAAAATAAACAAAATTATTTACAATTTTCTGTTGAATCATATAAACGTTATCGAAGGCAGCGAGAACCCGGAACATTTGGCTAAAAGTATTAAAAAAATTCATTGTTATCGTGTTTTGAGCTATTATAAAAGTTTCAAATGGCTAGCTAGCTAGCCGGGAAGTTAGTTAAAAATCGATTGCAAGCTTTGTACTGATAACGCTGCCGAAGGCAGCAGGGACCCTAAAAAGTAGGTTAAAAGTATTTTAAAAATCTATTTTCACCGTGTTCTGAACTATTCTGAAAGTTTCAAATGTCTAGCTAGTCGGGAAGTTAGTTAAATAAATTTTCTGTCGAATAATATAAACGCTGCCGAAGGCAGTAGGAACCTGAAACAGTTAACTAAAAGTATTAAAAAATGTATTGTCACCGTGTTCTGAGCTATCTTGAAAGTTTCAAACGTCTAGCTAGTCAGGAAGTTAGTTAAAAATCGATTGCAAGCTTTATACTGGTAACGTTGTCGAAGGCAGCAGGAACCCGAAACAATTGGCTAAAAGTATTTTTAAAATGTATTTTCACCGTGTTCTGAACTATTCTGAAAGTTTCAAATGTTTAGCTAGTCAGGAAGTTAGTAAAATAAATTTTCTGTCGAATCATATAAACGCTGCCGAAGGCAGTAGTAACTTGAAACAGTTGACTAAAAGTGTTAAAAATAATTATAAGATAAAAAAAATTTATAAACCATGTTTTTAAATTTTCTGTTGAATCATATAAACGTTACTGAAGGCAGCCGGAACCCCAGCAATTGGATAAAAGTATTAAAAAAATTCCTTGCTATCGTCTTTTGAGCTATTATAAAAGTTTCAAATGGCTATCTAACAGGGAAGTTAATTAAAAGTTGATTGCAAGCTTCGTACTGGAAACGCTGCCGAAGGCAGCTGGGTCCCGAAGCAATTGGATAAAAATATTTTTAAAAAGCATTTTTACCGTATTCTGGACTATTCCGAAAGTTTCAAATGTCTAACTACTCGGGAAGTTAGTTAAATAAATTTTCTGTTGAATCATATGAACGCTGCCGAATACAGTAGGGACCTGAAACAGTTAACTAAAAGTATTAAGAAAAATGTATTGCCCCCGTGTTCTGAACTATCCTGAAAGTTTCAAATATCTAGCTAATCGGGAAGTTAGTGAAAAATCGATTGCAAGCTTTGTACTGGTAAGGCAGCAGGAACCCGAAACAGTTGGCTAAAAGTATTTAAAAAATGCATTTTCACCGTGTTCTGAACTATTGTGAAAGTTTCAAATGTCTAGCTAGTCAGGAAGTTAGTTAAATAAAATTTCTGTTGAATCATATAAACGCTGCCGAAGGCAGTACGGACCTGAAGCACTTGACTAAAAGTTTTTAAAAAGTATTGTCACCGTGTTATGAGCTAGCCTGAAAGTTTCAAATGTCTAGCTAGTCGGAAAGTTAGTGAAAAATCGATTGCAAGCTTTGTACTGATAACGCTGCCGAAGGCAGCAGGAACCCGAAGCAGTTGGCTAAAGGTATTAAAAAAATGTATTTTCACCGTGTTCTGAACTATCCTGAAAGTTTCAAATGTCTAGCTAGTCGGGAAGTTAGTGAAAAATCGATTGCAAGCTTTGTACTGGTAACGCTATCGAAGGCAGCAGGAACCCGAAGCAGTTGGTTAAGAATATTTAAAAATTGCATTTTCGCAGTGTTCTGAACTATTCTGAAAGTTTCAAATGTCTAGCTAGTCGGGAAGTTAGTTAAATAAATGTTCTGTCGAATTATATAAGCGCTGCCGAAGGCAGCGGGACCTGAAATAGTTTACTAAAATTATTAGAAAATTGTATTGTCACCGTGTTGTGAGCTCTCCTGAAAGTTTCAAATGTCTAGCTAGTCGGAAAGTTAGTGAAAAATCGATTGCAAGCTTTGTACTGATAACGCTTCCGAAGGCAGCAGGAACCCGAAACAGTTGGCTAAAGGTATTAAGAAAATGCATTTTCACCGTGTTCTGAACTATTCTGAAAGTTTCAAATGTCTAGCTAGTTGGGAAGTTAGTTAAATAAATTTTCTGTCGAATCATATAAGCGCTGCCGAAGGCAGCGGGACTTGAAATAGTTGACTGAAATTATTAGAAAAATGTATTGTCACCGTGTTGTGAGCTGTCCTGAAAATTTCAAATATCTAGCTAGTCGGGAAGTTAGTTAAAAATCGATTGCAAGATTTGTCCCTGACAAACAAACCCACAAACAAACAAGAATCGAAATTAATAAAAACATGGTAAAATGTATTGTCACCGTGTTCTGAGCTATCCTGAAAGTTTCAAATGTCTAGCTAGTCGGGAAATTAGTTAAAAATCGATTGCAAGATTTGTACTGGACAAACAAACAAACAACAAGAATAGAAATTAATTTATGAAATAAAAATAAAAATGGTAAAATATACAGTTCGTTAAGAAAGTTTTTTTTTTTTTTTTTTTTTTTTTTTTTTTTCAATTTGGTAACAAAGAGGGGAAATAAAACCTGTTTTTAAGTAATCTATAAAATTGGTCGTGGCACTTATTTTTAATTAATTTTAATTTTATTTTATTTATTTATTTATTTATTTGTGTCTGAAAAATAGTCTTTTCTTCTTAATAAATGATTTAATTTTTTTTACTGTTGTTTAAATTATAAAATTAATGTCAGGGCAAATGAATCTCATAAGTAAAAACCCTAAAAATACTGATTTCAAATTAATAACTAACCGCAACAAGAACTAATGAAACAGCAGTTTTATTACAATTTTTAATTTTTATGACTTAATAAAAATCCTTTTATGAAATGCAATTTAAATGAAGACAATATTTTTTCAATTAAATTAAAAAAAAAAAAAAAAAAAAAAAAAAAAAAACGCCTTACTATGTTTTATAGCAATTTTCAAAAGATGAAAATTGAAAGTGATTCTCCTCCTTAGTTTCCTTTCCATATAACATAACTGTAGAAATTAATGTATAAATATAACTCTTTCTAGGACATATATTTATCTTGACCACTGTTAAGCAATCGGTATTTAGATTTGCATAAGGTTTTCAGTTCAAGGTAAGAACTACGCAATGGCACATCTGCCTGGGGGATTGCCCTGAGAAGAGCACTTGCAATAATAATTACCCAAGTTGTTTTCTCAGAGAAAAAAATATTGCTAGTTGTTAAAAATGAGGCCGATTGGCTTGCGATCATGGCAATATGCATTTTATTCTTTATTTATTTATTATTTTATTTATTTTTAATCAATACCTACGTTAAACAGATACAACTGAGAAGGAGATAATTTAATAGATGAAATTTACTACTATAATGTGAATCCTTAAAAAGTTTTTTTTTTTTTTTTTTTTTTTTTAAATCTTCTTCTTCTTCTTTCCTTCTATATACAGCGGTGAAGGTTATTACAAATTTGAGATATGATTTTGATTCTTGAACATCGAGAATGAAAAAGTACTGTTATATATATATATATATATATATATATTGTTTAAATTCTTAGAAATATAAGAACATCTGTTAGTTAATTATACATACTGCAATATAACAATAATATTGAACAATGTTGTAAATTAAATGTAAATCTAAAGAAGATAAAATGATTTTCCATTTTTATTTTTCAATCTGTATTCACTTGTTACCCTTTTTTATTAGTTAAAATTTTTATTTTTATTTTTTGTTTATTCAGCTGATTTTTTTTTAATAGTGTTTCATTATTCTTCTTCTTCTTTCTTTTTCTTTTTTTTTTTTTTTTTTTGAACCTATAAAAGTATTAACATGAAATAATAATAATAATAATAATAATATAGGAGAGTTCTCTAAAACGTACCAATTTCCACGTTTAAATTTTTAACTGTCACAGAATGTTACCAGTTATAACTGAAATATTTTAATGTTGAAAAAAATATAGTTATTCAACTCCCTAAATTATTTTTGGACAATAATATTTATGCAATAAGTAATAAGAATTAAATATTTCCGACATGTATGCAGGTGGTACTATTTAGGAAAAAATGGTTGCAATTCGTACAACCTACTTTCTAAATCGTACCAAACTCGAAAATATTAAATAGTTGTGAAAAGCAGCAAATAAGTGTCCAAAACAAATGTTTAATTAAAAAAAAAAAAAAAAAAAAAAAATTCTCTATTACATTTTGGATACAGGAAAGTATTATAGGTCTACAAAATATTAATGAAAAACGACGATTGAACTATAAAATTCAAGTGTGTCTTTTTGTGTGAAAAATTGTACAAAATTCATTATAAAACGATTGTAATAGTAATGAAAATTTTTTTAATCTTCTAAGCGCACATACTACATATATAATCTAATTATATTTTGATAACTCTATATTTATATTCAAAGTTAACATGCATGCATTTATTAAATAATAATTTACTATTGTTTACTATATACTTATTCTTTTATGAGTATTATTTTGCATAAATAAGCAAAGCCAGTAATAAATTCTCTTTAACAGAAAGCAAAACCATTAAAAAGAGGAAAGTAACCTGTAAACAATGCAATAAAACTAACAAACAATTTACGTCGCATGTCATATAATAAAAGAAAAAGAGCCTGTGCTCCTGTATTGTAAGCTGACCAAATGTCCCCATTTTCTGGGGACATCTGGGGACTTCCTTTATTTTGAAGACATTTTTCTAAGTTTTAAAAAATTGTAGAAAATAATTTATTAATGATTAATACTTTACTTTTAGTCATTATTTATTGGGAATGAAAAAATACATCCGCAATTGGATAATTGTAGCAATTTTTAACGCTTCTCTATTATAACAGTACTTCGATCCAGTAAACCTACTTTATAGGCATGTTGTTGTCGATTTGAAAGAAATTTATAAGACCACATAGATTTTTTTTTTTTTTTTTTTTTTTTTTTTTTTTACGAAAATGCTATCACTGAATTTTTTAAGAAATAGCAGAGCATCAGTTACCCGAAAAAACAAATTAACATAAAAAAAAAAAAACATTTTATAAGATAACTACTATGGAAAAAATCACAAAAATGAAGGCATGTCCTGGCAGCATAAACAAGCCATAAAAACCTACAGTGACTAACTGATCAGCCAATGGAAAATAAGTTCGCCTATAGGAGGTGAAGAAAAAAAAACATATAAGATCTCAGCCATAGCAATGCTAGATTTTTGTCACAATGATTTCAGTTCGATGTTAGACTTTCAAAAGAAATGTGATCTCCAAACTTTTATTAATATGTATTCAGTGTGTTAGGAAAATGGTTTTCTAAAGTTGCTAGTGTTCAAGTTGTTATCGTTATTCAATATTTCTAAACTATGATAGAGGATTATCGATCGTGAATTAAAAAAAAGAAATCGATATAATTTTTTATTTAAAAGAAATAAAAATGTTAAACGAAGTTAAACACGAAGCACTGATTATTTTAAAAAAGAAACTTTAACGAACACGAAAAAATCTAAAATATGCATTGATTATTTTTTAGAAAAAATCCCAATGAATAAGAAAATCTAAAATATTCTAACTAAGCACTGATAATTTAAAGAAAAAATTTCAATGAGCAAGAAATCTCTAAGAGATGCTAATGAAGCGCTAAAAAGTTGAAGAAGAAAATTTAATAAAAAGAAAAAACCGAAAAATATCATTGATTATGTTCCAAAACTTGAAGGTAGGGTGATTATTTAAAGGGAAAAAATCTTATCAAGGACTATTACAATTACTCAGAAGAATTGCATTGCAAATAAGAAACTACCAGTTTATAAAATGAAGAAGATTCTTTTGATAAATGCCAAATGAACAACGATCATTAGATCTAATATTTAATACCTATAATTCGATTTTAAACCAGCATTATTTCCACAAATCAAGTTTTTCACTGCAAAGATCAGACCAGCTTAAATTTAGAACGTTGTAAAAGATTCTTGCAACATTGGTTGTCTTGGTGATACCATTTTTCTCGGCAATCTAAACAATTATACGTCTAATCAATACAATACAAATAATACATCTAATCAATCTCGGCACATACGTCAACACTATAGTAACTTACATTAGTAGACTTGACAGGATTAAAAAAACCTTTATGTGGTCAGCAAGCTATGACTCTTCTCCGGGTATAATGATCTTGCGCCATCGTTTGCCTGTACCTTTTTACCATCTAGATGGCATTTAAAAGTCAGTTTTTCTGTACTGCATTGCTAGCAGCATTCGTTTAACCCTGTATTTTCATTCTTATGTGAATGTCTCCTTCACTTCAAGCTCCATATGTTTAATTTGTCATACTGAAACAAAACAAATAATTGTGCTCTAACAAATATGACTTTTTTAATTTAATCACAGATATGGAACTTGAAATAGTCTCCTAAATTATACAAAGAATATACACGAGATACAATTTGGTTAACTGGGTAGTGCTTAAATCAAAGCGTTATTACTAAGCATTGAACAGTCGTTAACTATCAAAGAAAAAAGTATAGCACAAAACAAAAGTAATATTAATTGCATAGTTAATAATTGTATGATGCAATTGAAAACTTGTGTATAAGTTACTTTTAGTTCTGATATATCCTTACGCAAAATGTTCAAAAAAGTGTACATGAGGGAACTAGCAAAACCGATGAACATAAATAATAATGTACATGTCGCCATGCAAAAGAAGCTTGCTTATTTATCCGCAAGGATGTTTCCTAAAAAAATGCTTTCTTAAAAATAAGTAGTGGTACAATGTGGGAGAAATACGATTTAGGCTACTCTAAAATATACAAAAAAAAAAAAGAAGGCAAATTGCAAAAAACGATACCAAATATGGAAAGAAGAAAATTCTGATGCATGCTTAAACTGTTATTCCCGTTCTGATTTTCTGTACAAATAAATTATTTTACATCAGATTTGTTAAAATTATTCGTAGAAATCTAAAAAAAAATTTTAATTAAAAATAAACCCAATAAATTGAAAATACCAATCTATAAGAGAAAATACATTTCACATAGTAATTAATGCGTGTCTAAAAGTAAATAATAACACTTAGCAAAGAAATTACATAAGAAGTGCAATTTAACAACACAAAATTCATTAAAGTTAGTAAAATTACCACCTTCCAAATAAAAATCATTCTCAAATAACACTAAATTTTGTTTGTGAAGAAACTTAAAAAGAAAGCCTCTCGGACAGTCGAAATAAATTTTGCAACAACTGTTATTTCCTACAGAGATAAAAAAAAATTTCCATCTTTAAAGAAAGTATCTATTTAGAAATATTTATTATTTATGAATTCATTAACCGTGAATATTCATTTTAAGTAAATTGGAGTGTAAAGGTTGATATTTTTTTATTTACCAACTATGTGAAAAATACCAGAGCCGGGAATCGAACACGGGCACCTCTGCTTAACGCGGAGAAAGTTAGAAGTTATCTAAAAATACTCACTTTAAGATCACTGATAATGTGACAGTTTCTAAAAAAATTAAATAAAACAAAACATTACTATTATAACAAAATATTTACTGCTGCAATGTTACTTGATCTTTAGTGAAAAAGCTGTTTCGATACGATGAATGGCCAAATGTGCACTATTAAAAATAAAATTTAACGTTTCATCAAAAACATGGTACCAGTTTAGGTTAGTTTGATGTAACTAATATTTTTAGAAACGTGTTGCTAAGTTTCATCGTTTAAGTAGTGCTTAGTACTAAAGTAGTAGGGTAGAAAGAAGAGGGCCAGAGTGGACACTTTTTCATTCTTTCCAGCAGAGTATATTAAACAGCATTTTTAACACATCAC
The DNA here is from genome assembly GCA_963930645.1 of Salticus scenicus. NCBI lineage: Eukaryota > Metazoa > Arthropoda > Arachnida > Araneae > Salticidae > Salticus > Salticus scenicus. Next base: position 147,570,626 of record OZ005650.1, read on the forward strand.
TTTTTTCTTTTTTCAATAATTTGCATATTTGTTTTTATTTTGGCTGATAGATCAAACTTAGTAATATAGTTTTTTTTTTTTTTTTTTTTTTTTTTTTTTTGAAGGATTTTTTTATTTTTTTATTTATTTATTTATTTATTTATATCCGTACTAGCTCTATATCATGGGGCTAGTGTAGACAAGCTAAATTTTTGATTGGACAATGCAATTTAATTCATAAAAACGTATGTAAAACTGTAATAAAACAAAATGTAACCTAAATAAAACAGACTTTATATGTATAACAGTCCTTAGATTTGAAAAGTTTAAATATCTGGAAAAAGAAAAGATCGACTCTGCTTACTAGAATACCTCCTTTCAAAACGCTGTAATTTTAAAACTACCCATCAGAGCGGTTTGATATTTTACCAGAGCTGAATGAAGTTTTGTTTGGGGGAGAAAAAAAGTAGTTCCAACGTGCTCCTATAGAGGGCGCTGTGAGGGTAATGTATGGGGAAACGCCTAAATGGACTCATTAAACACAGAAAAGTTGTTAACAACACAGTGGAATAGCAGGAAACAATAGACTCCAAGGGTTTACTACAATTTTTTTTAGCAAAAAGACAAGAATACGTGTTTACAGCGAAAACAGTCATAGTAAAAAGGGAAAAAGAGGAGCTTCATGAAACAAATAATTAACGGCACATTTTTTAACTTTTTTTTTCTTTTACTAAACAAAATTTCATTGCCTCACGATTGCTCTGGTAAAATATCAAATCGCTCTGATGGGTAGTTTTAAAATTATAGCGTTTTGAAATCGCAACTTTTATTATAATCACCCTGTATATTACATACATACGATATCCAACATAGTACACAAAATACTTTTATTTTTTATGAATTTCACAAGGACAAAATCATGAATCTCATGTGCCCATACTCCTATGCAACTCTTTGTATATTTAGGCTTTATACTGATTTGTATAAACCATGCAGATCAAAAGTATATATTAAAATATGTATTGAATATATTCATTTATAAAACATTACAATTTATCTTTTGAAATATACATGTGAAATAGGCGGATCTCCCCATTAGCAAGCAAATCAAAAACTTACTTTTCAACTTTTTTATCCTAAAAACTTTCTTTTATAAGCTACAGCTAAACTAATAATTGTGTAATTATATAACTACTCATGGAAGTAAGCATTAGTGTAAGCAAACTTCAAATACTTACAGAGGAATTTTGAATTGATAAATTGCAGAATTATTGAAGTTGTCTACTGTAGCTCAACCAAAGATCTTTAGATGTTCTTTGGCTCAACGTCCACACTAGCCTTTTTCTTCCCTACTACTAAAACGATGAAACTTAGCTCCAAATTTCTGGTTACAGTTAAATTGCGAAAATTGACCCGTTTTTCTTACGTGAAACGTCGAACTTTATTATTAAGAACCATAATTTTCTGCGGATAATCCTCAAATCAGATAAATTGGTTTTACACCAGAAATTTTAATTCATAAAAAAAAAAAAAACTATATTTATTTAAAAAGAAACAGGAAAAAGAAATATCTCGTAGAAATATAACTTCGTCTTTAACACATTGTTTACGGGTCACGGGAAACTACGTTTTATAAGAAACACGAGCCCCGCCTATAGACGTTCCTCTTAAAAAAAAAACTTTATTTTATAAAAGTATTTTGCGTATCCGTGTTTAACACTTTTGTGCGGCAGGCGTATATGTACGCCAGTGACATCAAATGCATCAATAGCTGAGATTAAAATTAAATTAACTAAAACATGAATATGTAAAATTATTTTGTTAAATAAGATAACGTTTTAGAGGAATGCCAAAAGTCGGAGCTCGCTGTTTAAAACAGAAAAATATCCCAACAGAAAATTTTTAGTGTAAAACTGATTTATCTACCTACAGATTATACGCCGGAAAATATTGTATAGTAATTAACCTTTTCAAAATGTATTCAACAATTGAAAAAAAAAAAAAAAATGTTTTTAAAGCTAAATTCATCAACGCTATTCAATTATCTTTTTACTTTCTTCTATATTCATAGAAGAAAGTATTGGATTCGTAAAAAATTTTCGACCTCGGGTTTTTGATGGATTTACACGTTTTGAGAGCTGTAGAACATGATTTAGACATTTTTAAAAAATGTCTGTCTGTCTGTGTGTGTATGTGTGTGTGACAAAGTTTTGTGGCGACTGTATCTCATGTACTACTACACATAATTTCATACAAATTGGTATGTAGTTACACATTGACATAAATTAGTGCCTATCAGCTTTTGGAAAAAATTGTCCAACATCTTGCGTTACCATCCCTCTTTTTCTAAATTTTTTACATGGTGGTATAGGACAAAATTTTGTATAAATGTGCATAAAGAGAATTATTTTTTAATAATCCTTATGAAATTTAAAAGAATTATTTGTAACAAAGATAGTCAACTGGGAAAAAAAATTGTATATGTAGGAGCCTCGCCTCACCCCCCTGGGGGGGAAAGTCCCCCTCGAGGGAGTAAATTTTCACGATGGGTATCTTCCAAAAGAGCTTGCCAATACCTTTAAAACGAATGGTTGAACCATCGATCTGCGATAATTTAAAATAAAGTTATCGATTTTTTTCATTTTTAACCAAAAAAAAAATGTAATATTGAGAATAAAATTGACTTTTTTGGATATACAGTGTTATACTACTTCTCTAATATGGAAATCGTCGACATTATCATGGAAGATAATTTTCTTAAATAATAATTTTAATAAATTATTTTTACTGGGTGAATTTGTATAAGAAAATATAGAAGAAAGTCACGTGGTGGCCACAACATACAAGTTTTTTTTTTTTTTTTTTTTTTTTTTTTAACACTATTTTACTCCATTCACGATAGCAAGGATCGATTGTTTCATTCTATACATCACACTAGTTATATACAATCACCATGGCAACAAATGCCTGGGAGAATACTTTGCTGAACGTTTTTAAAGACAGAGATACCACATGCATCGGAAAAACTAAGACGGAAATGGTAAGTTGCAAGAAATGTTCTTTTGTTTCATTTCCTATAGTGTTCGGTCGTTTGCTAAATGTATAAAAAGTATCATTCTATTACGATAGTCTTATTTTTTTTATCTTATTATTATTATTATTTTTTTTTTTTAATCTTAATTTTTGGTAAATACCTTTAATAAAACCAAACATAAAATTACTTTCCAATTATTATTATAACCTAACTCTTCACTAGATTTCTTTTTCTTTTTTTTTTTCCTTTTTCTTTTTTTTTTTTCATTTTTCTTTTCTTTTCTTTTCTTTTTCTTTTCTATTTATTTATTTATTTATTTTATTATTTTTTTTTTTTTTTAAGGGAGAGAGAGAGATTTTTTTTTTTTTTTACATTTATTACAAAAACTCCTTTTAAAATTTTTAAAACTAAAATTGTGAAAATAAAATGATTAATACTAAAATTTATATATATATATACAGTGGAGCACCTTTTATACGTTTCTCATTTATACGTTTTTCTCATTTATACGTTTTTCCACTTCGGTCCCAAATCATTCCATTGAATTCTAATGTTAAAATATTTCGTTTATACGGCACAAGTAAATTCTTAATTTCAATTATACGTTTTTTTTTTTCCCTCCTTATAGAATCCCAAGTTTGAGTTTCATTTCTGGATTTAAAAAAAAGATGAATGCTTTATATGTTTTATTCTTAACTTTTCTTGGAACTATGGTAACAAAGTGTGACCTGCATCGATAGCCTGGGGGAAGAGGGGTAGAGAGATTTTTTGAGATAAGCAGTTGGCGACTGGCTTGAATGGTAGGTACACAAGTAACTAGTGACCACTTGAAGAAACCCCAATTTCTCTTTTAATTGATTCCAGGGATGGGGTATGAAAAGAAAAAATAACCACAACTTTATACGCATTTTGTAAAATTAAAGATTTATTACTCACTTCCGTTGGGTGACTTGGAAGATTTTCTTATTTCTTATCGTGTTTTTTTGACATTACGATTGGAGAAACAAGTTTTTTTTTTTTCTTTCCTTCCTTTTAATCGTTTGCAAAAATATCATCTTCGTTTAGAGAACGAAACGCTTTGTATTTAAAGGTTAAAATCGAAATCTTGAAAAAAAATTCTGAATTTCTATACTTTTAATTATCATTTAATTTTTTTCTATCTTTTAAAAATATTTTAAATTTAATTAAAAATATATCTTATTCGAATAAATGTAAAGGAAATCATGAAAATTGATTAGACTTTTACTATTAATATGACACTTTATTGAAAATTAATGTTAAAACCAATTTTCAGTTGTACGTTTTTTTCAGTTATACGTTTTTTAGGAACGGTCCCTTGAAAAACGTATAAATGGTGCTCCACTGTATATACATATTCATATACATTCTGCTTAATTAAAAGAAAAGCCGAAGTGGGGAAATGATGGGGGTGCGTGCGTTAAGGCCGATTGTCATCCATAGGATACAAAACCTAGATGAAGCACACTCCAAAGAGTGTCTTTCTAAGGTGCCTAGAGCGTATTCCTGACGGGGCACAATTATTGTTTAAGACTGTATGCAGACTAACTGAATAACTTAACAGTAGGATTTAAGAAGCGTGGAGATATTGTGATACATATAATATTAAAATCGTGATTAATTTTTTAATCCCATTCCTATCTAAAATTTCCTGGTTGTCACTGAATTCCTACGCACGCATACAATAGACCAGACTACAAAAGATAAAAAAAAAAAAATAAAAGTGGTTTACAAGGATTTAAATAATAATTTACAAAGAATAAACAGAATTCTTCTTTATGTACAACCCCTTACACATCAATAAATTCATTATATTTTGTATTTCTGGCAATTTTTAGGGGATCCAACATATGTAACCTGCAATCATTCTACACTGTTAAAAATTTCAGTTCAAACTTGAACCACTACATGGAGTAAAGTTATAAGTAATACCATAATATGGTTCTTCTTGCGACTAAATTTAAGTTGCACCAAAACTTGGAGCTACCATACATTCACTCACAAGGGAAGTATGAATCAGTAAAATTCCTATTGAAACCAAATCAAACTTAAATCAAAGAGCGTGGTCCAAAACATAGAATAAAGTGCACATTTGGTTCAACAACTCAACCATGGATATAGATAAGACCCTAGAAAATTTAACTCCTTTTATCGAAATCAACGAAACACAGAATTCGTGGGCAAGAAAGCGTGACACGGTGCCAGAGTGTTTGACTTGGGACAAGAAGGTTTTCAGTTCAATTCACGTCTCGGTCGAATTTTGATTTTTTTTTTTTTTTTTTTTTTTTTTTTTAACATAATACCAATATTTGGTTCAACATAAAATTACCAAATCATGGTAAATGTTTAAACCATCGGGTTTCTGCAGCTACTTCGATGCCAAGTTTCAGTTCAAACTAACACCAAATTTTTAACTGTGTATCAATTTCCGCAACATTTACAGTCATTCTTCAGTCCTAAGTAAAATGTCGTTTTAAGTGGTTTTATTTAGATAAAACAGCTTATATATGTAACAAGTTTTCGTATTTATTCTTTGCAGGATTTTTTTTTTTTTTTTTTTAATAAAACTTTTAAAAATTCCTTTTTTATTTTAAGAAAATAGAAATTTTCCTGAATCATTATTTTAAATAATACAGTAAAGAAATATATATATATATATATAAAATAGTTAAAGACTATTTCAGTATACATTTTAATCTAAAAATTTTGAATTTGTCTAAAAATTCGAGCTATAAAAATTATATTGTCAAGATTATTATAAATTAGCATTGAGAATTACATACTATTCGGGATTAGTGTTGTTAAGTGACTCGAAATATCAAGTGTAATATATAAAAATTGTTTTATTTATAATATTTCTACTAGATTTGGCGTCGAATTCAGAATATATTTTCAATATTGCAAGTGATCACACCTATTTCAGAAAATATATTATTATTGTTGTTATTATTATTATTATGTTTTTTTTTTTTTTTTTTTTTTTTCTATTTATTGGGATTCTCTTTGACGAAATTTCGTTTAAATATTTTGACAGGTATGACATCTAAACATCGAAGACGCATTCATAAAGAAAGGTAGGTTAACTCATTATTATTAATTAAAAATTAAAAAAAATTAATAAGAATATTCGAAAGTAAATTAATAATAATTAAAAAAGAAAATAAATATATTATATTTATGGAAAATTTAAAATAACAGACAGCTTCTCACAATAAAGCTTTCACATAGAACGTTAGCTTTAGCCTTTCGGTTCACGATCAAAATTGTAGCATAGCAGTGTCACTTATTGGTAATATGCACCCAAATTCAAACGGTGTAATTTTTTATAACGGTCTTCTCAGATATTAAGTTTTCTTCAATTATATACAATAGAATCTTAGATATAGCTTTTCCTTAAATGGGAAAAACTGCAGTACAACAACGCTACCTGTTGGGTGGTTTGCACCAATAGTTGATAGCCATTAATATATGCCAATGTGTAATCAAATATAAATACAAATGGAATTCTGTACATTATACAGTCAGTTAGAGTTGACACTTTTTTTTTCCCCACACAACTATAGATATGCAGACAAACATTTTCTAAAAATAGTCAAATCGTGTTCTGAACCTCTCAAATTTGTAAATCTATTGAAAACCAGAAGTCGAAAATTTTTACGAATTCAATATTTTCTTCTATTGAATACAGAAAAAATTAATATGCAGTATAAAGTAAATCGATTATTGTTTTATTATTATTTCCTCTTAACCATATACGTTACAGAAAGTGTTATTTCGGAGTCAATTTTTACTTTCCTCTATATTCAATGGAAGAAAGTATTGGATTCGTAAAAAATTTCGACCTCGGGTTTTTGATGGATTTACACGTTTTGAGAGCTGTAGAACACGCTTTGACCATTTTTAGAATATGTCTGTCTGTCTGTCTGTCTGTGTGTGTGTGACAAAATTTTGTAGCAACTGTATCTCAGGAACTACTGCACAGAATTTCATACAAATTGGTATGTAGTTGCACCTTGACATAAATTAGTGCCTATCAACTTTTGGTAAAAATTGTTTACAGGTTGCGTTGCCATCCCGCTTTTTTTAAACTGAATTTTGCTGTAATTACACGTTTTGAGATGCTCTGAATGTGCAAACTAGGTTTTTTTAGGAGATGATCTGTGTAACTGTATTCTATTTGTAAGTCTGTCAGCATAACTCAAAACTAATATTATTAGAAAATCAAAATTCGACATTCTAAATCTTTACCACATGAGTCTTTTGGAGATCGGACAAATGATCCGTGTACGGCGACATCCAAAAATATTCGAATACAATACGCCCATGAGTGACATTTTTCGTTAGTACATTATATCAACTTTACATTTTACTAAACAAAATCAAATTAATTTTTGGTAGAATGGAGTAGAAGGCTGATTTTTACCAACTATGTGAAAAATACCAGAGCCGGGAATTGAACCCCGGGCCTTCCGCTAAACGCGCGGATGCTCTAACCACTGAGCTACCCTGGTTGATAATCAGCTCGGCACTTCTCACATAATTTACGTTGGCATAGTCACCAAGTCTGCATTAAAGCAGCTATATCAAGTGACAAATTTGAAGCGGAAGGCCCGGGGTTCGATTCCCGGCTCTGGTATTTTTCAAATAGTTGGTAAAAATCAGCCTTCTACTCCATTCTATCAAAAATTAATTTCCAGGTTGATGAATTAAAATTTCTGAATTGAAAATCAAATTAACCTATATTTTTTATGTATACAAAAACATACTTCCTTCTTATAGAATACAATATCAAAAGCAATTGTCATTCCCTTACAAGACCAAACAAAAAATTTGGACATATTAATGCTGTAGTTGGATATTGCTTAAAGTACATTGTTTTGCTATGTGTTTTCCTTGCTGCGCTAAGTTTATGTTCACTTTTTATTCCTATACAATTTACAAGTAAATATACAGGGCTAACAAAAATTAATCCACAAAGTTTCCAAGTGTAATTTGTGTAAAAAATTCTCTGAATAATGCGAAGTATACATATACAGTAACCGCCGCTTAACAAATTCACTGGTTAATAAAATCAGCCGCTTAATCTGATCAAATTGCCAGGACCGGAATCAAATCAATACAAACTACTTTTAAAGACGCCGCTTAATAAAATCTGCATCGCCGGTTAATAAACTCAAGAATATCTCCTCAGCCGCTAAAAATACCATTTATACACACTAAAAAAATTTTCATTTGGAATTTTTTTTTTTTTTTTTTTTTTTAGAAAAAGCAATTAAAGCACAACCAAATCTCCGTTATCGCTCATTTTCGAAGATTTTACATTTGCAGCGCAGTTACAAATTAAAGACGCTCCGTAACTTATCTACATAACCATTTCAAGGACCGTATTCTTCAAAGTGCAGTAATAAGTTACAAATTTGATTTGAAATGATGTACAATTTTTTTTTTAATTTCTAATTATTAAAAAGCAATTTCTAGTTCTTATTTTGAAATTACTATAATTCATAAGGTTTAAACGGAAAGATTTTAAATTTATAAGAACAGCGTGAACTTTTGATAAAGTAATGATGATTTTCCTCAAGGAAAAGCGCATGGGAATTTGGAATGCGTTTAATTTACTTCTATCGAAGGAATAAATAATTATCTATCAAAAATTAATTAATATTGTTTACTAATTCCATTATTCGTCACATTTTGAAGTTTCTTTCCACATTCAGGGAAGTAATATATTTTACTTAAATGCAGGAACTTTCGCCGGATATAAAAATCAGCCGCTTAATAAAATCACTTTGGCCCGGAACGAATGTGATTTTAATAAGCGGCGGGAACTGTATTTATTTATTTACTTAATGACAACTCTAAATGTGTTACGAATGCAGCTCCAACATTCAAACGATGGATTAAGGGTAGAGATCCACCCTCCCACACCACACATGTGTCAAATACATCTGTTTCAAAAACAATTTCCAATTATTTTTAAAGTAATTGGAAATGTTCAAATGCAGTGAACTGCAAACATTAAATTGTCACAGCTTGTTTTTCTGAAAACACAGAGTAAGAAAAAGTAGTGGGACTGTTACACTAGATTACTTTTAAAAGAAATAATATTATAGTTTTAAAAAATTAAAGAACACGCTTTTATAGAAATGTGAACTAAAAAAGCACAAAATATCTATCTTAGTATGCAGGGTAAGAGAAAATCGTGTGAGTGACACACCGTAATATTTACATACATTTAAATCTTTAATTAAAATAACTTAGAATTAAACAAAAACCATTTTTTAAAAATCTCCCCTGACTGGGATCGAACGCTGGACCTTTAGGTTCGTTACGCGGAGCCTTACCTCAACGCCACATCGTTCACGTAGGGAAAGTATTTTTTTACAATATAAATTTTTTGTTTGCTCCTAGAGCAGTTACAAACATACACACAAACATACATACATACAGGTGAAGCTAATAAAAGCGTGTTAAAAAATAATTGAAATGAACAAATGAATAAAAATAACAAGTAAAGAATAGCATCTTTAATTTAACACCTATGCTTATTATTAATACATATAGGCAGACACATCAAATTAACTAGTTATTAATGATTATTTTTATCGTTAAGTTTCCTTTATATGATATCAAGATAATACTTTTCAGAAGGCATTAATAATGAAATATATAATATGTTAATAATGTAAATATGTTATAATTCTAATGTTTATTAATTTATTTTAATTTTTCACGTTATATTTATTCTTTTTTATTAATGCATTTATTTTGATACGATTTTTTCCTACATTTTTTCTTTATTATTGCTATCATTATTCTAGAAATCTTCCAATACCTTTGGTTTTATTTTCAAGCTACATTGCAGCCAAAAAGTCAGACGAACTCATAAAAGATTTTTGCAAGGTATTTCAATTTGTCTATTAATATAATTTTAATGTTTTCAAAATAGATTCACATATTTTATTGTAAATTAATTTAATCAAATGATTTTTTTTTTTTCTATTGTTATTACGACAGATTTTAATTTGTTTGTGATTAACGAATTATCAGTAATTCAATATAAAAATATTTTAGGTATAATTTTGTAAGAAATATTTTTCACTTCGACTATTGTGATAAAATGTAGAAAAAATCATAAAATTAATTGCGCAGGTAAATTGAAAATTTTCGAATTTCCTAAGGCGATGTCATTTAAAAAAAAAAAAAAAAAAAAAAAAAAAAAACTTACTAAGTTTAGCTAAAAGATGGTCAGTTTGAATATAAATTATTAATTTTTACAATGTAATTTAAAATTTTCAGTTGTAATTCATTTTATTTAGTTTGTATTGCTATATCTGCCAACTTTTCTGTTTTTCAAATAAGACTTCTTACCAGAATTTTATAATAGTGAATTTCAAGATGTTAAATCGCAGAAAAATTAATATCGTAAGTTTCTATTTCAAAATAAAATAAAATAAAATAAAATGGTAACAATCCTTATTTGATGGATGTAAATGCTGGTAACTTTGTATTACAATCATCTTGAAAAAATTTATATAAAAATAATTATTTTTAGTAGAATTTATTAATTAAAATTTGCACTTTTTATTATGACTATTCAATAATTCAGTGATTACTTATACTAAAAGCCTGCATTTTAAAAATAGGAACTGCCCGGAATTTTGCAAAATATAAATAACAGTAAAAATGCCCTTGAAAATAAAACACGATCAGTCTACAAGTTAAAAGAAGATATCATGCAAGATTTGAAAGTAAGTATTAAAATTGTTAAGATTCTTACAAAATTATTTAAATGCAACATTATATGCATATATATACATTATGAAAACCTTTTCAGACATTGCACAAAAATAATAATAATAATAATAATAATAATAATAAATATATATATATATATATATATATATATATAAAGTGATTTAATAACGTTAAAAATTTTAGCAATTAATAGATACATGATAATATCAACAACACTCGCATAAAAGATATTGTAATTCAATTTAAATGTAAGCCCATACTTTTTGATTCATTTATAGTATATCAATTAATAGATAAATTCATTTTATATTACTTACGCTAATGTTAGCAATTAGGACCAATAACACTAAGACCAACAAGGTGAGTTTTTTCTTTTTCATGCGAAATTCAAAAAAGTATACGTATATATATGTATGTGTGTGTGTATATATATATATATATATATATATATATATATATGTGTGGTTTCTAGTCAATTGTGGGCATTTAAGAACAATTAAATACTAATTCTATTATTTACTAATTACTTAAAATTTAATGAAGAATTAATATGTACAAATATTTACATAAAAACGTTGGTAAATCAGGATGTTACTTAGGTAATGTCCGTCGACGTCGTACTGTTCGTGATATAAATTATTTATTTATTATTTCACTTTTTAATTTCGTCGAAACTCGAAAAACAAAGTTATCAAATACAAGCATTGCATCCGTCAAGTATGCAAGCTTCATCAACTCTCCGTCGAAACTGAATTTCTATACTAGCGTCTAGCCGGCGACGAGCAACTCGCACACTTTCCTTCAGATTTCGCTGTGCCGGCGCTGAATTCTGTTTCTGTTTACTTTCAAGATTCGCTGTAGTTTCGTTGCCTCACTTCGATTCCTCATATATGTTTTCTGCTATGAATGAAGCAAAACGGCCCTTAATCAATGATCCGATTGAACTAAAAAATTGTCCTTACAAATAAGTATAGCAATTTTTGATAAAATCTAATAATCTGGATATATACAATAACAAACTTTCAGTTTTATGTTTTAAATAAAATTAAAAATGTTTGCACATTCATTCAGTAATACAATAAATGGTGATAACGCAAAATCGCTATCTGAAAGAAATAGTGTGATCTGTCGTACTAAAAGTGAAAAATATTTATATGAAGAGACTTAAGAAAAAATTATACTTTAGGATTATGTAATGGACTATTACAATCCAGAGTATAACTTTAATTAAGTATAATTAATTACAGAATTTGTATTTAATATTTTAAATAACATTACAAGTTTTATAGCTTTTCACAAACTAAATTTACTACACAATTTTAATCGTACAACCGCATAAGAAAGCATACTTTCACTATTAGAATTATTTCAACATTTTTCAGTATTTAGGTATTAAAATTTTTAATGTCTTCTTTATTTTATCAACATTCTAACACTTTTAAATTTTAATAAATTAATTCGCAATCCTTCAATGGAGAACATTTTGCATGCAATTTAAAAATCAAAAATAATAAATTGTTTAAAAAAAAAAAAAACTTCGTGGATATTCTAATGCTGCTTCTTTTTATTTGGTAATTCAAAATCAGGATATCTAGCTTTTGAATTTAGTATATAGATAGAAGATGGGCTGTTTTGAATTTTAATTACCATGTTATAGTACATATCCAGTTTTTAAAGACCACTTAATTCAGTTTTGAAAAAAAACTAAAAAATGAGAGCAATTTTTTCAGTTATACAATTTTTACCTTACATTAAATTGTCTGAAATAAATTGTCTTTCCATTATTCTTATTATTATTACTGTAAACATTTTCACTTATTGTATAAGAAATAGTTTTTCTATTCCAAATTAGTTTCCCCCCTCCCCTTAAATAATAATATGGCAAGTTTTAAAAAGTGTACTTTTAATATTTTGAATTTATCAGAAAATATTGGCTGTCATTTTTGAATTTTTCACAGGGTGGAGTACTAAATAAACTAATGCCATTAATAACATAAAAAGTTAGAAAATAACCCCCCCCCCCTCTTTGCTCCTTCATACGTGTGCTTGACAGAAAACATTCTTTGTTTAGAAAAATGTCCTTGTTGGTTTTAAATGCCCAGTTAAAACCATACGTTAAAAGTTTTGAATGAGATATTTGCTCAATAGTTAAAAAATATCTCCTATTCTGCAATAGATAAATTATTTAATTGACGTATGCTGCATGTTTTCTATCGATTGTGCATCACGGTGATTGGAGTGTTAATTAGACAATCAATTTTCAAATTGAATATAATTCAGTGGCGATAATATTTTAAAATTTTCATTAAAAAAAATTTTTACTTTCCGAACACTATAGTGAGGAAAGTATTGTAATCATGTCAAAAATCCGAATTCGAGATTTTGATGTTTCTATACGTTTCGAGGTCCAACGAGTCCGTTTTCACTATTTTTACCATAATGTATGTATGTGCGTGTGTATGTATGTCTGTGTGTATGTCTGTGAGTGAACACGCTAGCGTATAAACGCTTTGTTCGAATAAGCTGAAAGTTGGTACGTATATTGTAAGTCACCATAGTACGAACCCTATAGATTTTGGTGAATCTAGCACTTACAGTTTTTTTACATGGGCACAAAGAAAAAGTCTTTATCATTATGGCCTATGGGGCCAAATTTTTAAAAGTGCGATAGCATCTAAACGCCTTATTCAACTGAGCAAAAACTTTATACACATATTATAGGTGTCAGATACTCAATCTGTATTGATTTTGGAGAATCTAGCACTTATAGTTTTTTTACAGGGACACAAAGAAAACTTCTTTGCCAAATTTTTAAAAGTGTGATAGCGTCTAAACGCCTTATTAATCTCAGCAAAGAATTTGTACACATGTTATAGGTCACATTTGAACCAACTGTATAGATTTTGGTGAATCTAGCACTTACAGTTTTTTTACAGGGACACAAAGAAAAAATCTTTATCTTTATGGCCTATGAGACCAGCGATAGCATCTAAACGCCTTATTCAATTGAGCTGAAAATTTGTATGAATATTATAAATCACTGTTGCACTAACTATAAGCATTTTGGTGAATCTAGCATTTATAGATTTTTACAGGGACACAACGAAAAATTCTTTATCCTTATGATCTAAGGGCTCAAAGTTCAGTAGCGTTAAATAAAACCTCGTGTGATATATGGAGAAAAATACTCAAACACTCTGTTATGGTTTTCTCTTTTTTGTTTGTTTAGCAACACCTCTTTCTTTATTTTATCTATAAAACTGTTAGTTACTCAATGTTCGGAAAGTCGAGTGGAGTCACTCCAGATTTTTTTTTCAAGATTTAAAGAAATTTATTATCTTAAACCTCTAACAGATATAAATAACAATGTTTTTATAATTATTTTTTATTGTTAAGGAGAATAAATACTATAATTCTTGTTGAAATATAAAATGGTCAGGATGAATGATTAGTTTATTTGACATGGAGTGATCCAAAAATCATTCCATTTCAGGAAAGAAAAAAAAAAAAAAAAGAAAAAAAAAAAGTTAGTGTTTTAAAAATTTTTGTATATTTTTATTTATTTTTTCCTTTAAATGATATCATAACTATTATATATACTTTGTATAAGGAAGTAAAAAGGATAACAATGAGATCAGGAGTTATAGTTAAAAGCTTATAGTAACTATTAAAAAATAATGGAAATTTTGCCATAATCCACTTTATTCCACTCTATAAATTTAAAGATTTGCAGCTAATGATATAATAAGACTTTTTTGAAACTTTTTCAAAAAACACCAACTTATTATTATATAAGTTAAAAAAAAAAAAGCAAGTATAGGTAAGCTGCGTATTAAAATAAACCTCATGAAAATTCGCTTTAAAATGAGGTCTCAAACAGCCCTCTATGTCTGATACAACTTGGGAAATTTAATTTTGCACAAACGAAACAATAATGTTGTTCTTTTTTCTTTATTTAAAAATTAATTATAAGAAAATCGAACGAGATATAAAAATTAGAAAATATACTTCCCTTTATAACGTTAATGAGAATGATTCCCAGAATTGCTGTTGTAATCTTAAAGGTTGAAAATTTAAAATTTTGTTTGATTTGACATGGAAAATAATTTAAATAGTTACATTGACCATCAGATGGCAGCACTACCAAAGAAGGTCCTGGATGAAAATGGGAAATAAACACATCGAATAAACATAAATAAAATTCAGCGCCGACATACGATGCATGCGTGAAATCTGCAGGAAAGTGTGCGAGTTGCTCGTCGCTGGCTAGACGCTAGTAATTTCTATCCTCCAAACGCTCTTAGCAGCGGCCTGTTCAGGAAGTAGCGTCATTCACTTCATAAGCACGCACTTCCTCTCATATTCTGATACTTCGTCAATGATCAGCTAGCTAGGATTCTGAGTACGGGAAACAGAAACTAAACTACGTAGCCTTGGATTCAGCAGTTGCGGGCAAGCAAGGTTAGGGGGAAAGAAGAGCTTATCACTCCTACATATATATATATATATATATATATATATATATATATATATATACACATACATAACCCTACGGCTATAAGTGCATTGATGACGTTATGTCTGCTTTTGGGAATTTTTCACAACTGTCATTTTACAGTTTCTCATTTTTACATCATATACAGTAGCTGGCAAAAGTTTTAAGACGATATGTTTTTCTGTGCTAGCTTTTCCTGTAAGAAAAATTTCTTAATGATGTAAATTAATAATTTTTACCCCTTTTAAAGCTCAACAAAAAACAACATTACACTCCTTCTAATAATTTTAAGGACACCCGTATTTCTATATTAACTAAACACTGAACACTATTATTTAAACAAATATATTTTTTATTAATTTGAATTTCGTTAATGGACGATATTTAAAAAGTTTTATCGTTTTGCTATCTTAAAAAACTTTAAATACGGTAAAAAAAAAAAAAAGGATTTTTCAGGTGTTCACAATTATAAGGACAGCTTGAATATTAGTATATTTTTTCAATTATTCTTTAAATTAATATTTTTTGGGGGTCTCTTTTTAGGGTGAAATAGTCAGACATTCTCTCTGGTATATACATATATATTTTCTTTAATATTCAGTTTCAATATCATTTCATACAGTATAGATGATATTCTGAATACATTTAAACTATTTAAAATTGCTTTCCAGTTGCATGAACTTTTCTAATATGATAAGTTAAAGTTTTTTCAACTTTTAGGCTACGGGAAAGGCAACAATAAAGAAGTTTCTTTCTTCAAACTATTTCCTATTGCTCTAGAAGTAGAGCAAGAATATAAGTCTTGATTAAAAAAATATTATTACCCCCGAAATCTAACAAAAATCTGAGAATTCCGAGTTTAAAATTTGCGGATATTCTCTTGATGTTCATAATACTAGAAAAAATTACTAAATTCATTTTGCCTTCAGTAGAAACAGCTTCTCAGAGCACCACAGATCCACTTTTAAAATGCCCGATTCATATCTGCCTTTACAAAATCTCCTCTGTCTTTCGCTATCTTCAGATCGTGCCAGTAACTATTAAAACCATTTGATTAATCAAGAATAAAATGTTTTTCATCCGAAAATTCAACATTTTACCATTTAATATTGTCTTTATTCAACTTTAACACAGACGTTCTTTCCCTTATTAAATGCTTATTGATCATTACAGGTTTTTTGTTCATTTTAACATATTATTAATTATTTTAAACATGCATAAATGTGGACCCCAACCTTTCGTTAAAAATTATGAGCAAATTCAGCAGCAGTCATTATGAGTAGAACAGTAAGAGCAATTATGAGTCTTCGATCTCTGTAAAACCACTCTGATTTTGCATCAGATCTCTCTTCTATCGAGCCAGCAGTTCAACGTTTGATCACATTTCCTTCAGCAATTTTATATCTTCGAATTTCATTAGAAATTCGTCGGATTGGAATTATCCTTCCACTTAAAAAACACATGTATCATACTTCACTACATGAACGTTTTTTTTTTTGGAGGAATTATCAGTAATGTCCGTCCTAGAAAAATTGAAAGCTTATATATGAATTAATCTAGCCCAGTAGTTAACGAATTGGCATGTCAACTGAAATTTATCCGCTTGTAAGTTAAATAAAACGAAAAAATCTTGATTGTCCCTCTAATTATGAACATCTAAAAATGTAGAGAAAAAAATATTTTGCATTATTTTTTATTAATTTTGTTTCATATTAAAAAAATTATAGCAGTTTTGGTTTTTAGAATACTAGATATATTAAGAGCACTTAGTATAATCTTGTTCACAATTATATTTACATTAGTTATTTCAAAATATAAAGTGTCCTTATAAATATGAGAAGGAGTGTAGTTCAACAGAGACTTATACATGAATTAAAATAATTTGGAAATTCGCAAAAGAAAGAACTTAAGCAAAAAGTTTTGAGACGATTCAGTTTTTCCTAGCTTTTATTGAAATTAAACGTCTTAATGCAATATAATACAGCAATATATAATATTTAGTTGCACATCTTTTTTTTGCTTTAAGGCATGCGGCACACCGTCTGTGCATGGAATTTAGATGGATTTCTAAGGTGGGCTTAGGGATTTTTGCCCATTCCAGTTGAAAATCCTAAAGGAGTTCTGCCTTTGAAGAATGATTCTGTGTCCTCACTTTTCTTCCGTTATGTTCCCAAAAGTATTCAATTGGATTGAGGCCAGGTGACTGACTCGACCACTTCAAAACTTTAATTTTCTAAGCTGTAAACTAATTTGTCATCATTTTGGAGGTATGCTTGGGATCATTATCCATCTGAAGCATCCATTCACAGAACACCGTTTTAAGAACATAAAACAGCGTGTGATCTTCTAAAATGTTTTTATAAACATTTTGATCCATAATCTCATCGATGTGAACGAGGGGGACGGCACCATCGATTTGTCTGCTGCTACGGTCGGTCAAGTATGATAAAGCGACAAGAAAGGCGTTACTATCACAATTTATCATTATGTGGAAAAGTAAACGTATTTATTAAAAGTGGAAAACTTTTTTAAGCTGAAATTAGGAAAATCAATTAAAAAAAAGTCACTCAAAAGTAACACGTGATGACCATAATAGTGATTATCGCCTGATAAAGTTCTGACTCTCTGGGCAAATGTGACAAAAAAAAAATACCGGATGCATTTGTTTGTATATATAGGAGAAGCCTTATCACTGGGTTTTATTCTGCAGTTTCCATAGAGCACCGCCACAGAATGGGGATGAACTATTAATATCAACGGGTAGTTTGAGATTTTTATTGACAATTGGACCTGGATTAAACGAGAAATGTAAATTCTGCCTCATATTTCAAAGACTATTTTGTCGGGTAAATTCCGCTGCAGTTCTTATCTCAGTTACTTACTCGTATTTATAGGTAAATTTCACCAATATTTGAAAAGACAAAATCTTGATCTTAGCTAGTTGGTTCTAAAAAAATTCAAATTTTGGCCTTGCGTGACTTAAGAGGAGGGGTACAAACCAGAAGAAATTATAAAGTGTAATGAAATTCAGATGAATTGTTTATTAATTACTGCGATAATTTAAAAAAATGAATTGAAAATAAAAAGTTAGTAAATCGGTTTTAAGCCTTACATATTGAAGAAAGTGTGAGCATAGTGAAAGAAAAATATTTTAAAAAGGTTATTAAATAGGTGGGCGGGGGGGAGGGGGTCTAAAGCTAATTGATTTTTTTTTTTTTTTTTTTTTATTTCGCCTTGTATAATTTAGAATGCGGGGTACAATTGTACAATTACATTGTTCTAGTTATTGTTGTTGTAGTTGTTATTATCTTTATTGTTGTAGTTAATTGTAAGAAGCTTCCTTTATAGCGGCAAATGTCTATGGAGCTAAGTGAGTTTGGCGAGAATTCAATCTTGGCGCACAGATAACTAATTATGCGCGTAGCAACAGAAGACATTTTTCTGATTTATTTTGTTATGAAGCAAAATGCACACGTGTTATGTTGTTGCACGTGCTATTAGATAAATTTAATGTTTTATTTTGATTATTTACTTTTAAAATGTGTTTTATCATGTACACAAAGCGTACAGACCTACGTATACTAATTGCAGCAATATGTAATTTCATGCATTTTTTAGATTCATGCATTTTGAGATAGGGATATTCTGTGATATTTTTTTTTTTTTTTTTTTTTGGTTTTCATGTACGCGAAGCGCACAGACGTGCGTATTACTAATTGCTGCAATATGTAATTTCATGCATTTTTTAGATTAATTCATTTTGAAATAGGGGTATTCTGTGTTTTTTTTTTTTTTTTTTTTTTTTTTTTTTTTCTGTTGTTGTTGTTGTTTTCATCTACACGAAGCGTACAGACGTGTAAATTGCAGCAATATGTAATTTCATGCATTTTGAAATAGGGGTATTCTGTGACTTTTCTTTTTTTTTTTTTTTTTTGGTTTGGTTTTATTTGGCACTTCTGTACGCGGAGCGCACAGACTTTTTTTTTTTGTTTTGTTTTGTTTTTGTGTACACTAGTCTAACGCTTCGTCTAACTGATTCCCTCATCAGATATGCAAAGAACCCTGGATGATAGTTTAGAGGCCTGCCAACGTCTAGTAAAAAGTGTCTGCATGTGATGTCAGTCTTCTGTTTGCAATCATTGCCTGAAGAAGAAAGTTTTTTTTTTTTTTTTTTTTTTTTTTTATGCAAAGGCATAATTTTGTAACATATCCTTGATATTACAGTAAAATTTCTATTCCTTTCCAAAAGATCGACTTATTTTTTGATATGAAAAGAATACTGACTTTTAATCAATAAAAACAGATTTCGATTTCTCTGTTCCTATTATTATTCTATGATTTCTCATGAAACAGCCAAACAGTAACAAACATAAACTTAACAAACCTAAGCGAAAAAGCTCGGTGAATAAGCGCACAGCGTCAAACCACAGATAGCTAGTTATCTGTGCGCCAAGCGTGAATTCTCGCCAAACTCTCTTAGCTCCATAGACGTTTGCCGCTACAAAGAGACGCTAGTGTTAATTGTGTTAATTATATTGCTGTATAGTAATAAATTTCGTTGCTGTTGTTTTTAAGAAAATTTAAATATATATATATATATAACCAAAACAATTTATTACTTTCTAATATTTTTACATAAAAATAGCAAACATCGACCAGTCAAAAGTTAATCACTTCAAAACAGTTATTCAAATAGAGAAAAACTTAGACAGCAATGATAAACATATATTTTGGAGGTAACAGTCACCAGAATGAACTTAGTAAAATTCACAATTTTTTATGCATCCTGACCGTAAGAATACTATAAATCATTTTTAGGAAATTTCGTTTGAATTTTTCACATTTACTAGCATACCTGTAATTTTGGGAAGAATTATTTTAGAAAAACTTTACTTAAAGTTTTCACTTATTTGTTGACGTACCTAGTTACAGGATAAAACAATTTTAACCACATCAAATTTTATTTCAAAATCTGCCAATCCTAAAACAGGGTAAAGTGTGAAGGAAATTTTTTTTAATTTTAAATCACATCAACCCCCCCCCCCTACTCTATTATAGTAAATATGTTGGCATTTATCTATAGGGGAGTTTCAAAAAATATTTTGCGGTTGTATTTATATATGGCTATTTATAATATATAAGGCGGCTGAATTTATGTATGCCTGGATTAACATTTAACGTTCACTACTTAATTTATTTTAAAAATTACTAAACTAATTTTAAAAATAGCTTTTAGACACATAGCTGATCATAAATATTTAAAAAATAAAAAAAATAGCATTGTTCCTTTTCCAGAAATTTTCGGTTTGAAACATCTGTAAGTAAACCTTATTAAATTCAAATAATATTTAATTTAATAAATAAATCACTTTATAAGTAAACATTATCGACAACAAAAACTCGTAAAAGTTGCATAGATCCCAACATTTATATTTATTCCGGAGTATTTTAACCCTTTGCGGTGCAAGGTAATTCGGATCATTTAAATTACACTGCCACCGGAATTTACGAACATAATTAAAATGGAAGAAATTTTAAAGTTTCACGTTAAAACAAAGGTCATTTTCTGCTATGTTATAAATGTAAATTTTTGCTAAAAAATTTCCGGAATGAGTTTTTGCACTTGAGAATTAAAATTAGGTGTTCCATCAGCGGGAACACTGCGACTGAAAGGGTTAAGTAACCATATCTAAAGTTATTTTTTAAGCACAGGGAAACGACAATAAATTGGAATATTAACTTTCAAACTTAGTTATTATTTCGATTTTCCCCATATGAAATGTTGTAAAGGTAGAGGTAAAGGTAGTAAAGGAGATTGCTAGAATATAATTACAAGTTGAGACTCGTGATGATCTATAGATATGAATAGGATAACTTAATTTTTTATTATCATTTTGCCTGATTATCTTTTCTATCCTTTCTTATACAATTGCTTCGGAATGTATTTGTTTACTGCTAGCTTTCCTTATCATTGTAAAAAAAAAAAAAAAAAAAAAAAAAAAATCTGTTAAAAAAACAGAAAACATCGGTAACTTTCTTACAAAAAATTTCTGTTTTTTAAAGCTACAAAAATTTTCTATGAAATTACATCTCAGTCTATCAAAAGACATATTTTTTCTGTAACCAGATAAAATCTGTAACCCTTGTTGCATATTTTATCTCATGGGTATATATTTATTTCTGTTTTTTATACGGAAAACTTGGTATCAAAGCAGGATTTGGAAGTGGAAGTACTAAGTAATAGTGCAAAACGAGATTCTATGGCTTCGAGATAGTCTTTGCCTACAATGTGATCTTTGCCTACCGAGCAGAGGACTCTGGTTCGATTCTGTCTGGTGGATAGGAAAAATTTTATTTAATGTGAGTTATTTTTAACAATGTGCACTACTGAAAAAAAAAACTGTTTGTATGAATATTTTCAGTATTGTTTAGTTAAGGAAAAATTTCTGACTATAATTTTCCCCATAGTATACAGATATTTTCTGAAATTTTTTACAGCCAGGAATTTTCTGTAATATAACAGTTTTTTTTTTTTTTTTTTTTTTTTTTTTTTTTGTAGGAAGTAATATTTAAATGTTATTCTTTTTTATTTTAAAATATAAATTCCACTTTTATTTCCCTTTCGATGCAATTCATTTAAATTTAATACTACGACTAATAATAATAATAATAATAACATGCTTGATATGAATGTATTTAAAAATGTCTCCATTTTTTAACAACTCCACTTTCTTTTTCTTTTTCTTTCTCTCTTTTTTTTTTTTTTTTTTTTTTTTTTTTGCCCCTTCTTCGCTTTCTTTCTTTCGTTCTAGAAACTGGAGCTAGCGAAAATCGTGCTTAAGGATCTGTATCAAGAAGAGAAGTCATTTGAAATCAGCAAAGAAAACGAATTGCAAGAGTATGTGTTTCTGGAAATATATTTAAAGTTCAAATGGAAATGTTTTGACCAATTTCAACTCAGTGTAACTAATTAACTTTCAAGAATTTATTAAATAGCATTTAAAATAAATAAAGATTGAAAAAAAAATTATTACGTACTTAATTTAAATTTTATAATGTACTTTTGTTTTAAATTTAAAAAATATTACAGTTAAATATCTAAACAATATTTAAGCGTTTATAAGGTAGCACTTCCAAATGTTAGAAAATGTGAAATGTTAAATATTTTTTAAATAATACATAATAAATGAATAAAATAATAAATAAATAAATATTCACTTATAGTTAAATTTATAATTTAGGCAAAATATCTTGTCATAAGCAACCAGATACTTCCAATTTCAAACGTTTTGTCAAATGTCTACAAAAATACCTGACGAATTATCCTCCAACTTCGGGCGTGTAAAGAACATGTTGTATTTCATATATTTTAACGAAACTTTTGTCACGAAGATAAAAAAAAAAAGGGTATCAATAACAAATTAAAAAACGTACAGAATGTTTGGAATCACCCTGTAAAATGCAATGCTTAAAAAACATTGTAGCTGTATTTTCTATATTCATTTCTATTTAATTATCACGCATATACATTTCTTTACAATTTTTTTTTTTAATGTCGTTTTTTGATTATAATATGCAGGGTTTTCAATCCAGTGCAATGCCATTTTTAGGAAATTTGATATACAACATTAAAAATCTTAGTTATATGATAAAATATGAGCATTTTTGCTAAATAATTTTTGACTGAAATTCATAGAATAATAATAAAGGAAGAAGGAGCGTATATGTTTTGGTTTCGTTTTGTAAAATCCAGGAATGCCGGGTATAGGGTTGTAACAATGCTTCAATCTGATTGGTTGGCGACTTGTTGGCGAGATTTTTGAATCGTCTCATCTCTCTGTCTATCAGTCAGCGAGGCAGCACCCACAATAAACAGCGATAAATGTGCCGAGCATGGGTGCCCTACTTTAAGGTTTTGAGTAGCAAAAATAGCTTTCGCTGGCATTTCACTAGAAGGGTTTGTAAGCATTAGAGTATTGGCGTGCTCCTTCTTCCTTTATTATTATTCTATGCTGAAAAGAAATTTTGAATTCCTATAAA
The DNA here is from genome assembly GCA_963930645.1 of Salticus scenicus. Taxonomy (NCBI): domain Eukaryota; kingdom Metazoa; phylum Arthropoda; class Arachnida; order Araneae; family Salticidae; genus Salticus; species Salticus scenicus. Next base: position 147,593,950 of record OZ005650.1, read on the forward strand.
TTATCGTTATTCTCAGGAATTTTCTAGAAATAAATACTGCCATCCTAACGATTATTTTATTGGTGACTTAATCTGCACAATCCTCTAAACCTGAATACGATTTATCAAAAAGATTTAATGCTTAGCAAATAATAAAATATTTATGATGATAACAGTACTGAATACTTAATTTTTTACATTAATTTTATTTATATTAAGAAATTCAATATTTAAGCTCGCTCTCGGTATTACACAAAGACCCAATTTGTCATTGATTCTTTGAAATAAAATGATCTTTACACATTAATTTAAAAAAGTAAATGTATACAACAATAAAAGAAAATTTTCTCTATAAGTATTTTTTGTTCTTTATTTTCTAAAGGCATTCTACTAATTTAAAAACTAAATCCAGAAAATTTTTTAATGTCTTGGACATCAAAGAGAAAAACTATAAAGCAATCTTTTAGTTTTTCTCTTTGGCTTTCAAGACTGAAAATTTTCCTGGTTTTAGTTATCCAGCGACTAGTCTCCTTTTAATATTCTACTTATTTACTCATTTACTTTTTTTTACAGGTTACGTTACGATATTACTTCAAATCAGAATTCCATAAAGATTCTTAACAACTATCTTTCAAAATACTCAGTGTCCATGAAAGAATTAGATTTAGTTGCCGAACAGTCTTGTCAAGTAATATTTTCTCTTATCATATACATATATTAAATTATCTGTGTATTATAATGTCTACAATAAAAATAATTTTAAAATGGCAACTAAAGTCTTGATAAACCTATATTTTATGAAAAGTTTATTTATTTATTTTCATCAGGGATGGGAATTTATCGCAGATTTCGATCCACTATTTATAAAGAAAAAATTTCTTCTAAGTAAATGCTAGATTGAATAAGTAAAATATTTGTTTTTGTAAATAGTGGTATGAGTTCTGCACCAAATTCCCATACCTGATTTTTGTTCTTCTTCATTACTTTTAATCTTTCTAAATACAAATGAATTTATTTATTTATTATTATTATTATTATTATTATTGCATTTACTTGTTTACTAATTAATTTGCCTGTCACATTCATTTTTCATTTTCTAATTTCATAAAAAGTTTAGATCAGGTAAAATCTTTATTGATAACATAAATATACTTATGTATACCACAAACCTTAAACTTTTTTTGTTGCTCATTAATTACTTGCATAAATGTAACTGAAATATATTTAACACATTAAGTGTCACGTCAGTAACTGCTGACTGACACTGAACTTGTAATCGGTTTCAGTTTCGTATGACACTATACATTTTCTGTTCAAGGCGTGAAAATCGTCGATGACTGACAGTGTAAAATGCGATATAAAATTTTTAAAAACTTACTTTGTTTTAAATAATTACTTAAAATTACTTCTAAGCAACGCACGTGGCCTGACGGGTATTGGCTTATAAATTCACGTGACATTCAGCGTGCATACGTGAAACGTATCGAAAAAATAAATCACATTTCTATCTACAATGAATTATTTTAAGGATTTGTTCTTCCTGGCCTTATAAATTTAAATTAAATTTTATATTGTTACTTATGAAGATTTTTAAAAGTTTTCTATTGAGAAATAAATTTAGAAATCGATTTTGATAATATCAGAAATAAAATTTTAGCTGTAAATAATAATTGTTTTTTAACTTAAAAATTTCTATAGATAACGATACAATTTTATTTATATTTAATAAATTTTAATTGAATTTTTACTTTTGAAAATTAAAAATTCTATATATCAAGAAATAAACTACTGAATAAATCTAACTTATAAATTTGGTTTAAACGCTTTTAAATAAAATTTGGCTATGACTAATACATAATATATATACACTTTTTTTTTTTTTTAAGGATTTTTATAGAATTATTATATAAATTTATTTATATGTAATAAATTTTAATTGAAAAAAAAAACAGAAATGCCATATTTTAAAGTTTAATCACTTAAAAATTTTACTGCAAAAACAACTAAGAAAAAACATGGTAAACTACGTTATTTTTCTAAGTATATAATAAAATAAAATAAAAAATCTATACTTAACATTTTATTTATGTCATTTACTCTAAAAATATTGTAATTATTTCTGCCTTGCCATATGTAAGATATTCTTCATACAAAATAAAATTATGTTTTCGAAAGTAACAAGATTGTACGTAAGTCTAATTTATAGTGCTGCACGGATCGAGTAAACTTGACCTGCACCCGACCCGCAGGAACACTTTTGACCCGCAACCCGACCTGAACCCACAGTTTCTGATCCGCAACCCTCAAAATGTATTATTCAGGAAATACAATTATATTACTAAACATATCTTTCAAAGAATTAATTATTACATAAATATTACAAGTATATAATTATATTAAAACTAGTGCATATTTATAAAATTATACTAAAAATAACTAAACTATTTATAAACAAACCTTCAGGGTGAAATATAACAAAATTTCTTATGTATTACGTTCACTTTTAAAAAATCCACTGTTTTAAATATTCACAGCATATAGAAAAGTAAAATAAGGAAACAAATATACTCTGGAAAGCAAATAATTTTCTCGTATAACGTTTTAATTGTCAAACGTTAATATTTACGCATTTCTTCTTTATGAATTAAATTTCTATTGTGAGGCTTTAAACCGCTATGAAGAAAGAGAATGTCATCCAACCTCTGCATTCAAAAGATTATATTCATAAAACAAGCAACATAAAAAATTCTCCGACGAAAAATATTTTGCGGGTAGACCCGCGGGTCAAAAATTGATGCTAACTCGGCCCGCAAACCAATGCAGGACTCTTAGTCTAATTCCAAAAAACTTGAAATGTTTCGTATGCTTATTACAATTGATCCAATCTGTTTTCTATTTTTATAAAAGTATCTTATAAAAAATTAAGTTATATATATATATTGGGAGTACAAATTAATTCGGTCCGTTTTCAATAGATGGCTCTGGCTGATTTGTTTACTGAATAATGATAGATGTTTTTGGCATTGTTAGAAAGGTTTGACCTTTGTCAAACATATTCAGTCAACGAAGCTTCGAGTTTTATACAACAACATTGGTTTTTTGAGCATTCAATATGTCGAGTTTTGTGCTAAAGAAACAACATTTGCGGGAAGTTTTGATTTTCTTTTTTAATTGGAAGAAAAGTGCCGCTGAAGCGCATCGATCGCTTGTGGAAGTTTATGGTGAATCTGCGCCATCTGATAAATCATGTAGAGAGTGGTTTCGACGCTTCAAAAATGGTGATTTTAGTGTCGAAGACAATGAGCGCCCGGGCCAGCCGAAAAAGTTCGAAGACGCCGAATTGGAGGAATTGCTCGATCAAGATCCGCTAAAACCTGGCGAAACAATTACTGGCGAACGCTACCGACTGCAATTAATGCGTTTGAGCCGAGCATTGCGTGAAAAACGGCCAGAAACCATCGAAAGGCACGACAAGGTAATTTTGCTACATGACAGTGCTCGGCCCCATGTGGCAATTGTCGTTAAAAATTACTTGGAAACGTTGAAATGGGAGGTCCTACCCCACCCGCCGTATTCGCCAGACCTTGCTCCTTCTGATTATTGGTTGTTCCGACGGATGCATCACGATTTGGCTGGACACCGCTTCACTTCTTTCGAAGAAATTCAAGAATGGCTCGATTCATGGTTTGCGTCCAGAGAGGACTCATTTTTCAGAGATGGAATCCGAAAATTGCCAGAAAGGTGGACAAAAGTTGTGGCTACCGATGGACAATACTTTGAATAACATGTTTTTTCATTTTGATAATAAATAAAATGTTTTTTTAACGAAAAAAAACGGACCGAATTAATTTGTACTCCCAATATATATATTCTATATAACACTTTTTTGTAAACATTATACATTTATTCATTTTACAGTATAAAGATGCCAGACATTTGATCCATACATTTCTCACTTTACAATCAATGAATGAAGTAAGAATATTTCTATATTTTTTCATTTACTGAAAAACATAATATTAATATTATTGATCTCTTCCATCTTCATTTATCTAATGTTTTAGGGGTAATTATTTTAAAAATTTAATTTAATTTTGAAAAATCACAAATATACCGAATTTAAAATTTTCAAATAGCCTGCTCGGTCATCAGTGAATCACCCCCCCCCCCCCCCCGGAATATTTAAACAATGGGCATAAGATGCGCTCTCCTATCCAACCAGAAAAATCAAAATTTTCAATTTCTGTTCATTTGTGTTTTTTTTTTTTTTTTTTTTTTTTTCTAAAAGCTTTTATCTTGCTTTAGCGCCTTTTATTTATTTATTTTTCTAAAATATATATTTAGATACTTATAAAGTGATGACTGATTTTCTCTGTAAAACTTTATCGTATTAAAAAAATATAAATATACATATTTTAGAAATTGAAAAAAAAAAAAAATGGCAGTAAAGTAAAACAAGCTTTAGGAAGAATACCCAAAAAAAATAGAAATTAAAAATTTTTGGGTTTTCCCAACAGAATCTTTAAAATGCCTATGGGGAGAGAATCCCCTTTGTTATTTATTACGTAATACACAGTTTTAAAAATCGTTTTCACATTTAGATTGCGTTAAATCAATACTTGTTATTATTATTATTATTATTATTATTATTATTATTATTTTAATATATTTATAAGTTGTAAAATTCATCATGTCATTTGGTGAAATTTTGCGTTTTATAACTTCACTGTAAGACATTAAAAATTTCACAAATAAATTTTCGGGAAAAGGGAGAAAAAAACCATGCTGAAATTTCTACTTATACTTAAGAAAAGATAATAAGTATGTATGTGTGTGGAAGTAAACATAATATACACACATATATATATATATATTAAATCTCTTCTAAAATGTCTTAGTATTTTGAAGATCCTGAATTCATGAAAAAATGCAAACTGGGAAAACGCAATTTAAAAATTAAAAATCTGAAAAAAAAAAAAAAAAAAAAAAATGTATCAAAAAATCACAAGATTCACAAGGACGGTTATCTGAATATATATTTTACTGTTCAAACCTAACAGAGTTCAATTTATAAATATTAAATGAAAATATAAGCCTTTACATGCAACCTCCAGTGGTATCAAGTCAAAGGTCGGGAAAAGATTTTAAAAATGTTATTCAGTAAAATTGCTCAGTTTCTGATATATGATAAAACGTTTTTTTCTATGTGCACTAGCAAAAAAATTCTTTAAATTGATCACTTTTATTTTTATTTTTATTTATTTTTTAATCATAAATCTCTGTTAGTATACAGAAATTCCTAGTTAAAGACAAATATATCCGATATAATCCTAATATATCCGAACTATTTTGTGTATCTCTGTAAACGTATACAACACGATTTTCATATCATATCTTATACTAAGCATGTTTTTATGCATATAAAAAACTGCATGTTCATTTCATTTTGTTTATTGCAGTCTAAAAATGTTAAACTGTAATTATTACAAATTTCCCCCCATAGACGTAATGTTCTTTATTTCTCTTGGATATCCCTTTTATACAAATCATTTGCTTGATTTCAATAAAAAATTTGATGTAGCCTCCCTAGATGATATAGCTTTAAAATACTCATATATTTCACCCATTTGTATTTGAATTCTCTTGGATGACCCTGTACACTATCCCTTTGCTTGATCCGAAAAGTTTAGTGTCGCATCTCTATATGATACAAATGTAAAATACCATGTTTGGACTTCCTGCTACTATTTATTCTTGAAACAGCCTGATAACAGACACACAGACCAACCACTAAAAACACGTTTTCCAGATTCAGGAGACTTCAAATCGTGTAAATATAATGAAAACTTAATTTCAAAAATTTAACAGAAAAACAATAATATTTTTTCTAACATTATATGGGTAAGAGAAACTAAAAATGTATTGCATATTTTTCCGGCTGATTGCCGAAATAAGTAATGAATTTCAGCATCGTCAAACTTGACCTGTTTTACTTATCGCTGAAGTACGCAATTATTTAATTACACTTAAAAAAATTTGGAGTGAATCCACTCGACTTTCCGAACATTAAGTAATTAACGACTGTTTAAGTAAGTTAAAGTAAGAGAAATCATTAAATAAACAAAAGATAAAATTATAATAGGTTTGAACATTTTCCTTCATATAGTATGTTGTTTAATTTAATGTTATTGCGTTTCAAATAATTTGAGCCCATAGGTAATAATGATAAAGAATTTTTCATTGTGTCCCAGTAAAAATCTACAGGTGCTAGATTTGCTAAAATCTAAACAGTTTGTGTAACGGTGACCTATAACATGTTTATAAATTTAAAGCTCAATCGAATAAGGCATTTAAATGCTGTTACACTTTAAATAATTTCAGCCCATAAGCCATAATGATAAAGGATTTTTTTATGTGTTTCTGTAAACACTATAAGTGCTAGATTCACCAAAATCTATACAGTTCATGCTACAGTGACTTATAACGTACGTACCACCTTTCAGCTCATTTGAATAAAGCATTTAGATGCTATCGTGTTCACTCACACAAATACACACACACACACACGTACATCATCGTAAAAATAGCAAAAATGAAATCAGGGGACCTCAAAATGCTTAGATACACCAAAATCTCAAAATTGATTTTTTTGCCATGATTACAATACTTTCCTTACACACGTATGTTCGGAAAATATAAAAAAGAAGAAGAAATTAGCTATATTGGTGTTTGATAACCGAGATACGCTATATTCTTGAAACTCTTAGCAAAAATACGAAATCGTTTCACTGAAAATTGACAAAATTTACAAAGAATTTAAAGAGAAAAATTCTTATTTATATTTTGCATACAATTAATGAAATATACCTTATTGTCTTCCACTGTTTTCAAAAATATGAAATTTTTTATAACTAAAACTTATTTTAAATGGACTATTTTTGTGAATTTTTGTGGCGTGTTAGTTCTTTTTGAAAATGGCAAATTTTCATAAGAGTCTTTTTTAGGACTCAAATTTTATCTAAATAAACCCCTTATTTTAAAATCAGAACTATTAATTAACATATTACAGAGTTTATAAATTATTGTATTATTGATAAAGTCATGATAAAACAGATAGAAACTAACATTTCTTGTAACAACAACATTAGAAATGCAAACTACTTATTCAGTAAGAAATAGGGTCATCTTACTGCCTGACAAATCAAGAATTTTTGCTACTGGCTTTAACAATGATACAGATCAATAACAAAAGCATAATTTGTTTTATTTAAAATTTTGGGGAAAAAATCATTTATTGTCTGTGACATTATATCTATACATTTTAGTAAAGTCCTAAATATCAAGCATCCTTACTCAGCCTAGACTAAGAGCATGATTATAACAAAGACACAAATTTCGAGATAAATATGTTGCATTTTCTATAATAATGATAAAATAATATTTCGTGAATTAATTGTATCCGTTTTTGATTCTTTACTGATTCTTAATCATTATTTTGTAGAATGAGAACATAAATTTGCGCACGCGCGTATTTATGCCCATCTCTCTCTATATATATACAGTCATTGACATAAAAATTTGCACACTAAGAATTGTCAGAATGAAACGAAATTTTATTTATTAAGTGTAACATTGATATAAGTAATGATTACAAAAACAAAGCGAAACGATTATTTATTACAGAAAAATTATGATAGTATGGAGGTTTTAGTACCATGTTAGGCCACCTCTAGCATGAATTGATGATGCGATACGGATGGGGATTGAGGCATACAAGTCCCGTATGATGTCCGGTGGCATCTCGTTCCACATTTGTTGTAAACGCGTCTCTAATTCGTCCAAACTCATAGGCTGTCCAGCTTGTTGTTCCAGGTAATCCTAGGTATTCTCGATTGGCGACAAATCTAGAGATTGAGGTGGCCAGGGAAGGGTGGTATTGTAGCAGAGGTAATCCTGTGATACCCTTGCTGTGTGTGGCTGAGAATTGTCCTGTTGAAAAATGGCTCCTGGGTGCCCTGTTATGAGTGGCAACACCACACCACACCCAAAGGTGAATGCTTCAGGATTGAAGCATTCACCACAGTGCCTCCACACATGTACATGATTGTCATCACTGTCCAAACTGAAAGTGATTCATCGAGAAGACGATCTATTTCCATTCGGTTGCAATTTAACCCCGAAATGAATGGGGGGGGGGGGGGGGGGGGTCATTGGCAGCACGCGTAACGGGCGCGGCGATAGCAAAAGTCCTTTAGCCAGGCCGTACAGATACACATACAGGGACAGGCTGTGTATGTGCTGCATATTTTCGGATGACAGACAACGAGACTGTTGGCGCTTTGCATATGTTTCATATGATGTAACGGTTTTTTCGATTATTGGTCTGTCGAGAACGTCCTGAGACTGGTCGTCGTGTAAACAACCCTCTTTCTTGTCCACTAGCCCCAACACCTCCTCACATTAAAATTAGAACGGCCTAGGTGGCTGGCTACTCGCCGAGCTAATCAACCAAATTCCATCATACCGATTATTCTTCCCCCTCTCGGGACTCTGACAGCTGCTACTATTGTCTTTGATGGCAGCGTAACGGCATCTCTATTTAAAAAGAGTCCCTCTGCATCAGATTATGTACACCAATTAAGCTCTACTTACTTGCTTTATATTCCAAAAAGAACGAAGTTCAACGTCCTCTGATGGCATCACGCAAAGCGCAATCATGCTGCATTTCTAATCACTTGCATATCTGCATGGCACTTACCTTCATGCCAAGTTTCGTTACGGTCCAACCATTATTTCTTGCTGTGCAAATTTTTATGGCAATGAGTGCACTTATGAATGAAACATGAATAAACGAGCATTGGAAAAGGTTGAAATGGACTTAAATTGAGCAGAGGATATATAAAAAGAAGTTTTTTGTTAGAATAAGCTTACTTCCCGATGGTATCGGGAAGAAGTAGGCAGGGGCATAGCAATTCAAAAATCGTGGGAGGGGCTCAAAAAATTTCATTTTAAAAATGAATCAAAATTAATCTTAAGAAAATCAATTAATAATTAGCTGTTAATTAATATTCACTAATTATTAGTATTAATTATAAAATATCACTAATTATGAACATTTATAAGACATTAATTTTGATTTTATATTGTTGATTCTTTCGTTTGGCATTAAAAGAAAACTTTGTAATAATGAATAGGGGGGGGGCTTGAGCCCCCTGAGCCCCTCCCTTTCCTACGCCCCTGGAAGTAGATAATAATTGTCAGACCTAAATGACGGGACAGTAAGTACACTTTAAGATCATTTTGGTATGCCATAACTTTACACATAAAGTTAAATAAAAGTCTGCAAAATAAATAAATAAATAAAATTATATATATGTACTATATATATATACACTGTAAAAAAAACCTATTACCAGCTGCAATCTGTGATTTATTTTATCCAATCACAGATTGCAGCTAGTAATAGTTATTTTTTTACAGTGATATATATTGCTTTGAAATCAAAAACTATGAATGTCTGATTAAATAAGCAAACTGCAACGTAAGTTTTTATCATCATCAACTTCAAGGATTAGGCAGGGTGCCTGTTTCGGCTTCATTGGTCAATCCACTGCTTTCTCAGACATCCTCGGTCCGGTCTCTTCTGTCTCTCAGGGTGTAGTCAAGGGCAGCTCTGGGGAATCTTGTCACTGGCATGTGTTGTGCATGGTCTTTCCATTTAGTACGATATTCTTGTACTCTATCACATAAGTTGAATATCTTTAATTCATTCCCGATGTCTTCATTTATGATCTTGTCGGTGATTGTGCAACCCTTTATTGATCTTAGATGTCTCATTTCTGTTGCTTGAATTCTACTCAGATCCTGGCTCCTCAAAGTCCATGTCTCTGAGCCGGCCGTAGAACAAGACCGGTGTAGCCATGATTTTATAAAGCTTATGTTGAGTTTCTTTTCGCATTTTCCTCTTGATGGTTTTACTCAAGGTTCCACAGATATGTTGGAATTTGTGCAATTTCTTTTGTATTTCGTTCTCATATTCATAAGTAAGATCACATCCTTGGTGAAGAGTGATACTTGTTGTATGACTTCATTTTCAATGACAATTTTGTGCGAATAGGTTCTTTACCTTTGAAAGCCATAGATTTTTTTTTTTTTTTTTTTAATCGAGATTTTCCTTCCATAATCTTGACAAATTTGTGAAGTCTATACGTCGATCTCAGTAGATCGTCTTCACATTTCTGAATGACAGCTTGGTCTTCTGCGAACAGCAGTATGATGATGTTAATGGTCGCATTTAGCCTAATGCCTGAGGCGGCCAAATTTTTCTATGTTTGTATGATGTCGTCTATGTAGAGATTAAACAAGGTTGGAGATAAACTACAACCATGTGTGACTCTAGTGTAAACCTCGTTGGTTTTGTGTGTACCGATGAGTATCTTTGTACATTGATATAAAGACTGACATGCCTGGATCAGGTGTCTGGGGAATCCTCTACATTTCATGATAGACCATAGCTTTTCTCTGTTCACCCAGTCAAAGGCCTTTTCGAAGTCTATAAAATTAATATCTGTTTCCAGGTTGAATTCTTTATGTTTTTCAATAATCTGTTTAAAAGTGAATACATCATCTATACAGGATCTGCCTCATCTGAAGTCAGATTGTTCTTCTAAAAGCATTGATTCCGACGGTTCCCTTACTCTGTTATTATTTTGCTATATAATTTATAGGCGGTATTTTGAAGGCTAATGCCTCTATAATTCCCGCAGGAATTTCTATCTCCTTTCTTAAAGATTGAGAAAGGAAATAGGTTGAAGGGTAGGTGCCAGACTAAGAGACACCCTGGTGGTTTTGCATAAGGTTGGTACCCTTATCTTGTAAAAACAGAACTACTCATAAGCTTCAAAGATCGTAAGTTTTTATACAAAATTTATTTGCTTTCAGTACTTCTATTACCACTATTTAATACATATTCATTACTTCAGAAAAACCTTGTATAGTTAAAATATTTTAGACATTCTTAATAAAAAATATTTAGTTTTAGTACTTTTTTTTTAAGTTTCTAGTTTTTGATATTATTTATTGATAGTAATTGTCTAATATAATTTTTGGTATTTTATTTCAGAAATTTATTGAAGACGAGTGTAACTATGCATATCACCTTGAAGATAAGAAACAATATAACTTGGAAATGTACAAATTAGGAATCGTATGTATTTTTATTAAATTCATATGTGCAGAAAGTAGATACCATTTTGCAGTAATGTATAATTTAAAAAATGGAATATCATCAGTAATGTATAATTTAAATACTGGAATACAATCGCTTTGTAATCTAAATGTTTATTCAAATATATAGTATTAAAAAGTGTTTGTTTATTTGACAAGTAACCTGATTTTAAATTTTATATTTATATTAACTTTTTAACAAATGGAAAGGAGAAATAATCTAACAAGGAGAGGTCACGACATGGAAAATTCAGATCGGGACGAAACTCTGCAGGATTGTAGTATACTATGAGGGTAACAACATATTAAAGCAGTAGGACCCACTATCCACAAAATTTCGAGAAAAAAAACATTTAAAGTTTCAGTAATCTTTAAACACAAGTTATTTCGCAAGCAAGCAAGCGCCCCAGTGGTGTGATCCTAAAGCGCGAGTCAGCTAGCCAGACGACTTGGGTTCGAGGCTACCTCGAGACTACTTTGTTTTTTCTTTCTTCTTCAATTTTTTATGTAATCTAAACTTTTTATTTATTTTTACTTTATTTTATAATTTAATTCAAAATCTGAAAATTTTAATAAAATATTATTTAATTTTTTTGAATATAAAATAAATAAATTTTTCTATTTTTGATATTTATAACTTATACAGTAAATTTCTATAACTTAAAAAATAAATTTTAGTTTTATTTTAAATGTAAAAAAAGGTAAAACTAAAGAAACTGTTTTTGATTATTTATCGAAATATATTTTATTTTATTTTAGGTATGCTTGAAACAATAGTACATTATGTTTTTTAAATTAAAAAAAAATAATAATAATACAGAGAAATGATGATTTTAATTGCATATATAATTACTATCCAAATTAAATAATTACTTCTCAATCAATACAGTTTCTTGAAAAATTATAGTATAGGATTACGATGCTATTAAGTTATTACAGGTAAAGAAATGTTATCTTTAAATGTAGATTTTAAATGTTAATGAACATCGTTTCTTTTTCGATAACGACTTCCTTTTTTTTTTTTTTATCCTTCGTTGCACAAAATAAAATTCCACCTGCCCTTTATTATTAACAAACTAGAAGCGTTTACGTAATTTATACACATTCAAACAAAATCAGGAAGCTCAAACCAAGATTTAAGTAACACCTGCTAACTATTTTACACTTTATTTACAGCTTGCTTATTTTTTAATTATTTAAATATTTGTCTGTTTTTCTTTATGTTTCTTATTTAGGGTTTTGTAAAACAAAACTTTATTTTTTAAGTTATAGAAATTTATTGTACTTTTAAGTTATAAATATTAAAAATAGAAAAAGTTATTTTATACTCAAGAAAATTAAATAATTTATTAAAATTTTCAAATTTTGAATTGAATTGTAAAATGAAATAAAAATAAATGAAAAGTTTAGATTACATAAAAAGTTAAAGGAAAAAAAAAAAAAAAGTTGTCTCGAGGTAGCCTCGAACCCAAGTCGTCTGGCTAGCAGACTCGTGCTTTAAGATCACACCACTGGGGCGCTTGCGAAATAACTTGTATTTAAAGATTACTAAAACTTTAAATGCTTTTTTCTCGAAATTTTGTGGATAGTGGGTCCTACTGCTTCAGTATGTTGTTACCCTCATAGTATACTACAATCCTGCGCAATTTCGTCCCGATTTGAATTTTCCATGTCGTGACCTCTCCTTGTAAGCTTAAATTTAATTTTCATTTTCCGAATTGGCAATAACCTTTATGGGTGACTCCCAGACCGTCATCAATTGCCCATTGTGCATCATTAGTGCAACGTAAACCCCAACCAACTAACCAACCTAATTGGCAATATTCTGACTCTAAACTCATGCTATCAGCAGAAGATTCTTCATCCAGTTAAAAGGTAGATTAAGCTTGTCGTACTATAACCACATGTGCTAAAATTATTTACTAATTGAAATTTAACAATCTTGATCAATTTTTTCAAATGGCACCCTCATATGATCTTCAAAATACCTATTACTTGCAGTTTTTTGTTTTTAATGTATGCTGATATCAGTCCTACACACATATCAATTGCTGAAAACTTGATTTTCATATTCAGAGGACCTCAAAATGTGTAATTATAGCAAAAAATCAACATTGAAAATTTAACTTCAAACAATAGTTTGTCTACCAAATGTGTACAAAAAAGTAACTAGCATTCCAAAGCAGATTTTCTGGACTTGGTAAAATTTAAAAAAGCACTTGTATTAACCGCATTCAATAGAAAAGAATGTGCGTGTTTAATTTTGGGTAGTGCTGTGCATTGTAAATTGTAAGGAATTTAAAGGGTGAAGATTGCTCTAAACGAGCAATTTCCATCTTACAAAACATGGTCGCAACACATGATCGCAACCACCTAGCTGTGAATAGCTAGATGGCGCTTCAGATTGAATTATCTCACACTTGTTCTTTTTTTTTTCGTAGTTTTTTTATTGGATTTTTGACTTTTTATTTTCACTTTCTAAAGAGATCCAATCATTTTAGAATGTGAATCACATCTAAAGTGCATAAAGAATATGAATAAAATGGGGAGAAGGAGTTGATTAAAAAATCTATAGAAAATGGCATGGTAAAACACACACATACAATCACGAGTGTGGAAATTTGCGTTGTCTAGTGGTTCACTATTTGTGTTGCAAGCATGCTTTGTATGATAAAAATTGCTCATTTAGATGTGTTTTAATACCCCATTAAAATTTTTTATCAAGAGTTTAAAAAAAGAAACTGTATAACTCACCGCATACAGTAGTACTTAAATTTAGCGTAATATGAAAAACACATAGTACAATTTAAAATGCACTTCCAGCGATTTCCAAATACAGACTTAATGCATTCATTTTTTATTTATTTATTTTATTTTTTTTTTTTTTTTTTACACGCTTTTATTAACTTGACATGCTGTAATTATTAATGTATGCATAGGAATCTTGCAATTCAATTTTAAGCCACTTCTGGTCATCCAAATGACCTGAAATTTTACATGCTACTTCATAATCAATGACAATATTATATACAGTGTTTCTAGGCATCTTTCCCATCAGGGGCATGTTACAGAGAGACAAGCAAAAAGTATATTATACATAAACGCTATCATATGTGGCACAGAACTTCACCGTATTTGTATAACGTTGAGTGGCAACAACCATTTTTTTTAATCTGTAAATAATATGGTGTGTCACTAACACGACTTTCCCTTACCCTGCATTTCAATACTATAAAGTTAGATTCCTGTAATTATAAATTTTTAAGCTATGCATGTTAATAACAGATATACATACAGATCAATTCCTAAAAATGAGACTTTCATATTCAGCTCAAAACGTGATGTTATACTAAAAAAAAAGTGTTGAAAATAGGACTTTGAAAAATATTTTCTTTACAGTATGGGTATGAAAAATAAATTTTTCTTCCTGAGCAGTTTTCGTTGATGTGCAAGTTCACATTTTAATAAAAGTGTGTTCTGTATTTTATTTATTTATATTTTTAAATATAATTTTATTTATATGGTGCTGTAGACGAATGGTAAAAAATGATAATACTATATGCCATAGGAACTATGCTTTTATGAATATCAATTATCATATTAACAATGTGGTCACACACATAAGTGAATCAAAAGGAAAATTTAGGTAAATTCTACTTAGCGTTTTGCAACTTTTTTTTTTTTTAAAGTAGAAATTTAACTTATCTAATGATGATATTTTTGTGAATTTTCATGATGTTTGCTTTTTTTTTTTTTTTCTTTTTGGAGTAAGTCTATACATTTGGCTAGTAAATTGTGCATAATACATTTTGTTAGCACTTATGCATGCATGTTTAAAAATTATTTATTAAAAATGCTCCTATATTATCAGATATCTAACATTTTCATATTTTGATTGCATTATGTTTGTATCCATTGTAGTACATCAAGTTTTCTAAAAATGATGTTGCACAGGTCTAAAAGACCTACATGTTATAAACAAAAAATTTTCAAGCATTTTTTGTTGTTGTTAAAGAAACCTATTATATCTCCATGAATATACGTGCAATTCATATACAAAAAAATACAGGTAATTATAAAGAACATACTTTCATGCTACAACAACAATAAGGCATTTTAAGCATTGATTTTTACAGAGTAATCTTAAACATTTTGGTTTTTGTTTATTTTTATGGTGCCTTGTTTGATTTCGGGAAGAAAAAAAAATATTTTGCTTAAATATACACCCCACGACAAAAAGATAGGTACAAAGGGTTTTTTCTTTGATTTTTCATAAAATAACATTATCTAAATTATGCTTATCATTTATTATTATCATAAAATAACACTATTCCCAGACTAATTTTTGTTTTAAGACTAATTTAGAAAAGTCTTAAGACTAAAATTTTTCTAATTTAAGACACACTCCTTGACAAAAAGATAGGAACAAAGGAGTTTTTTTTAATTTTTCATAAAATAACATTATCTAAATTGTGCTGATCATTTATTATCATAAAAAAATATTATCATATCAAAAACATATTAAATATTTGAATCATATTCAAAATCATATTCAAAAATTTAATAAAAAGAAACCTTTGTTCCTATCTTTTTGTTGCGGTGTGTAGTCTTAAAATTTTTCTAAATTAGTCTTAAAACAAAAATTAGTCTGGGAATAGTGTTATTTTATGATAATAATAAATGATAAGCACAATTTAGATAATGTTATTTTATGAAAAATCAAAGTAAAAACCCTTTGTACCTTTTTGTCGTGGGGTGTGTGAGGTATAACATGTTCTTTAATTCATCAAGACTGGAAACTTAAATAATGAAAAATAAAAGCAGAAAGTAATAAAAAGTGTAATTTTTGTTTTAAGTCTGTAAATTTTGCCCACCACAACATAATCAAAGAAGAAATATAAGGAAAGTGAATATATTAATTCTAATCGCAGTAGTGGAATTGATACTAATATAATTAATGCAGCTATTTTTATTACAATGTATAAAATACTTATCTCTTTTCTGTATATGCTCATAATAAAATGTACAAATAAATGTACAAATAAAACATACAAATAAAACCAGTTTTGCTATCAAGCACATTCTATAAAACTATCATAGTATGCATGCATAACAATTTTTTCTTTTTAATGCACATTTATTTATTTATTAGAGAAATGAAAGATAATGAGGCTTGAAAACTCATTGATTTGTCCAAAGAAACTTTAAAATCTAAATAATTCACACTTGTCATCATTAAATATATATAAATATATATATATATATATATTTAATAATGATGATCTATTAAGCATAGTAGAAGCCAACCAACAGATACAAGATCACCGAAACGCCAATGACCAATAAGATTAAAAATTTCTTTGAAAAGTTCAGAAAAATGAAAAAAAAATATATATATATCAGTGGATGAAATACACAAATATATATAATCAATACATTGTACCATTTAAACCCTATTTTCTGCATTACATTTTTAACAAATTTTCTTTATTGAATTTCAGAAACATAAATATGATATGCTTTTGAGAGAAGAGAAATTGAAAATTCTTGAAAATGAGCTTCAGACACTACAAAATATTAATTATTCCATCTATGAATCTGTAAATGATGTTTCTGAATCTCAAAAAAATGAGCTTTTAAAGAAACTTCAAATTCAACGGTAAGCTTGCTTATTTTGATATTTTTATTCATCTATTTATTTTATTTCAAAGTAGGAGGGGGGATATATGCATATTTATTGCTTTGAATATTTCAATAACAAAGAAAAGCAATGAATCGTCAGCAAAAAAATATTTCAGAGAACAAGAAAGTACATTGCCACAGTATGATGGATTTAAACTTTGCCTTCTCCTCATGCACATTCCTGAGCAAAATTAAAATCTACTATATAGTCACTATATGTCACTAAAAATTCGAATGAAAAATGTCATTTTGCACCTTTTTTTTTTTTTTTTTTTTTTTTAATCTATTGAATTCAATGCATGCTTTTAACAGAAACAGATTTAGTAATTTTATTTTATGTGCCAATTCTGGACACACCTGTGTTAGAAGATTTTTTGATAATTTTAAAATGCATTTTATGAAAATTCTGAAATGAGAATGAAGTCTTTGTACGTATATACATGTCAAGAGTTATAAGCTGGCGACAGACCCAGGAGACCAAACAACATTATTTACAGTTAACTCTTTTGCTTCAAGAAAAAGTCTTAGAGAATATTCGAATTTTTAACAGCTGCACCAGTTTTTGAGAATTTCTGCTCTTAAAGACGAAGGTAATGGGTTCGATCCCAGTGGTCTCACTAACCTACACGTTCAAAACTATCTGTGGTTTTCTCCGAAACAAGCATGAATACAATTTAGGACCTCTCAGAAACAGCCTAACGGAGGAAATCTCACTTATGCATAAGGCATTTGTGTAGAGAGTTAACATTAATCAGCAACACCGACACCATCGAATATTCAAGTATTTTGTTTAAAGAAAAGGAAAAGAAGTTTTACATCAATTTTTTTAAGACAAATTAAAAGAAAAAAGTTTTTGTGCATATAATTAATATATATATATATACACACTCCTGCTCAAAAGTTTGGCAAGATTTGCAAACGATCAGTTTTTTTCAATTTAAAATCTTATATCTCAATGAAATGTTTTCAAACATTGAGTATTTAAAGAACTGTGTCTTTCTCAAGTTTTTCAGTAAAGACTGGTTTAAGACAACATTTAGGGGGGCTGGTAACAAATTGAGCAAAGGTAATAATGTTCGTGATCACCCTGTATTGTTAAGTAACCGAAATGAACTGCAACTTTAGGATATGTTAATATAGACCCAGTACAATTTGTGGATGAATTTGTGTGATGATAGCATGTTAAATAACGGAGATATAAGCATTTATTTCAAAACTCCAAAAAAAAAAATCAATATTATTTTATTTATAATATACAGAGTTTTTAACGAAAATTATTCCTACTTTCAGATAAGTTGGAAAAACACTTTTAAAACAATATGCTGCAATTGGAATACAAATAGCTTAAATAGTTCATGAAATATGAGCAATTTTATGAAAAAATGTTTTCAGTGTGCATGTGCGAAAGATAAAAAGGATTTTAGTGCATAGGTTGAAAGATAGATATATTGGGCAACTTAAATCAAAAGTGAGTTTGAACAGAGTAAAAATTAAGCACATTATACGCATAGTTATACACATAATTAAGCATATTAAGTAAAAATTAAGCACATTATATGAAAAAGAAGGAGCTAAATTTTAGATATTTCAAATATCTATATTTCTTCAGATTTAATAGTGATACAATATTTCTAAATTGTTTTGTAAACTTATCTAAAAGTGATGTTAAATTTCACTTAAAACCCTGTATATTATAAATAAAAATAACAAAAAACATAATAAATTGTTACGAAGTTTAAAAAAATAATTGCTCATATCTTTTTTTTAACATGACATGCTATTCCTACACAAATGCATCATTAGATTTTACAGAATCTATTTCAACATTTGCTATAATTACAGATCATTTTACTCTTTTAATGATACAGGATAATCACAAATATATTATTTTACTCAGTTTGTTGTCAGTTCCCCAATTATTGTCATAGACAAATCTTCACTAAAAATTATGCGGACCATCCAATTCTTTGTATCACCAAAGTTGCATTTTATTGAATGGGCAATTTAAAAATTGGGGGTGGGCGGTATCATTTGTAAATCTTTTAAACTTTTGAGCAAAATTGTTTCTCAAAACACTTGAAATGATTTACCACAATGATCATAATATTGCTGCATATACATGTGCACCTAGCAACTACACTCTATAACAAAAAAAGTGACACACCAATAAGGAGTTATCTGAATGTGACAAAAATTGGTAGATGTGATGTACATCTGGAGAAAAACAATTGATTACAGTTTCAGAAAATTTGAATGATTTAATCAAGAGAAAGGGCCTCACAAATTACACAAGTCAATAATGCGTTGGTCCACTTCTGGCACTTAGGAACACAGTTATTCGGCTTCGTATTAATTGATAGAGTTGGCAGATGTGCTCCTGTGAGGTATTGTGGCAAATTCTGTCCAATTGGTGCGTTAGATTGATAAAATCCCGAGCTGGTTGTAGGACCTTTTTTATGATGCTCTAAACGCCCCCAGTGGAAGAGAGATCTGGGGATTGGGCTCAACCCCATTTCATTGAGCCACCTATTAAAGGTCTTTGAAGTCACTGAAGTACCAGTAGCATGTAGGATCAATGATAATGATGAATTGTAGCTTTGAGTACTGCTTTGACGATTGACTGGTTCTCACTTTCTACCCTTTCTTTAGGCCAACCGTTTCCACCCTGATGCTGTGTTTGGCCATGGTTCACCCATTCTTGTCAATATTATCTAATAGTGGTACCGCTCCTATCAAATTGACAAAATAATCGCAGATTAGACCAACTGGCTTCTTTGAGCCCAATTACACACCACACTCAAATGCTGACATCTGTGCAAGTTGTTTGCGCACCTGTATGTGAGGCATAGTTACTGTCTTTCTGAGAGGATGGAATAAAATTCTCGAAGAATTTATGACCTGGAATAAAAATTTCTCATTTTTAATATTCTTCCAGTTGCGCTGTTGAGATGTGCTGCAGCATCGCATGCTCATTCGATGGCAGCCAAACTTTAAAATTTTGCATTTTCCATCGAAACCTGTATGTATGTCCACTTTTGTCCAATTTGCATTATTCCTTCTTGGTGCGTCGTTTTTTTTTTTTTTTTTTTTTTTATAGAGTATATTTCACAGTGCATTCCATTATTATTTGCCAATATATACATAAATGTGAACTTTGTAATATTTTTTTTTTTTTTGTAAAAAATCATTCTCTAATGCCATTTTAATATTTACAGTTGGGCTCAAGATACTTGTCACAAAATAAGCAATTACAAAGAAACTCTTTTCCGCACAGAAAATATTTTAAAACTATTTAGAGAGGTAAACTTTTTAAATACTGTACTATTTTATTTACCTTATTCCCAATCATATTTGCTTTGGTCAAAATTTTCTTATCAGTTTTTTACTATTTTCTGATCTTAACACGTATTCTTTGCAGATATCAATACAGTATGATTCAAGAGCATTTGTTTAAAACAAATAACAAAATAACCAAGAGATACTACATTTTAAACAAATAAATTTGCAAACATTCAATAATAACACTAAATTTGATTAATATAAAACGCGAGTGAAGTTTGAAAACTGAATTACATTTTTCAAAAAATAATAAATAGATAATTTGTCAAGTATCATTCTCATTCACCTAAGACTGGTTAAAAAATAATAAATAAATAATTGCATTAGACATTAGAAAATATTACTAACTGAAGTATCAATTTTAATCCATTATAGCTCTATTTCTACATACATAAATTGAACAAATCCAATAGCATCACTGGAAATTTTTCTTGTTTTCTTACTAATTTTTAATAAAAAATTTTAGTGTGAATATAAAACTTCAAATATTCAATACTAATCATATTTCAGTATAATATAAATATAAGTTTCAGATAAAATAAAATAGCTATAATGCAGTCCAAAGCAATTTTTAGTATACAGGAATTAGGGTTTCTTTTTTACAGGCATATATTTAAACAGACATGCATTATATTTATTGCTTTATATTTATGCCCATATGAAAAAAACTTATCAATAGGGTAAGGTGGGGTAAGTGGGCCACCCCTCCTGGCATTTCCCCAGTTATTGACTCAAAAAAAATCTGTTATAATAATTTTATGTACCTACCCCAATAGATGTAGAAAACATTATGGCACCGTTTTCATTTATGTGTGTGATAAGTTACAAGCTTTTATGTGACGATTTTTTAATTTGCAGTCCTATCGTAATTCGCGCCATCGTACTAATTATTTTTTTTCTTCCAAACCGTTCATGATACAAACCAAAACTTTATATATTTTGAAAGTGTATAAAACAGAGAACCCTTTTGTAGTATCGTGTACTCATGATGTTAATAAGGTTGAAAAAAAAATTGGGGGGCCCACTTGCCCCGTGTTTGGGGTAAGTGGGCCACCACAATGGCGGGGTAAGTGGGTCACCCACCCCAACTCTTTAATATAGTTAAAAAATAGTCATATGCACTGATTTATAGGGTTTACCTCTGGATGACTCCACCAGTAGTGATTCAAGTTTTGAAGATGAACTATCAGTTATTACCCAGTACCACAGTACT
Source organism: Salticus scenicus (assembly GCA_963930645.1). Taxonomy (NCBI): domain Eukaryota; kingdom Metazoa; phylum Arthropoda; class Arachnida; order Araneae; family Salticidae; genus Salticus; species Salticus scenicus. Next base: position 147,615,389 of record OZ005650.1, read on the forward strand.
TAAAAATGGGGATTATGCCTTTGTCCAGTTTGAAGGCAAAAAAAAAAAAGAAATAGTATGTTGGCTTGGTATTAAATGACAGTCAAAACGATGAAGATACAGTTGTCATGTAATACATGCACAAAGACACAACTATGCGTAATAACTTTCCCCCCCCCTGAAGCTAATGATATTCATGATGTATTCCTAGAAGATGTTGTGCTGAAACTAAATGAGCCAACACTTTCCAAGAGACTTTCAAAATACATGTTTACCAACGATTTATCAAGATATAATGTTCACTAGCATGTAATACTGCCATAGGCTAGTTTAAACTTTGTAAAGTAAAAAGTTGAAAATTTGACATTTTTTTCTTTTAGCAGGCTTGTGTGCAGAAAAAGTTGCTATGGGTGAACTAATGGAGATACTTCAGTGATTTTTTTTTCAACGATTCAGAAAACCATGTAGATTGTCCCACTTGCTCCACCAAATCTCTACCAGTTATGTGTAAAAATATATTCAGGGGGGTCCCACTTACCCCATCTTGCGGGGCAAGTGGGCCACCCCGATGACTACCCAAAATAATTTTTTTTTTTAAATTCATCATATGCCAATTTGGTTAGAGGTTGCCATGGGTACAGTAACAACATATGAGAGAATGAACCACAAAAAAAATTAAGTTGTTAGGCCTATTACATCCGGTGCTACGTTGAGCTTAAGTCTAATTATGCCGAAAAGGGGTCCCACTTACCCCACCTTACCCTACAGGAAAAAAAAAAAAAAATAGTTTTTGGAACAAAATCTAAATAAAATTTTAATTTCAATTTTCTATAAAATTGAGTATCATTTGATACTAAGATTTATTTCAGGTTGTGAGGAGGGTACATAAAATATGAAAAGTACTGTAAGAGTAGTGCTATGATACAGCACAGTACAAATTAAAATGGTGCAAGGAGCTTCCAAATCCACATATTACATCAAAAGATTTTAACAAATAGCATGCTGACAAAACAATTATTTTCTGTTTTAACAGTAGTAGTGTATGATTTTTCTTTTTACATTTTTCACTTCTTAAATTATACTTAATTATAATTCTATTTATTTATTTACTCATTTTTACTTTTTCAGATGCAAGAATTTATCGAATTTGCAAGTGAAGTAATAGTAAGATTAGAAGCAACAAACTAATTTTTTTTTTTTTTTTTTCCTTTTGTCATAGCAGGTATTTTCTAGACACTGCTAAAAAACTTTTTTCTTGGATACAAAATTTAAAAAGAAAATCCTTAAATTAAATTTATTACAGTGAGTGTTTCATATAGCATGAGCAAATCCTTTGGGCCTAAATTATAAATAATCAAGTGAATTTTTTGTGTATTTCAAGTTTATTATTGATTTTATTATTATTTTATAACAGTGCATATTAAACAAAAATTAATTTCCATCAACTAATTATTATTATTTTTTTCCTTTCATATACACAGATGTGTGGAGAAGGTTGATAAATACAACACAATTTCATTACAACGAATATCACTTTCAATATGATGAATATTATTTTGATTATTGAAGAAAATTCTATGTTTTGTCATTATGAAAACATTTACTTTAACATATTTGAGGTTACCATTATATTTCAGGTCAAATTTATCAAAAACTAAAAAAAATCACTTCTGTTTTACAAAAGCTCAGAAATAATAAAATATATGTAAAAGAGGCTAAAACTTTTACTTAAGACATCAAACATTTATTACTTCTAAGGGCATAATTACATAAGGGGGAATTTAAAAGACTCAGAATTATTAAATATGTCTCAGAAGTTTTATAACTAAGATAATCTGATGTGTATTTTCGCATGGCTCGGAGTTACTCAAACTGGTGGGATCCAACAACTTTTTTTCTTGTTGCCAAAATACGAAAAAAATCTCTCTAACTAAAACTGTGTTGCAATCTGTTCAAGAAAATCTCTGTGATCGTCTCCTAATGATTGGGAAAGGGCCAAAGGTGTGGGATAACATCACATGTTCACATATATATATATATATATATATATATATATATATATATATACACATATGTATATGTGTGTGTAAAAATTAGCATAAATTATCTATAAAAGTATACACTTCAGTAACACACTTGAATATACCGTGAAAAAAGTCACTGCAAGCATTAACATAAAAAATATATTTCATATGGACACACTGAAATATTTTCAATATATGTACACTGGAAATTAAAATGATGAAAAAGTATAACATCTCAATGGAGTCACTATTTCATTTCTACACTCACCCTCACCTCACTTTGTAGTAAACACGAGGAAAAACCCTAGAGCAGAAAACAACTTCTGCTCTACCCTCCTCATATTCATAGGATCCATCTCATACCAATATCATAACAGAGAAACTTCCCTGATTCACTGATCTGGCTCTTTGTCTGAAATGATACACAGTATATTCTTGATTATCCATGCGTGGATTATCTATTTGCAGATTATCCATGCTCATTCCAGACTCACAAAAAAAAATGTAAAGAGAAACATTTTCATCCTTAACGTGAATATAAAATTGATGTTAGTATTAATTAGAATCTTCTCTAGTTTTGTTTATAAGCAAAGCCATAGCCGATATAAAAGTGATTTTTTTCAGTTGTCAGATATGTAAGCTAAATTACTATTTTATTGTAACAAGATCAATTAAAATCTGAAAATTTAATGAACTTAATAACTGCTTTATTTCTCCCAAAGATAAACTGAATATTTTTCATGATTGACATGTTTGCCCATTAACAGAAATTCAATACATATCTAATACTGTATATTTCCATGTATAAGCCAAGAATTTTTGGAAATTTTTCGGAAGCTGAAGTACAGGGGTCGACTTGTATACGATTCACATTTCTAGCAAAAAACGTACATTAGAAACAATGATTAAATACATATATTTTAAGCTTAAAAACTATATATAAAGTAAAATAGTGATATCAAACCTTATTTTTAAATAATTATCACACATAAAACTCTTAAATTAGCTATTTTAGATTTATTTCTAGAGCAGCTCGATGTAGTCACGTGTGTTTATTTCTTTTTTTTCACAGTGAAGCATTTTTCACCCAAGATCACATTTATGGCATTCAAAAGTAAACATACAAACAATTTAGGACATATCAACCACAAAAAGCATTTTTCTAGTCTAAATAAATAAAAAATATAGTACAGTCTCTAAAATAAATCCAGACACCTTAAATCCGGAATACATAAAAGCTAACTGCAATATTTTATATCCCATTATCTTTGTTTTTCTGTTTTGTTGATAGATGGAAGCACCAAACATTTTTCTCTATTATTATAAATGATTTTAATTTAAATTTTTTTTGTTGTTGTTGTTTAAGCTTATTTTAATACAGGATTTTTGTGAAATTTTCTAGTTCTTTATTTTATTTTATGTTTCGGCATATAAGATTTCTAGCAACAGTAAAAAGAAGCATTCCCAAATCGAAATGCATATAAGCTAATTGCTATATTTTATTTATCATAATTTCTGTTTTGTTATTCTGCCAATAGATGGCTGTACCAATCAATTTTTACTTGAGAGATTTCTTTTTGCTTGAAGTTACTCAGAAAAATGTAAATAATGAGAGTGGTTTTGAAAATGAATCGGAAATTATTGAAAAAGACAAAATTTCTACTGAAAATTTAATTGCTGCATTAGATAAAGAAATAAAAAGTTTAGAACAAAGAAATTATATCACTGAACATGAGTTAATGTCTTATAGAATTAAAGAAAATGTCATTGCACACAAACCTAAATTAAAACAAAAAGCATTACCAGAAATGTTTAAAGATTTTTTATAACAAAAATATGAATTTATTTTAATTTTTAATAACTTTTATTATATTTTAAAAGTAAATTATTTGTGTAAATAGACTGTATGATATTATGAAACTAAATATAACGATATTTTACTCAAACTTAACTTAAAATATACTCTCTAAGGTAAGTAATAAGACATTTTATTCATTTAAACATGGCAATTTCTTTGACGATTTTAATTCAAAAGATGCCTGTGCTCCGTGTAATGAAACAAAAATGCTTTTTATTTACATTTAGATTATCCAGAAAGTTTTATAGATTGGCAATATTTTTGCCGTTTTGGCGATATACTCGAACTTTAAAAGAATATTTTTTCAATTCGGCTTATACACAGGTTTGCAATTTTGGGCAAATTTCTGGAGGGGAAAATGTACTCTTGGCTTATATACAGCTTGGCTTATATTCGGAAATATAAGGTAATTATATAGTTTTATTCAATGTGTAAGTAAATTTAATTTTTAAAAACCACTAAATTGGACTTTCATATTAACATATTTAATCCATGGTGTGTTAGAATAAATATTAAATTCTCGATAAAAATGTAAATTTTTTGTTTATTAACTTAATTTCATGAAATTTGAACTGTATGTTGATATTGTGATGTTTAGGCCATATATTAATTTCTGTGTGTGTAAGTGAAAATTTGAAAAAGTTTGAAAATGGCAATTTTTAATCCCACTCTAATGATATGTGACTTAATGAGTTGAAGCCATTTTCTTTTGGCATCTGAGACAATCGTCTGTCTGGCAGGTAGTCTAGATTAAGTGTTGCCACCTAAATTTCATACTTCAGTTAATTTTTAAAAATGTAATTCTTATGTCGAAAAGCTGTTTGTGCCCCCTGAATTCAGAAAAACTACCCCTTTCAATTGGTACCAAATTTGTAACGATAGGACTGATATTTCTAATTTATTTTCCCCTTTGTCTGGTTTTAACTCCGTTAAAATGTCTATTTTTATGCAATCGTCGTAGATTCTTAGTCATTTTTCGATCGACATGGGTCAATGTTTCAAGTAATATCTCTGTTAATTAGCACTGCATCGATTAGCGAATAGATAATACATCGAGATAAAGATGAATAAAATCAGTGTCTCCTGGTACCAGTTTTGAGATGCTGCAACCATTAGCACCAGAGGAACATCTTTACAGACATACAAAGATGCGTACAGATTTTAATAATATTAGATTTTATTTAGAGCAGTATAAAGATATAAAATTGTACTTGGAATATTATTGAATGTCCCTGTACCTGCACACGAACCATTTGTCTAATTTTAATAAAAAGTTTCAAGTAACATCTTGTTATGATATAGCTTTAAAATACAAAGTTTTGCCTTTCTGCTAGTGTTTGTGTTTAAGTTATACTGATAACAGATATACGCACACACAGGTCAACTGTTAAAAATAGATTTTCAGATTCAGGATGTTAAAAAACACCTTATTACATAAAAAATAACATCCTTAAATTATACACCCTACCATTACTTATCCCAAATTTTGAATTAAAAAAAAAAAAAAAAAAAATTAATATCAAATAATAAATAAGTAATTAAATTTGAATAAAAGACAATTTCCTAAATAAATATTCAAATGTTTAATAAATAAATCTTTAAATGCTTGATAAACAAATTCTAAAATGTTTAACGAATTAATTCCTAAAATATTGATTAAATAAGTCTGATTGTTTATGAAAATTTCTGTAAGAAATTATTTATTTTCTCTTGTTTCAAAACTAGATCATTTTCATGATTCATGTACATTTCAACCCTGGAAGTTCCAGTATGTATGAGAACTTTCGAAATTTGGGCATGACCAGATAAAATCTTATGCATAATTTTAAAATAGTGATGTATTCATTTTGAATGGATGAACTGTAGGGTATCCCTTAAATGGGGGGGGGGGGAGAGAATTTTGTTTTCCTTTTTTGAAATCCAATATTCATACCCTCTAATTTTTCTAATATAGATATTGGGATTTTCCCATCAATTCGGCACCTATTAACACTATCCCAGAGAGCTGATATTTTGCTAAAAATGGTTTAGGGTGAAATAGAAAAAAAAAATAGAGGGTATTGTATTGGATTTCCAAAAATAAAGAAAGAAAACAAGAAAAACAGAAACAAAAAGATTCCCCGCATTTACGGACACCCAACTGAACTGGACATTCATGTTCGAATGCATCAAATTAAGTCCAAAGAGACACAATGTTTTTTATTTCAATATAAAACCATACTTTCATTTTCTGTTTTTGAATTAAATTTATGCAACAATTCCTATTGTTTTTTATTGAAAGTAGTCTACATAAAATACAATTTTTCTTATATATATGTCTATTTCGGATCACAATGGACCCAAACACAGCAATAAGGTTAACAAATTCAACAAAAAAAATAAAGAAAACCAATTAAATTTACAATAAACTTAAAATAATTAAATATAGAGAAATAATAATTGACTTTCAAAAACTTTAATTTAACTTTTATAGAAAAAATACAATTCGCTTTTTAAGTAAAGTTTGAACAGAAATACTGGGGAAACAAGTCATTAACTACAGAATTACCAAACTGTGAACATGATATTAAGATCTGCCTGGAAGCAATGGCATATTTGCCACTAATCGCTTAGTAGAGAGCAGTTTATTTCTCTTTCATCTTAATAACCACCAGTTTTTGCTCTTCCATGCTAATAACCAAAAATATCTTTTTTAAACATTTTGTATTTTTTTTCCTGTTTATCATTCTGAAACCTTAGAGATGATCGCCAAAATGCTGTGTAAAAAGTATCAAACTTCAGCATTTGTACAAAGAATTTAATCTTATATGACGTACCTTCATTTATTTTTAGAAATTGATGTTATTAGAAAATGTAAGTTTACATATGTCCTACTGTAAAGAAAATGTTTATAAGGCTTAAGTCTGGAAAATCTTAATATCAACATAAATCACTGAAAGTAATCAGCAGTTGCAAAACCCAGTTATTCAGCCTCATTGGTATAATATATTTTTAAAAAGTGCAAAATGAATTTCAACCATGTTAATAAAAGAAAATTTATACTTCTTAATGTCCCTCATTTGGTTACACAGGAACCAGAAAAATAGATGTCAGAGATTGACAGAAAAAATTCTGTTACTGGAACAACCAGTTGATATGTTTACTATCTAAATATATAAAATTGATATTAAATCATTTACTTTTTTATGATTACATTTTCTTCCCCTTAAATATCAACAAGCTTACAGATACTTCATTATTTTTGGTTGTGTGCATAGACACTTTTCAATTTTATACCATGGTTCATACACTTAGGAGTAAAAAAAATTCAAGGACTTTCCAAGTACTTTTCAAGCACTTTCAACCAGGATTTTAGATGTGTCTACACACACACCTATTTTTTTTTTTTTTTTTGGGGGGGGGGGGGATTACCTATTTAAAAACCCAGTAACAAATGTGTTTATTTTTTAACATAACTAAGGGGCTCTGCCTCCTGCTCGCTCCACTTCCCCCCCCCCCCCCCTCAAAAAAAAAAAGGTCTAACTCTGTAAAGTTAAAAAATTATCATTGGGAAATTAGACAATGCTTCATTTATAAATGAGTTTGAATTTGACTCTAAAACGTTTTATGTCAAAATATATTATCCGGAGTATATCAGAGGTAATTTAAAATATGTTTTTAAATAATAAGATACAATAAACGGCATATTTCTAAATAATAAAATATGTTTTTAAATAATTAAGTATGTTTTTAAATAAAAACACATGCTACTGTCTTAGAGACATAGAGAAAGACTAGTATTGTGCTAATATAGTTCAGTTTATAAATATTATATGGAAATATAAGCTTTCATATAAAAACCTTCAATGATGCCAATCGCCTTAAATAAAGGTTTCCTAATTCTATCTGTAATACCACTTTTGAACAGAACAGTGGGGGAAAAAAAAAAATCAATTGCAGTAAAATAGTTTTTTTTTTTTTTTGTTGTTGTTGTTATTTTGAAAACAAAAATTGAAATTCAAGTACTTTTTAACATATTACAGCAATTTTCAAGCACTTTTAAGCACTTGAAAATGAAACTTTTGTTTCAAGCACTTTTCAAGGATTTTTAAAAGTGTACGAACCATGTATACATGTCTGATATATTTTAAATATTAAATTTAAATACTTTAAATTTTCTTTGCTGGAGAGCACTTTCACTACAAGTTCTGGGAAGTGCACACTCTGTGCTTCGAAGAAGCTTCGTGTCTGGAGTGAAAGTGCTCTCAAGCAAAGAAATTTTAAAGTACTTAAATTTAATTTAAATACCATGTTATACTTCTTTGCAATGCAAATTATAAATTTTAAATGTCTGATAATACCATAACTATTTATAACGGGAGATCCTCAAAATATACTAAAAACTCAGTTTTGAAATTTTGACCTAAAAACGATACTTCCTCTTGCATATATAGAAAGTGAAAAAAGAAAAATTAAATAAACAGCATAAAAAAAACCTTATTTTGCTACATGCCGAAATATTTTTCGTATTATGCCCAACTCTATTCAACGGCTCCTTCGGTACAGAAGTCTTCAGAAACTGCAGCTGGTCTTCTGTGCAGTTGGTGGCTCTCTTGAAAAGATGGTGTCAGTCGCATTTTATCGATGCTCGTCCCATCATTGCCATTGCACGAATAATTAATATGGTTGATGATTTTCACAAAATTGTGGTAAGCTTTTTCATGTTGTTTATTTAAAGCAAGGATGGTCCACCTTGTAGTTTTCTGCGGTCGGCGAGGAGACTAGTGATATTTAAAGTTTGGCAACTTCAGTTAAAATATTAAAAATTAATAATTCACTTCTGACTTTTTGAAGCGAAAATACCTTTAAACACACACACTGTTGTAATGAAATATTATTAGATTCATGATTCATTCATTTTATTGTAGTTATTAATTTATAGTTATAAATCTTTCACAGTTCTATTTTTAATTTATGAATGAAAATAATTTAAATTAATGTATTCTGCTCCGAATCAGAACCCTGCCCTCCCCGGAAAATGTATACACTACCTACCAATAAGTATTTGGACACTTTCGAATTCAGACATTTTGTCAAATATCTTGAAAAGTTCTTTAAGAATCATCTTGAAACTTTGGTAGCGTAAATAATACATTATACCTCATATATTTCAGCAAAAGCTGTGTCCTGAAAGAGGAAAAGGAGACGAATGAAAAAATTAAACAAAGAAAATGCTTTGAATCACCCTGTAAAAAATAGTGCTTAAAATGCATTTTGGATGTAGCATAATTATGATGATTTTTCTCATTTCCTGTATAAATTTTTATGAGGCTACCACATATATTCATAGAGATATAATGGTAAAAATGCAAAAAAAAAAAAAAAAATCTAGTTTTTTAATGATAACACATAGGGTATAACCCAGAGCAAAGACATTTTCAGAAAATTTGGCATACTACATTAGACACAGCATAATGCAATCAGAATGAAAAATATTCAATATCTTACGAAATATGAGCATTTTAACTAAATAATTGTTATGTACATGTGTGCTAACTTTTAAAAAGTTTCATTTGCATAATTTCATAGCCAAATGTATTGAGCAACTTATATGAAAATCCCAAAGAAATATCATGTAAATTTAAAGAATTATCAGAGATAGAATGAACAGAAAGAATTTCAGTTCTCTCAAAATAAAAGTTAAACTAAAAGAGGTTTTACGCACATCTTTATTTTGATTCAATCAATACCCAATGGCCATACAGTGTTTGCTGATTATAAATAAATATTGATAAAAAAAAAACCTATCATCTTCCTTTTTTTTTTTTTTTTTTTTTTTTAAGAAGAAAAATTATGTTTATTCTATTTCTTATAACTCTTTAAATTTACACGATATTTGTTTGGGGTTTTCATATAAGTTGCTGAATACATTTGATTATTAAATTATGCAAATGAAATTCTTTAAAAGCTAGCGCATGCGTAAATAAAAATTATTTAGTAAAAATGCTCATATTTTTACGATACTTAACATTTTTTAATTCTGGTTGCTGCGTGCTGTGACAACAACCAGAACTTCCACTTGTCTAATGAAATATGCCAAATTTTCGGAAAATGTCTTTGCTCTGGGTCTAATACCCTGCGTGTTATAATTTAAAAAGTGGAAATTTCTTTTACAATGTTTTAAAATAACCATTATATCTCGTTGAATGTATGCGGTAACCTCTTAAATATTTATACAGATGAGAAAATTTCTTTTAATCACATGCTACAGACAAAATGCATTTCATGTATTACTTTTTACAGGGTGATCCAAAACATTTTAAATTTTCTTTAATTTTTTACTGGTCCCTTTTTCTTTTTCAAGACACAACTTTTGCTGAAAAATATGAGGTATAAGGTGTTCTTTACGCTACCAAAGTTTTAAGATGATTCCAAAAGTACCTTTCTAGATATTTGACAAAATGTCTAAATTCGAAAGTGTCCAAATACTTATTGGTAGGTAGTGTATACAAGCATAATTCATACACTCACAAATATTTATACACGTATACATACGGTGCAGCCCACCTGAATAAAATAGGTTTCAGATGCGGTCAACCAAGTATTTTGGGTTGGGCAGACCTGATGTAAAGTTTAATGCTTTGTGCTTATATATTTTAAAGAAAAATTTACTTTTAAAAATATTTATTGTAAGAGGTAATTAAAAAAAAAAAATAGGACATTACTAAAAATTATAGTCAGATTTACAGATGAAATGAAAAACAATAAATATAAATTTCAAAAGATTTTATTGATAAAAAATTTAATAAGTCTGAAAGTTTACACAAAGCTTTATATCCAAGAAACCAATTAATATGCCTTAATTATTAAATAAAAGAAAAATTCATGAAATTTATATTTCCTCTGCAAAGTTCTTTCAGAACAAACAAACAAGCAAGAAAACCTTAATCTAGACTCATATCTTCATCTTTATCTTGATCTTTTTTATCCCCCTTGGTACTTCCACTAGAAGCATTTTCCTTTGAACTTTGTAATGCTTTCACAAATGCATCCATATCTAAACAAAACGGATAAATGAAAGTCACTAACAATAAAATAATACAATCAAATCAAATATATTTGAATATAAATTGAATGATTTTCTTCTGACACAAAATTTCATTACATGTTCTCTTAAATACAGGGTGTTCCAAAAGTCCCACAACCCCTCCTAACTTGAAAATGAGTCAGAATTGTGAAAAATGGCGAAACACAAAATGAATTTGAGAGGAATCTCTTTTCGTGAAAAAAGTTTGGGCCTGGCAGAGCTAGGGAGAGGGGGGGGGGGGGGCGCTAGGGCGGGCAACTTTAAAATTTCAAATAGGAAGGTATGTCTTGTAATACATCCCAGGAAATGTTTCTTCAAAACAATGAATTTGATATAAATAGTTTTGCCCTAGGATGATTTTGAAATGCGAATTTTATATTTATGTATCCCCTTCGATAATTATTGCAGGACAAAACTGTTTATATCAAATTCATTGTCTTGAACAGATATTTCCAGGGATGTATCACAAGACATACTTTGCCCAAAAATGTTTGGGCTCAGGCAAGGGGGTAGTAGAAGTAGTGCAGCTAGAGAGGGCAATTTTAAAATTTCAAACAGGAAAGTTATGTCTTGTGATGCATCCCTGGAAACGTCTCTTCAAGACAATGAATTTGATATAAACAGTTTTGTCCTGCAATGATTATTAAAGGGGATACATAAATATAAAATTCACATTTCACAATCTTGTAGGGCAAAACTATTTGTATCAAATTCACTGCTTTGAAGAGAAGTTTCCAGGGATGTATCACAAGACTAGAGGTGCCAAGTTTCAATAACAGCTATCAGTAATCAGAGTTATACGCTTATGAAACGTGAACCGCCTCACGGAATATTTTTTTACGCACAAACTCACATATAATAACGAATTGCACAGTTTTTGTAAACAAATATAGAATATATTAATTAAAAAATTAGAAAATTTTCTGAACAAAAGTAAATAAATATTTATTTTTTTACCTTCTATCTTACAAAATGATTTTTTTTTTTTTTTTTTTTTTTCAGACAACTGTTTTTATGGCATTAAATACTAAAACATTGTTCTTTTCTTTATGCATCTAGCATATTTTTTGTTTGGTGATACAGTATGTATTTTAAATTTATTAAGGAAAAACAAATAGATTCATCAAGTTCAGTAATAAAGCCTAAAAATAATTGCATATGTGAGAAATATTGAGCACTTCTATCACTTTGTTGGTTCTAAAAGTAAGCTTTAATCACTAGCTCGAAAGGTAGGTGAGGGGGGGGGGGGGGAGAAATATTAGATGAATGATAAGTGAATTAATTTTACTTCTTTATAGGTTCTAGAATCTAATAAAGCAAGTTTAAAATGAATATTGACATTTATGTTGCTGATGGAGGATGGAGAAAAATTGGCAAACTAAAGGCTTCTGCAGAGCTTTTAATCGTCGATGGCTAGATGGAGATAAGAACAGAAGGGGGGGGGGGGTAAAAAAAAATTACATCAGCGAGAAATATTGTATAATTCTATTTCTTTATAGTTTCTAGAATCTAATAAAGCAAGTTTAAAATGAATATTGACATTTATGTTGTGGATACAGAAAGATTGAGAATTGGAAAGCTTCCGTTGTGCGTTTTATCGTCGATCGTTAGTAGGGATTCCTTTTTTTTTAACGATCGATATCCGCGATTTTTTTAAAAGTGAATAATCCGTAATTTTTATATATTGTCCGTAATGCCGTAATTGTTGCCGTAAATCCGTAATAATTACGGACAAATCGTAATAATTGGCACCTCTACAAGACATACCTTCCTATTTGAACTTTTAAAGTTGCTCTCCCTAGCGGCTCCCCTAGCTTAGAAACCATAAATAACAATCGCAATTACAGAATCATTAAATAGAAGTCCTTATTTAGAGACAATGCAGATAAAAACAAATGTTTAGTTATTTTTTTTATAGCTTTTCTAATGTCACTCAACGTCTAATATTTCTGGAAAATACTATTCTTCATTAAATCTTATGCCGGCAGATTTTTCAAGAAAATTGACGATTAGACCTTGAAAGACTTTCTAATTAGTGTTATTACAATTACATGACATATAAAAAGGGATAGAGGCTACCACCATTGTCGTTACTATAGGTGACAACACCCGGATTACTCATGGGTCTGTCCAGAGGCAAATCTGGGTTCGTTAAAGGACCCTTCGCAAAATTTTATATCTTAAAAAAGGACCCTTCACAAAATTATTTATCCTAAAAAAGGACCCTTCACAAAAATTTTCTCCTTAGAAGCAGACCTTTGATAAATCTGTTTCATTTTCAAAGCTAATCTTCCATGGAACGAACAGGCTGTTTGAATAATCGGACGTGTTTTGCTGTATTTTCCTACAAAGCTGATATTCAATTTCTAATTTACAAAAGGCTTCTATGCATATATGTAAGTTTAGTTCTATAAAAGTGAACAGTCACTGTCTAAAACGAAACCTTAATTATAATTTTATTTTGAAAAATGACATTTTTCACAAAAAGAGGTCCCTAGCCAAAAAGTTCGGAAGAACTTCATTTTCACACTAAATTTAAATTCACAAAAATATGTGCAGAATTTTTCACAATTTCACAAAAACAGGACCCTCTCTGAAAAGTCTGGACAGACACCTGTTACTAACAGAAATAGGCTCATAAAGGTAATATCAACTGGAAAAGTAAACAGAAGCTCACTTAAAAAGAATCGAATGGAGTAAAACACATGCAAATTGGAATAAATATGAAATCTTTTACTAGAATGATTCAGGAAAAGTTTTATGAAGGAGCATGGGAAAAAGTAAGCAAACCAATGATAAAAAAATATGGTCATGCAGAATAGAATTTCGTTGTTTAAACATATTTTTGGGGGGAAAGTAAGTATTTTCTATTAAGACTAAAAAAAAAAAAAAAAAAAAAAAAATTTTTTTTTTTTTTTTGGAAAATGAATATAAGTTTTAGATTATTATTATCATTTAAAATTTGATTATAATGCTTATTTATTTTTTATACTATAAAATTATTATTATTTCCTTCTATTAGTCTATGCTTGCAAAAAATTACTCTAAAATAATCAGGTCTGAAACAACCATACAACTTACCCACTATTAGACGTGTGATATGCACTTTTTGGAGATAATGAGATCAGAAAACATAAATCTGACCTAACAAATTATACACCTAACAATTTTCCAGTAAGATAAAGCTGATACATATGTAAAGGCACATAAAACAGAGTTTACACAAGTTTAAAAAAGAAATCTGGAGTGATTCCACTCGACTTTCCAAACATTAAGAAATTAATGGTTGTATAAATTAAAGCAAGAAAAATCATTAAATAAACAAAAGAGAAAATTATAATAGGATGTTTTTCTCCATATAATGTTCTTTAACACTAATGCACAGTTCACAGATCATAGTGATAAAGAAATTTTCATAAAGTCCTTGTAAAAATCTATAAGTACTAGATTCATCAAAACCTATTTTTGTTTGTGCAACAGTGACCTATAACATGTAGATAAATTTTCAATTTAATCAGATAAGGCACTCATAGAATATCCAAGGATCCCTCCACATAAAAATTAGTCTCTTTTGCTGTCCCTTCACAAAATTTCACATTAAAAGAAAAGGAACCTTCACAAATTCAAATCCATAAAAAACCCACTTCACAAAATTCAAATTTGTAAGATGAGCCCCTTCACAAGATTTTGTTTTATAAAATGTTTCCATGTTTTCAGCATTAACGTTTAATTAATTGGATAAAAATAACAACTCTAGTAACTTGATATTAAACATTAAATAGAATGACTGTTAAAATGAAAGGTTTTACACAATATTTGTTTTTCACAAAAAAAGGGACCCAAAAGTTTAATCCTTGATCAACCCCAGCTATCACACTTTAAATAATTTGAGCCCTCCACAGACTATAATGATAAAGAACTTTTCTTTGTGTCCTTGTAAAAAACTGTAAGTGCTAGATTCATTAAAATATATACAGTTTGTACGATGGTGACCTATAAAATGTGCATAAATTTTCAGTTCAATCGAATAAGGAATTTAAACGTTATAGCACTTTAAATAATTTGGGCCCATAGGCCATATTGATAAGAATTTTCCTTTGCATTCTTGCAAAAAAAAATTAAAAGCCAAATTTACCAAAATCAATAGGGTTATTGCAATGGTGACCTACAACATATGTACCAACTTTCAGCTCAATCAATTAAACCATTTAGACATTAGCCTGTTCACTCACACTCACACATGCATACACATATCCATATGTACGTACATCACTGTAAAAATAGCAAAAATGAACTCAGATTACCTCAAAACGTATAGCAATACCAAAATCTAAAAGTTAAATTTTTGTCATGATTACAATACTTTCCTTACATATGTATGTTCAGAAAATAAAAACCAGTAAAATCTTTTTTTAAAACACCAATTACTGATATCTAAAAATGACCTACCTAATCAGGAGACTGTTAATTTTCCTTTAATAACCACATAATACATGAGAAAGGATATCTAAAAGGAACTTATTTAGCAATTTTCAAGAAAATCATTAGAGCCATTTTTGAGACACTGACTTTAGCCAGAACTTGGCATACTCAATTGTTCACCAGAAAACAATTAAATATGAAAGGATATCTAAAAGGCAGTTAATATGGAGAGTTTGGAAAAAAAAAAAAAAAAATCCGTACAGCTGTTTTTAAAGGATACACTTGCAAGACCTGAAATTGAGCTACTTAAACAGAACACCTAACAATTTTCATGAACTAACCAACTAATTCATACAAAAGGATATCTGATAGAGTGTCTACACCAGGGCCCGAAATTTCGACTCGGATTACACTCACTGAAAATTTTTTTTACTTGCACAAAATAGTTATATTTATTTATTTATTTATTTATTTATTTTTGCACATTTTTTCCCCCTACTAAATATTTGAAATACTTTTACAAATATGCTTAAATTATATATATTAAAAGTGTGTCATTTATCATCATGTCTCGTAATCATTGATAATTAAAAATCATTATAATGTATTGTGTTTGTGATTTGAAAAAGATTAAAATGGCTAATAAAATAAATGTAAAAATTCATTAAAGAAAAAAAAAAATCTTTGATAAACAATATTCTGTGAAAATCTTTTTATTATGAAAGATTAAGCTTCCTTATTTACCTATTTATTTAACTTTTTACATCAGAAATGTCTTTTTCATCCATTTTATTTTTGAAATCAGACGGAATGTCGATGTGTATACCTTGTTCATTGTTGTCGTTTGAAATAGCCATTTCGGAATAATTTTTCGATAAAATCGTTGCTTACATGCCTACAAATCATTACAAGTGCAAATACTTGGAGTTTCAGTAGAAAACTAGAAAATGTGAACTGTTTTTTGATCATTTTTCAACAAAATAAACATAGGCAGTATCTTTAAAAGGGCTCGGGTTCATTTTCACGTGCCAATATCGCATAGGCAAACTTTCACATTTCTCTTTTCTCGTACAGTGGGTGACGGCCAGAGAGGCTCTCTGTTTGTCTAGTCTCACTCTGCTTGGAGAAATCACAGTGGGAGAAACAAAACTGCCGAAGAGATTAAAACATGCACTAAGCATTTTTCCTTTTCCAGGCTGGAATTAAATATGAGGTTATAAGATGACAAAATTTTGCCATATTTAAATCTATAAAAAGTATGTTTTCTGTCACTGTATCGTGTAAGAATTATCTATAACTAGACCAAATTTTTACTCGCCACAGTAAAAATTCCACTCGCCAATGGCGAGCTGGCGAGCAGAAATTTCGCGCCCTGGTCTACATAGTAATTTTGAAGAAAATCGTTAACTTTGAAAAGAAAATGCAATGCAAGTGCAGAATCTGCCTTCATGACCTTTTTAATTCTAGTTTGCAGTTTTGCTAACTTATTAACAGTGAATTTCATTGTTTATACCTGACAAGTTGTATAGATATCAGACTTTATGCCGGCAGATTCTTGGCCCTGAACCCAGGAGCAGAAACAGTGTAGCAAGGCAGCAAGTGCTGCAGATTGTTTGAAGCTCTGCAGATTAATTTAACAGCTCAAAAAGAAATGCTACATTTAAAAATACATGAATATAATTTGCATTTTGTCTCTACATTACTATGCTTGTTACATTTTTTTTTTTTTTTTCAGATATAAATTTCACATAATTTACAAATTCCCATACTTTTTTTTTTCTGATATGTGACTTGATAAGGCATTTCTGGATCACAGATAAATTTTGTTTTGCTGCAGATAGATGCAGAAATTTCTACTACTGGAGCCCTCTTCTGTATTTGTTCTTGTAAATTTCTGTTACAGGGTCATAAAATATCCATGTTAAGAGAAATGAACTCTGGCGATGGAATAGTCCATATAGAAATATCCAGACCAATAGACCACTGTTAAATTCTAGCCCTGGTAAAAATGACAGCTATAAATGATGCAACTTCATATTAAAAGTTAAATTAATTCAACCTTAAGAATATTAGCTTGCATTAATTTAATTCATAGAATGAAAAAATGCACAAGCAACTTCTAAATTGTGTACATCAATTTTTGGATTAAATTATATATATATGCTGTTATATAGTATTAATTTTAAAAATATGCCTTAAATATATTTTAAATAAGGAGTGAGTGAATTTTACACAGGGTTTCCTCCAGACAGTTTCAGGAGGGCATTGTGTCCTGCCTGCCCCTCAGGTTGGAAAAATAGCACCCTTAATGCCCCTTACTCAAAAAATATATACCCTTTATGACCCCTTATTAAAAAAAAATGCACCCTTATTTTTTTTCTTATATTACAGCACACGAAAACAACCTACAAATTGAAGAATAATGATATACTGAAGATAGATATATATATATAATAGATCATCTTTATTATATATATATATAGCTATTGAGTATGACCTACAATACTTATTTATTTATTAATAACGAGCAAAAGTAAAGAAAGCTACAATTAAAAAAGTATTTATTTATCTATGCTTACTTATAATAGAATTTTGAAATGAGTGTGGAATTTTAAATGTTAAATAAAGGCTTAATAATATCAAACTGCCCTTAAAATCTTCCCTTTTTTTACTAGCAGTTCCCTTTTTTTTTTTTTTTTTTTTTTTCCAATTCAGGGGAAACTTTGTTTTACACATACATGTTTAATATTCATGTACTAAATATAAAGATCAATATTTTAAAGATGAAAAATAAAAACTAATAAAACAAAGAGAGCAGTCCGATCTAACCTCCAGAATTTGCAGCAGCAACAACATCTGCAGACATACCAAATTGTTGCATCAATGGGCCTAACTGTCCTGATTGCAATGCTGCACTAAACATCCCTAAAGCCTGGAAAATTAATCGAAAGTATTTAGAATCTTAAAATGCAACAATATAACTGAATTATTAAAATAGCAAAATAGCATAAAATAAGTTAAATTGTCAGCAAGAAAAAGTTCAATAAAAATTTAAAAGAAAATAATTTGTAGAAAAAGAATAGATAATACACTAAAATGCTATTAAAAATACTTAAATGATTAGATTAGTTGTTTTCCAAATTGTGATCTGAAAATACTATTCTCTCTACTTTTTAGCATCTGAAGAATAATGAAGCTTATGTTCGACATGATAAAATTTTTATTTTAATGTTCACATTTCATACATGTATCTGATACATCTAAAACTATGGCTCAATGTACAGAGATTTTTATATTTTCTGAAAAATATCTAAAGCTGATAACTTCATGTTTCAGAAAGATTTAAAAAAAAAACAAAGTTATCAATTATAAAGGCTTAAGTAATGTACTAAGATTGAGGTACCAAACGTGACAGTGAGACAAAAATTCATGCTTTTCATGTTTTCTGTGACAAGCTGCATTTGAGCAAGCCTTTTCTGCAAGATGATGTTATTTAATAATAATGTTGCATACTTGGAGGTTCGTGAGTTGTCCGAGAATGAAAAGCGAATCTTGCAGAAATTGGAAACTTTATTTACAGAAAATTCTAGAAGAATATATGTCTATAAACCAAGTATCAACTTCACTTTCACCAGTAAACACAGCTTAGATAATATCTGTCAATAGCAAATTCCCAGTACAAATTGTATCAGAGCATTAACACACAGCAAAGCTGTAATTCAAAGAGTCTCAGAGCTCTTTCAGAAATTCAACTGAGACTGACTGATTTGGGGTAAAGCAACTCTTTAACAGCCCTCTTCACTTACCGTCGCCGGAAGCCCGAGCCAATGTTATTCTGTGGGAAATTTTCATTACAAATAACTTATTAACTAATACATATTTTTAAATTCTGCTTTCACATTCACAAAATTCCCAACTGTTAAATTGGCGGAACTTTTTTAAAAATATATTTTTTTAATTTTTAATATTTTATTTTGAAATTGCAAAATGAAAAATTTCACATATTGAAAAATTGTAGTTTTGCAGCTTCAAAATGAAATATAAAAAATTTAAAAAATACTTTTTAAAAAAAAGTCCATCAATTTAACAGTTGGGAATTTTCAGAATGCGAAAACAGAATTTTAAAATATGTATTAGTTAATAAGTTATTTGTAAAGAAAATTTCCCATAGAATAACATTAGCTTCGGCTTCCGGCGACGGTGAGTGAAGAGGGCCCTTAAATACCCATATAGGAAAATGTGGAAAATTCCAGAAACTAGTCAGCCAATGAAGTTGCAGCTTCCATATTTGTTATATCGATAATAAGAATTTTCTTGTCATGGTCACCAAAAAAGTCGCCAAGGAGGGAAAAGGTTGCCAAATTTGCCACCATTTACCCATATTAATGAGGCTTTTTAACGTGTTTTTAATGGGAAATTGAGCTATTTTAATGCGAAAACAAACTAGAAATGCTGAAAATTAACATTTTATCACCTGACTAAACCTCTTTGAATGATTTACATAAAAATAACTACAAATTATTTACAAAGTCATAACAATAACATATTCTCTAATGTAATTTAATGTAATGTAATTATTTACAAAGTCATAACAATAACATATTCTCTATATGTAATATGTTCATTTAATTCTAAAGATATGAATATTACTAATATACTATCAAAGAATTTTTAAGTATAAGACACAAAATTTGTTTTCTGCTGAAATTTAGGAATATCTTCAATTTTTATGGCAAATCTTACTGCAAGTGACAATTTCTTATCTGTGACAATGTTCACTGTGTTCTTTAATTCTGCCACTTTATTTGAATCGTTTTAGAACTTTAGTTTTTCTTAAGTAGCATCAATAGACTAAGAAGAGCTTCAAAAAACAAGTGGCGAAAATAAATGTTGGAACGAGCTGGCTTCAAAAGCCAATTGGAATGTTAATTTTAGAATGTGTATATTTTTATGTGTGTTAATGTGCACCTTTGTACATATGTTTCTGCAGTGTCGTAATTAAATTCACAAGTTAAAAGTATCTGCAGAGTCATCTTTTCGAAATGTGTTCTATTTCTTCCTGGGTCGGAATATATAATCATTGGTTATGACACAAATCCTTACTGGTGTAGTCAAGGTAGGATGAGAGCTTTTCAATACTTATTGCATGCTGCATGCTCCCTGTGTTATTAACATTTTAAAAGTATTTCTTTTAATGATAAATGTAAATGTATACAGCTGTCCAGGAAGAAAGGAAGATTAAAAATCTTCATAATTGATAGTACAGCCATCCTGGCTTACTAGAAATTTAAAACCATCCTGGTTTAAAAAGTTAATGAAGCCATCCCAGCAATGTTTTTTTTTTTTGCTATAAGCTCGGCAATCCTTGCTGATTAATAGTAAAAGGCCACCCAGGCTCTATTTGTTTGACAAAGCCATCTCTGCACATAAAAGTATCTCTGTATAGCACAGTGGCGTATTCTCTGGGTATGCTAGGCATGCGCCGCATACCCACTAAAAACTATCTAAACTTTAAACAGAATTTATTTTAAAATAAATTATTTCAACTAATTTTGTTAAATACTCGCTTCCATTTATGCATTATCCGTCATTCAGTTTTGAAAAATTATAGTGAAAGGAAATTTCTTTTGTTAAATTATTCCTGTATAAATCCGAGTGCTTTTTTTTCTTTCTTACTATTGTCGTTAGTACCCCCCCCCGGCTTTGTTTAGTCGTCATCTGCTGACCAATATCATCCCAGAGATACCGTCACCCTCTTCTCCTGCTGACCGGTTATTGCTTAGGTCATGCTGCCTTTGTAAAGCATGCCCTGATATAGGGATTTTTTGCTATTTGAGGGAATATTCAACGTCCCTCTAATTTTCTCTCGTACTAAGTACAAGGGGAGAAACGATTCAAGGCATGCGATCCTAGGAGAGCATATCCTGGAGTATTAGGTATTTTTACAGCGATAGGGATTTTGTTACCTTCGGTAGAGATGTTCGCATAGAGAGTTGGTTTTTCCAACTGATTGATAAATTAAAACTTATACTTCATTTTACAATGATGTAATAAAAAAAACTTACAAAAAAAAAAAAAGTTGATTTGAAAATGATGATTAAATTGCAAAATAAAATTTTGATAAATTTCCAAAAATTGTTTTATGTGCCAGAAAAAGTTTTTTTTTTTTTCCCTAATGTCTTTTTTATGTGTGCCTGTATGCGCTATAATGGTCACTGATCGCAGATTTATAAAAAATTGGCAGATGCGTAGCTTTGATCTTGCAGGTGTGCATAGATTTTTTTTTTCCTTTTCTTTTTTTTTTTTTGCTTCTTTTCTTTTCTTAATTTTCGAATCTGAATTTCTTAAATTAATTATTTTATTTGTTTATTTATTTTGTAATGTTCCGTTAATTTTTCTGCTTTATTTTATTAAATTTTATCTAATTTGTGTGTTTTTCTATTCATCCTGCATTCCTTAGTAAAGATCGCTATTCTATTTATTTTTCATTCTTTCACATTAAGCCGTGCCATTAAATAATTTTTATATAATAAAATTGTAATACTTCTTCTTCTTTTTTTTTTTTTTTTTTTTTTTTTTAACGTTAGTTTTGAACAAGAAACAGTTCCTTAATTTGGTTATATCTTTTCCTGCGCGGAACTTTCTTTTTTCTTTCTTAAAGAAAAAAAAAAAAAAAACATAATAGTTGCGTTTTCAAAAATAATTGTTTATGTAAAGGCGTCATACCTCCTTTTGAAGAGAAACGTTTATTATTTTTAATGCACTGTTTTTCTCGAAATCAAATGGTAATATGATAGAAAGAATTAAACTTATAAAATTTTTAACTTTATTAAAAATTGTAACAATTAACTTCTTGTATAACAACTATAAGAGGTCAGATAAGCACTTACATTCATAGCACGCATCATCGGCGTGCTAATAGCAGTGGGGTCTTCAGCCCGACATTGTGCGGTTGTGGAAGACACAGCAGCGAGAGCCTAAAGCCAAGTTTTCAGCGATTTTAATGGATTTTTTCTTTCCGGTTCCCAGTATTCCTTTTGTCTTTCTTTTCTTTTAATTTTTTTTTTTTTTCTAAAGTGATATAAAAAAATTGTGATTAAATTTTTTTGAAAATTCATTTAAATACAGCTATTAGTGAAGCGGCCTTCAATAAGTTAATATAAGAGTCCTTTAGGTGTATGATTTAAAGTTAAAGCGACAAAATTTGTATGTAAAATTTTATATAAGATTCCGAGAAATTGAAGCCCAGCAGCGACTGAGCGGGTTTGCGCTCAAAGTTGGTAGATGGGAAGTGTCAGGTTCGATCCAAGGTCGCACTCATCAACCGAGCCGTTCAGAGATTTCCGTGGTTTTCTACGAAACTCGCGTAAAACTGGCTAAAACCTCTTACAAAGACTCCCACGGGCAGCATTTCACCCATAGGGCTGGGATCCAAGTACAGTCAATCGGACTTGAATCCTACAATCAACCAACCAAGAAAATGGAAAAATCCGAGCTTAAATTTAATGAAATGATATCGCCTTGATGAGTAGTGTTCTTTCCATCGTTGACTTCAGAGCATGCCCAGATTCAAATGTCACGCTACGCCACTGGTATAGCACATCAATGCTTAATTATTGATCTAGCACATCAATGCAGTTTGGTTTTTAAACGTTCAGGTTTTTATAGTGTAGCACATCAGTCCATTTTTATTTTCTTTGTATAGCTTTAATAGCTAGTTTTTTTTCAGTTGAAAACTTTTTGTAAAAGTATTTATTTTTGAAAATTTAATTTCTCATCCCAAGAAATATATTAGATTGTTTGTTAAATAGATATAATTTTAGTGTTCTAAGCTGAGTATATATATAGTTTAAAAATATGAAACTTATTTGAATTTTTTTTTTTTTTTTAAGAACAAGTTTTAATCTCTATATCTCATTTTGATGGGGAATAATGAAATTCACTTCCATATATTTAACTTGAATTAGAATAAATAGATTTTTATTTTTTTATTTTTATTTCACTGTAATAATATAATTACTTGTGTATCTGTGAAATGGAATAAAATGTGTTTTTTAAAAGCAAATAAATATCATTAAATAGAAGAATATTTTTTTAATCTTTATTTTCAAAAGAACAAAAAAAAAAAAAAAAAAAAAAAAAAAAAAAATCAAATAATACTCAGTTAATTTATTATTATTTTTTTTTTCCTATTATTTTTTTTCTTCATTTCATTGAAAGGCATGATTTTTTTTTTTTTTTTTTTTTTTGCTCTGATATTAAGATTTCACTGACAGGTTGTGCAAGTTCATTATACTATTGTCATATATTTTAAAATAATTGCACAATTGTTTTTATGTTCATTTTTAACATTTACAATAAGTTGAAGTTGATATTATTTTGTTATCTGTATATGAGTTGTGAGAAAGTTTTAAAATGATATTTATTTGTTTCCTCTCACGTATTGTTAAACATTGCAATATTATAAAGTAAGATAACATGAGTTTGTTTCATTGTAAGTTATTTTTCTGGGAATCATCCTGATTCAAATGCATTGTTAAACCATCATGGTTCAAGGCAATTTTGAAAGAATCACCATGATTCCAATGTGTTGTGGAACTGCCATGGTTCAAAGTTGTTTTGAAAGAATCGCCCTGACTCTCATGCGTTGTGGAACCGCCATGGTTTAGTTATTTTGGAAGAATCGCCATGATTCTGATGTGTTGTGGAACTGCCATGGTTCAAAGTTATTTTGAAAGAATCGCCATGATTCTAGTGTATTGTGGAACCACCATGGTTCAAAGTTAGTTTTTAAGAGATTATTCATCTGAGTATTAGTGTATTTTTACATTAAATTTGTTTCCATTATATTGATTTCTTTTTATATATACATATAATTTTAGTTTTATTTTTTTGGGGATATGTTGCATTTTTAATTTAAGAGCTCTCATCAAGCCTATCGAGTAGAGTACACATTTATATGTTGTATTTTGTTTGAGTGTTTTATTTTCAGATTTAGCTGCATCGTCCCTCCAGCGACGAACGAGCTTCCATGGGGGGGGGGACATGTAAAGATCATATTCGAACTTTATTTGAATTGTTTTAGAACTATAGTTTTTCTTAAGTGGCATCAAGAGACTAAGAAGAGATTCAAAGAAGAAGTGGCGAAATTGAATGTTGGAAAGAGCTGGCTTCAAAAGCGAATTGGAATGTTACTTTTAGAATGTGTACATTTTTATGTGTGTTAATGTATGCTTTAGTAAATACGTTTGTGCAGTGTTGTAATTAAATTCACAAGTTAAAAGTGTCTGCAGAGTCATCTTTTCGAAGTGTGTTCTATTCCTTCATGGATGCAGTTGGATCAGTTACGACACAAATCCTTACTCATACTACATACACTTTGATGGAAAAGTTTTGATAGATTTTGCAAAAACATACACTATACCATCTAGTCACAATTAAAAAAGGTGCTTTAAGAGTAAAGATTACAAATAAAGCATTAATGTGAAATAATTTTATATATATAATTAAATTAATTATAATAAAATTTAAAATAACGCTAGTATATGCTATAATAGGGGTGGTTGAGAATTCATGAAAAAATACCAGAAATTTTAGTATTAGCTTATTGCAGGGAGGTCCAGTCCCCTCATTATGAAAATTATTAATTTCAATTAGGTTTAACAGTCATATGAAATTGATATTTTAATCTTATTTTACAAATTTAACAACCAAGAAAACTGGAATCCTGGTACTGAAAATGAAATAAATACCTAAACGCAGGTAAATTACCTGAACACAATCATCCCTGCACTACAAAAAAAAAGTAAAGACAACACATTTATTTATATGCATATATATATATATACATAAATATTAATGAAACATTTTACAGCATTACTGGATGAATTTATACAGTCAGTCATACAATTTTTAAAACATCAATTTTAGAAACAATTATAATATGTCATTATATGGAACCAACTTTAATTTTTGCATTTGAATTAGCTGATCTGTTTTTTTTTTTTTTTTCTTCTTCTTCTTTTATGATTGCTTTAAGTATAAACATGAATATATGTTTAAAATGCAGTTTTCATTTCAAATTTGTCCAAATTTTTCACCTGCGCATCAATGATACTTTCTTACTACTACTCATTACTTGGTATTTGTACATGGCATTTGGTCCAGTACTTGAACTTAACAAAAATACTAGTCAATATAACACAATATCGATGGATTTGTCTTTGTATCATTTAAAGATTTGAAACAAATCATCTCTGAATCATATTCAATGAGCTAAAATAATTTGTTTATCGTAAAGATGTTACACATTCTATAATGCAGGCATGACAGTGCAGAAAATTAAAAAAAGAGGAAACACACGTGTTCATAAAATTAACTTCAAATAAAATATAAAGCATGTGGAGCAAAAACTATACAAATAAATGTGAACAAATTAAACTATAATAATGATGCACATTATTAGAATAATAAAACATATGTATAAAAAAAAAATTAAAAGTCTAGGAAAGAAGGAAAATATGTACAAAGGTAAATTTTAATACTTCAGATTTAATGTTGCTTCTGCCACAGAAAAGATGCATACTTAATTTGCTTATTTCCTACTACATTGCAAAATTAATAAAAATACTTCAAAATAGCAGAAGAAAAAAAAAATATGAGAGAGAGAGAGAGAGAATATATTTCAAACTAAATTTTGCAGTTATTTGAACATTCAATTTTTAGTACTAAATCAATTTCTAAACTCTAAACTTGTCCTAAATGAAGAAACAGCAAAAAGCATTGTAAAATGAATTAAAGTGTAAAAAATTCAAAATTTTAGATTTAATCATTTCCTTGCATTTAAGATCAGAATGCAAGTTTGAAAAACAAAAGAAAGAAAAAGAGGAGGAAAATAAGTAATTATTCATACTACTGAAAAGTCTTAAGTAATAGACATGCAAATAATAATGAGGAATAATTTTTTTAATAATTCCTTATTAAAAAATAATAATGAATTATTAAAAAAGAGATTATTAAAATTATTATTAAGGGGAATTACCTTTTAAATAATTCATCTGTAAATTATAATAAATATCTTAAATAAGAAAAAAAAAAAAAATCCCAGCAAGTTTGTCAGAAAAAAAAAGATACAATTTCAGAGATAAAGAGCTAAGTTATAAAGAAAGAAAGAAAAATTGAAATGAAAACTTATAAATTCTAATATTTTGATTTTATTATCATGTCAAGTTTTTTTCACTGCTAAATTTAGAAAACTCTCATTTAATTTTTGTTATTCATTTGTAACTTAGCTCTTTATCTTTGGTCACCCACCCCCCCCCCCCCCATTTAACAAACATGCTAGGTGTTTTTTCCTTTCTTTTTTTTAAGATATTCATTTCAATTTGCAGTAAATATCAGTCATATTTACGTTGATTAACGATTTCACAGTACGAATGCTTGGTGGCATCATCTATCGAAGAAAAATAGTATTAAAGTTCTCTCATACAGATTTCATGAAAACATTTTTGTACTAATGGTTTCCCGAAAACATTTTTAGAGTTTCTAGTCATTTTTAATTTAACCCTTTCGCTACCACTGGGACTTATATGTCCCAAGCTTAAATTAAAATATAATATGAAATTTTTTTTCTGAATGTTTTCTGTTCTTGTTTTTTAGACCTGTAACTACCATGAATAGGTGGATAGAAATGTCAGTTGAAAAAATTCACTGTCTATTAAATGGACCACTTCAGATAAATTATTTAATACTTATTTTATTTTTCTCAGAAAAAAAATATATTGGTAGTGAAAGGGTTAAAATGATTTTTATAATTTTTTTTTTTTCTTTCAGCTTTTCTAATTATCAAACATCTTAATTTATGGAAAATAAGAGAATTGCAGAAAGTTGTGAAAAGAGGGGGGGGAGTGAAGGGGAGTGGGAAATAACAAAAAACGCACAGATAATGGGAAAACACACACAAAAAAAAGAAAAAAAAAAGAAAGAAAAGAAAAAGAAAATAATAGAAAATCACTAAAAAGCAGAAAACTGTGGATCCGCAGAAGAATCTCATGCCTGATAATGACAAAGTACATACAGTGTCATATAAGGGAAAAAAATCATTCTACCTGTTGAAATTGGGGTGACTGTACAGTAGACTTCAACTGATCACTAGGCACTGTAGTAGTCGTATCTGTTGAAGGAGGAAGTAGTGTTCGAAGCCTATCCATTAATTCTTGATTATTAAAAAGTGGTTGTAAAGCTTCAGCAGTAATGGCAGATGAAAGATCAACTACGAATAATAAAATCAATTATAGGGTTATAAAATAACTATAAATTTTTGTAAAATTTTATAAGGAATAAAATAAGTTACATATTTTGTTGTGTATTCCACAGAAATCAACAATGAATAAATATTTAAACATTCCAAATCAAACTAATGCATAATTTTATATAAAAAAAAAAAATTCAATTACATTGTATTTAAAATATTTATTAAGGGAAAAAAAATCTTAATTCACACTCTAAACAATTTTATAACCACCTTATGAATTTATTAAATTAATCCATCAATTTCTTGATGGCATAAATATTGTTAAGTATTAAGCATCTTAACTAACTTCATACAATACCATAAGATTTAACAATAATAATAAATGATTAGCAGATAAACAGATATATAAATAAATCACTTTACATCAAGACCCAACTAAATCTAAATTTTATGTTCATACTCTTTCTTTAGTGTTAATTAAGTCAATATCCTATTGCACAAGAAAAAAAATTAGTTCTACTGCATATAAAACTTTGCTATAATAGAATATATTTTTATTTTTTATTTGGAATATATATATAAACATATATTTTTTTTTTATTAAGCGAATATATTTTTTTATTTATATCTGGAATACATTTCATCATTTTCTATTCATCTTCTGTGGAATCAATATCAGCTGAGGGAAATAACGGCATAACAATCTGATAAACAGTTTTATTTTATATTTACTGGGGTGAACTACCTAACATACAAAAACTCTGAAAACTGCTACTTTTATGCACAATAATTTACAAAGGGAGTCTTATTTATAATACACCATACGGCTATGTATTTATTTTTACACATAAATGATATTTAGGGTAGTTCTTAATACATTGTAAAACAAATTAAATATTCAAAATGAAAAATTTTATTAAAAACAAAATAATGTAACATGAAATTTTAGAGGCAGCAAAATTTTAAAAACCTTAAAAAGTTTTTAATCCTGTATCTAGTATTTTATTAATACAGTCGAACCTCATTAACGTGAATCTCAAGGGGGAAAAAAAGTTGTTCATGTTATCAGTAAATCATGCTATCAGTAACTAATCTTCATTTTGGCGGGGATTGTGGAAACTGTTCATGTTAAAAGTAATCCATGTTAAGCATGTTCACCTTAACACGGTTCGACTGTATATAAAAAATAAACTATTAACTAGAATGAAATGACAAGAATGCCGTAAAAATAACTTTTTAGTTTATCCAAGCAAATGAATAGCTAATATAACAGATATTTGTATATTTTATGCATATAACACAACAGATTGAGTTTGGGCTTAGGGTATAGCTTTACTGTTAATTTTTGTGCATTATATCTCACACGGTTTTAAATACAACAAAATGAAATATTTAAATGCATACCAGAAGACTTGGAACCAGATGATGACTCTCCTTGGGCAGGAACTATAACAAAATTAAAATTTATTTTAATATGTAAAATATTTACATAGTAAATATTATTTTCCATTTATAAAGAACACTATTGCTTATTTTAATCCAATTTACAATACAACCTTTATTTTTTTCC
The DNA here is from genome assembly GCA_963930645.1 of Salticus scenicus. NCBI lineage: Eukaryota > Metazoa > Arthropoda > Arachnida > Araneae > Salticidae > Salticus > Salticus scenicus. Next base: position 147,644,561 of record OZ005650.1, read on the forward strand.
CCCCCAAGGTGAAGAATTAATTATAAAATTAATTGAGACTAGAAAACACTGACAATACTAAAAAATTATTATATTCAGCACCTGAATCTTAAAAGTTCTATAGTTCTAAAGGTTCCATGGCAAGTTCTATAAAAATGTTACTATTTTAGAGTTTTTTTTTTTTTTTTTTTTTTTTTAACTAAATAATATGAATAAAAATCAAAACTTATGCCTAGTGATACTCTTAAACTTATGATAATCAAAACTTATAAATCAAAACTCAAATACTTATATGAATAAAAATCAAAACTTATTAAAGCTAAGCTTTGATCATAACTAGTAATACTCAACTAGCAAAACTTTGATCATAATTAGTAATAATTTAAACTAACAAAACTAATATGCTGTGGTCACCACAAGACTATCTTTGATATCACCGTACACAAATTATTTATTAAAATTATTTTATATGATAAATGCAGATGATTTTCACCTCAGAGAGGTATAGCACAAAATATGAAAAGAAACTCAATTTTGTGCTGACGTCTGAGGAAATTACCTTTTTTTTTTGTTTGTTTGCTTCGTTAAAAATGAAAAAAAAAAAAAAAAAAGAATCAATAAATGTCACAGATTTACAGTTCAACCACTCGTTCTTTTAGTTCTTTAGAAAGATGCTCATATTGAAAATTTACACCTCTCAGAGGATACTTTCATTTTGAAAGAACAGGAAGAGAACAATTCTCCTACATATATGCACATTTATTTATTTATTTACTTAATATTACAATTATCAATAAATCTTATTAATTTCACAAATATTTGTTAAAAATAATTCTCATTACCTATGTACATTTTTATGAAATTTTCTCCTAACTGTCATGTTAAAATTTTTTGGAAAAATGGGATAACAGTGTCATTTGTTGAGCAATTGATCCCCCGTATGTAATCAGTACCAGTTTAGGTCAAAGTCAACTAAATACTAAGTTTGGTTGGATTTTGTTCACTGATTTGTGAGATACAGTGTCCATAAAATTTTTTATACACATAGACAGAGAGATATTTTCTAAAAATGATTAAATAGTGTCCAGTATCTCTAAAAACATGTAAATCCATCGAAAACCAGGTTTAAAAAATTTCAAGAAAGTATGGGGACACTAATATCAGGGGTGAAATTGCCTAATATTTAAGAACCCTATAAAGTGCATTCTGGGTGTAGAACGAGAGTGAATACTTACTAATGGTATATCAGTATTATTAAAAGTATTTATTTGTACTTATAACATGTGACATTTTCTTAACACATTATAAAACAAGTTAAACATTCAATATTACGATATTCAATACAAAATTATTTTGCATAATTAAAATGAAACTCAGTGACAGCAAGATTTTAAAAATTCTGAAAAGTTTCATTCCTATAATGTTCTTTAGAATTTATATGAATATGTGTCTCTCATATTACAAGTCTATCAACAAATTTCAAAAGATTTTACAAGACTTTTTGAAACTATAAATTCAATCTTTAAAAAATGATCAGGGCATACTCTTATTTATCATTTGAAATCAGTTAAACTGATTGTTGATGTTGTTTTTTTTCTTAAGAAACAAGCACTACTCTTTAACTACATTTCATGCGACCATGGAAACCTCTGCGCAAGTGCGGATTCAACGAGTCCACTAGTAAAATAGGGGAGACAAGCTTTTCGTTGAGAGAAAATAAGTGATAAGGGAATACCGAATGACTGGATGTTAACTAAATTCAAACCTGTTGGTCAACTTGGAAACCTTTCAAGATTTTCGACTTGTCCTCACTGCTAGGCGTAGGAAACGTGGTTACACTATACTTATGTTTCTGCTTTTTATATTTCTTTTAATACATATAATTTCAAATTCAGATTGCAATTTGATGCTCAGTAAAAGATAAAAGTCATTATAGTCTGTTCAAGCAAGGTAAACTGATTTAAGAAGTAAACAGGCTACCCCAGGGGTGAAACTACCTAGCATGTAAAAACCCTGAAACTACTACCTGCATGCAGATAGGGGAGACTTATTAATAATATATCATATGGCTATTTCCCAATAAGTGATATTTTGAGAATTCTCAATATAAGACACAAATTAAACATTTAAAATGAGAAATTTCTATAAAAACAAAATAATTTACCATAAAGTTCAGAAAAAGCAAAATTTTTAAAAACCCTGATAACAGGGATAGCCCCTTAGAAGTTTCACCCCTGTTACGCAAGTATTCTCTTTTTGTGCCTTTCTTGGGGAAATGGCAGCTTTGTTAACCATAAAAAATGTGTTAAGATTAAAATTCACAGAAATTGAAAATAACTATCTATGTGAGACATCAATAATGTTGACCTGTAAATGTAAGTATATTATAACATTTTGAATCATGAATTGTACAAAAAAATGTAAATCTTCATCTGTGACTACAAACAAACAGTTACGCTGGAAAAAAAACATATAGACACAAAAATTGAAACCTAAAAAAGGTATGGAAGGCATCTCTTCAACTCGGGAATGGGGCCTAGGATATTCCCAGATTGGAGAGAATGCAAGAGGACGGCGAACATCAGGACTACATCCCTGCAGGAAGATGCAATCCCGATACAACCGTACGAAGGGATTAAAGGTAAGTACAACTCTATTTTTTTTTTTATACATATTGAAATAGGTCAGTTGCTAAAAATAAGGCAATGAAAACAAAAATGAGAGGTGAATATAAATCAAAAGCATATATAAATAAATATGAACACAAGACGAGCTTTTTTATAGCTGTATGAATAAAATTATTGCTGTATATGTCAATAAAAATCTTTTTTTTTTATAATACATAAACATAAGGTCAGTGCCTTGTTTGAAATAATTCTGCCATTTAGAAAAACTTATTAAAATATTTTATGATATATGCAATCAATAATTGATGCCTTGGCAGTCCAATAAATATGTAATATTTGATGTTAAAAATAACCCTTGTATTAACTTCTTATTTTGATTAACATTCTCTAGCAGATTTAGAGTTCAACATATTAGTTCATGATCACTCATTTGCATAATAGTGATCTAAGTCCTGAAGAGGTCTATGATAAGTATATTTTTAAATAAGTAATACACACAAAATAACATCTAGTATTTCCGAATAATATATATGAATCATACCAAAATAAATGAGATTACACATAAAAACTAATATATATATACATATAGCTACAGTAAAGCCTAAAGATAACAGTTTTGAAATTGACTATTGGTGAACACAAATAATAAAACTGTTCAGATGAAATTGAGAAAGTAAACATAAACATTTTTTTTTTTTTTTTTTTTTTTTTTTTTTTAAAATTATGTGTTTTGCTAAGTATAGTAAGAAAATATTAGTAAAAAATTAAACCATCTGTTAAGCAAATTGTACACATCTAAATTTAAGATGCACTTGAATAATTTGGTAATGAGAAGTAAAAAAAAATAATGTCACCCTTTTTTTTTTTTTAACAAAAACAATTGGTTAAGAAAGTACGAATTTTTGGTTACCTCTTGTAACGTGTAACCAGGAAATTGTGTAACCATAAAATACTATTGAATATATCATAAGATTGGAATGGTGAATTGAATGCACACCATCGAATGTAACACAAATAGAATCTGTTTAGGTCAGTAAATTGTAAATAAAAAAAATTCAAGCCACATGAGGACCATGTGTCCATGAGAAACACTATATAAGTGTACAGTAACATGTGAATACTAGTACTGAGATTGAATAAAAAAAAATCGTGACATAACATGAATAAATCTATTAAGTATAAGTAAATGACATAGTATAAGAATGTGTGAAGTGTAAATAGATTGAATATTATCACAAAAATAAAATTGAAACGTGTGGATGTGTAAATGTGAAAGTCATGTAAAAGTTGGCATAGTATATAAAACTATGAGAAAAATACAAAAAGAATTAACCAAGTTGACTCAACTGTGGAAGTACACATGAACCAAAATGTAGAGTAAGTGGATCTACCGATGGTAAAAATTGTTCCTCCTAAGTGCAGCTATTGTATAGACCACAAACAATACAACAATGAACATTGCACCTCACAAAAGAATCAAACCAGATAAAATCTAATTGCATCTAGCAAATAAATAAAATAACTATGGAATGTGTGTAAAAGTAATATGTGTAAGTAAAAAGGAAAATAATTCCCCTATTGCATAATTGTAACTAGAAGCACACTAAAGGCCATAACAAAAAAAACTATTGAAATGTATGAAATTGGATGTGTATGTAATAAATGATGAAGAATAATTCTCCTATTGAATACATATAGACAAAAGCAAATCAAGAGCTATGAAAGAAAAGAAAAATCAACCTGTAACAATCTATGAAATCTCACCACCAAATTGCCTCCTCCAAAACAACTGGTGAATGTGAGTGAAAATGTGTAATTTGTGAATAGGTACAGACGTTTACGCCTTCCAAAATAAACGCTGCCCAAAAATGTGTGTAAAATAAACTATTGAACATAGTTGAACAAGTTGAAGTCTAAAATCTAACACAGAACAAGAAAAACTAAAGTCTAAAAGTGTGTAAATTAATGAAAACATAAATAAAGTTAAATGAATGTAAATAGTTGTGAATAAACGTAAATAAAAATATTTTGAAGACTCCTAACCCAATGCATTGGAATGTGCAGGTTATACGGAGATTTGAAAAAAAGAGTTGAAGTTTTGAAAATGAAAAAAAAAATTTGAAGTTATGTGACACTAAACACAATTTTAAAAACACCTATGTGAAAAACAAATAAGTTTATGAAAACACATGCGTAAACAAAAAACGAATCTATTGATTTATGATATAAAAATTCTAAATGAGTGACATTATAATGTGAGAAAGCAAAAAAAAATGTACATAAAGAACTTAATTCTTCATAAAAAGTCATTCTATTAATATGAATATAAATATAAAATAGTGAAAAAGACTTGTTTGTGTAATATATCTAAATGAATGAAAAAGGAAAATTGTATCTGATAAGCCTAAGATTTATGCATAAGACATAAGTTAAGCCATTCATATAAACATGTGATAAATGAGGAAAAAAAAAAAAACATAAATACACTAAAATTCAGACTTTGTAGCTATTAAAAGTTGACAAAAAAAAAACATTAAGAAATTAAAAAAATGTGTATATATGAGTAAAGTTACGTAAACAATAAGGTAAATACAACATAAAAAGTTTTCATGTAGTATGGCTTGATGTAGAGCCACCACGATTGACTGAAAATCAATATTGCTCAAAATTGTGGCTTTTACTGCAATTAAAAATTGGCTACTTTCCATATATATGTATAAATAAATTGTAAGAGATGAAAAATAAACAAATAGTCACATCTCGTGACTTATTAAAAAAAATAAATCATGATACTTAGAAAATCCAAGAAATATATACATTTCTCTACACAAAATAATACATAATAAAAACGATAATTCAGAAATGTGTATCATGAATCAATGTTAAATAACAAAAAAAACAGAGCTTGTGAAAGTCTCTAATACTGGAACATATATATATACAGCACACCTAAAAGTATTTATGAAGAAATTTTGTTGCTGGCCGAACATTAAAAGAAAAAAAAAAAACGAAATCCATATCATCAATGATAATATATATATATATATTTTTTTATATATTACCACATTAAAAACAACACACAAAATAAACTGAACTTAAAAATTTTAAGTTATTGTAATGAAAAAAACAACATGTAAATCTTATCATAAGAAATGACATTAAAAAAAATATTCATGCAGTACGATACTCAAAATAATACATCCATTTTTCACTTTTCAAAAATGTCCGAATATAGCGGAACCATGATGTTAATTTTTATTTTTATAGTCTATTGACTTGAACCATAGGATGAGTGTAATTAAATGATAAGAAAAAGGATACATTTAATCTGGATTTTTATCTGAATACTTCTTCACATGCAATCATCTGATTAGGCAACCACCTCACGTCAAACTGCCGATCTGTCCGGCAGGTCTGAGCAGTTTATCGCAGCATCCACGGGTAAATAACCGCATCCAGTCACTACCAGAAAATACTCACAAACGACTGCAGGAGAAATGAAATTAAGAATCCGGTAAATATGACTTCTATTGTATTATCAAAAAGCTGTTGAAGGAACGATGTATCGGTGAAATCCAGGCATGCATAGTCTTACTTAAATGTGCAGAATTAACGGACAAGTTCCAGTTGAAAAATATGGAAAAATGATCTTAGATGCAGTAATTTTAAATGATCTTCTTCTTCAAGCTGAAATCTAAGTTTTTATATTTTTATCTTCTATTATTTTAATTCCATTTTATAAAACAGGCACATCGTGCGAAAAAAAACACGACTCCATAATGTCGTGATGCATTGCTTGGGGTATTAATAGATACCTGTATAATAGGCTTAGGGAAAACCATCCACGTGATCGTATTCTGAGAACAAAGTTCCATCGTCTTTATACGTTAGTGGAATCTATTTCAGGAAAGTTTATTTTGCAGAAATGCAAGATGAAAAGTTCTGAGGGAATGCTGAATGCAATAACCCAATGCTTACGAAGAAATCGCTAGTGATGTACCGCAAGGAGATGTACATTAAAAAAATAAGGAAAGTTCTTACCACCATTTTGCAGAAGAAAGAAGACCAGACAAAAGTTGAAAATTAATTTCTTTTTATTTACTGGGCATCATCAAAAAGGACTGGGACTTGAATCCATACATCGTCATCACCAAACTTGTCTCGGCTGCTCCTAATGCTAGGGATCGTGAAACATTTTGAATCCATGTCGATCCGTGAGATGAGTCGATTGATTTCCACATAAATTGTTAAACACGTTATATTAAGTTCTATTGATTCGAAGTGCTAACTTATTTCATAAAATTTAGTTTATTATAGAGTTATAAATTGTAATTGTAATCGGCAGTTGTCCTCACGCGGTAAAAATCCGCAAAACGCACGAGGCGCGAGCGCGGCCACCCCGTATCACCTACGCTGGGTCTCTCTATCAAGTCCTCTCTGAGTGTGTGAGAGTTTTTCGGCAGACGCTAGTCAGCTTCCCCAAAACGTCACGGCGCTCAGAGCCAATCGCCGTTGTTATCCAAACTTACTGGATATCTAAAGTTAGCAGAGGTTTAAAAAAAACAATTCTCCATCTAAAAACTTACAGTGGAAAGTGTGATTTGAATTTGACTTGGATGAAAATTTAAAGTGTATGACACGATTGAAGACAAGATAAATTTACGTTATAATTTCAGTTTTATTAAAAACTTTGAACAAAATATAAATTTAACAACAACAGTAATAAAGTTAACAAAAGTTAACAGTATATTAAATTACAACTTATTCAACCCAGCTCAAGTGTTTTTTATAAAAACTTAAAACATTTTACCATGGCAAAGAAAAACCAAAAAAAAAAAATGTAACACTGAGGAAGGCATTAGTAACATTTAACATAAACGAAAATAAACACCGGCGGAGTAAAATCATATTAAAAGACAATTTACATCGTCCAAAAGCTGACGTGACACAAAACTAAATGTGAGCAATACCACATGCATAATCAGCGATATTTATAGTAAAACAACAACCGGCAAAGACAACGCCTACATCCGGGAATCAATAATCTTATGCGAGGATGATACAAGGAACGCCGGAACGAGTTCACCGTCTACCGAAAAATTCCAGCAATTAAATATTCCATACTAAAGTATAGCTCTAAGAAGAGTGATCAACCAAGCATTCCAGGCTAAAGTATAGCTCTGAGAAATGGGATCAACTAAGCATTCCAGGCTAAAGTATAGCTCTAAGAAACATGATCAACTAAGCATTCCAGGTTAAAGTATAGCTCTAATAAGCGTGATCAACTTTAAAAAGTAAACAAATGAGGAAAATTACTTTAAGATATTGAACTTCTATTAAAGATTTATTTAACTGATTAAATTGATAAAGGTAAGTTTTAAAAGGAGATTTATATAAGAAATAAAGTTTATATTTAGAGATTTAAGTTAACAAGAAGTATTTAAAATAAAGATATTGTTATTGTATGTAACAAAAGCCCCTCCTCTTGTTAACTTGACATAACGCCAAACAAGCACAGGTATAAATTTAAACAACTTTGAGCTAGGTTAAAAAAAAACACAATTTTTTTCCTTAAGTATAACAATAAATATTCAAATCTTTAAAAGCATCTTTAACACATATATACATATACATTCAACAATAAAATTTAAAAAAAACCACAAAAAGGTTAACTCACTTTTAACATGAAACAAAAATTTACATATAAATTTCATTATCCACAGGTCAGTACAGACGACGTATCAATCACAGATGAAACTTTAAATAATTACGACCACCACTAACAATGGCTATTTCAATACAGTTCAAAAAAAAAGGTTCATTATAAAAATTACCGAATTACAAATACATTTTTCTTATACAAAAATCCATGAATACGTACAAAAATTTAAATCGTTAACTACACACAAGCCAACTACGGCACCTGGAAAAGAATTCTCTACATCTAAGCCATTATAGGCACCTGAAAAAGAAAAACCGCTACATTTAAGCCAGTATATGGCACCTGGAAAAAAAAACTTTACATCTAAGCCACTAAACGGCACCTAAAAAAAACTAGATACATGTTAATTAAAAAAACATGTAAAAAAAACTTATACGGAAATGTATTAAACGTTACAATTATGCAAAATTTCAGAAAAATATCCCAAGTAACCAATCTTAAAATTTGCCTGGCCAGGACTTTCAATAATGGTAACCTTAGGAAAAACAGAAAAATATACATAATTGCAAAAACACAAATACAATTCCAAGATATATATATTATATTAATTATACAGTTACAAAATTTAAGTTTATTTTAATTTATTAAATATGTTTAATATAAAATTTTCAAGATCTTGGCGAGTGAGGGGTTTGGTAAAAACATCGGACAGATTAAGTTTACTTCTAATAAATTTAAGATCAAAAAGATTATCACGAACAAGATCCCTTACAAAAAATAATTTGACATCAATGTGTTTAGATCTGTAATTTTCAATTGGAGATTTGACAAAATCGATTGCTGATTGACTATCCATATTTAAAACAGCTTTACATTCAACTTTAGGAATTATGTTACTATCAACACACTCATTTAAAATACGATCAAACCACATTAAATTTTTCGCAGCCTCCGTCATAGCCACAAATTCTGCCTCCATTGTTGAGAGGCAGACAGATTTTTCTTTGAAAGTTCTCCAATCTATAGGGGATTCATCCAACAAAACAATTTGACCGCCCATAGAAGTACGATCATCTTTATTTGCAGCGAAATCAGAGTCTGAATAAACTATAAGTTGTATTCTTTTACAATTTAATTTTAATTTAAAATGACTGGTATAATGAACATATCCTAATAATCTTAGTAAGCCATCCCAATGTGTTTTTCCAGGATTAGATTGAAACTGACTATAAATATTCACAGAGTAACAAATATCAGGGCGAGTTCTATTTGCAATAAAAGCTAAACATCCAAGTAAACTTCTGTAAGGAATTGCTGACATTTCTTGAATTTCATAATCATTTTTAGGACAATTTGACTTAGAATAAACTACGCCTTTACTTATGGGAAGAGTTGAAATAGGGTATTTAAAACTTTTAAATCGGTCACAAACTTCTTCAATATACTGATGTTGATGAATTTCAAGTTGACCGTTTATTTCTTCAAACTCGACTCCTAACAACTTCTTGGTTTTTCCCATAATTTTAAGGTCAAAATGACTTTTAAGCAAATTCAAAACTTTATCAATTGTTTTACTATATTTACTAAAAATGACAATATCATCAACATATAATAAAAGAATAACTTCATAATTATATAGATAAACACAATTACATGAATTAAATTTAACAAAACCTATTTTTATCAAAACTTTATGGATTTCAAAGAACCACTCGCGACCTGATTGATGTAAACCGTACAAAGCTTTATTTAATTTACAATATAAATTTTCCTTTCCTGGTTGAATAAATCCTGCTGGCTGAGACATAAAAATATTTTCAGTTAAAGGGGCATATAGATATGCACTAGTTATATCACATTGAATATGGGTCCAATTTAAAAAACTTACGAGCAATGAGAAAAAGAATCTAATCACAGCAAAATTGACCACAGGACTAAAAGTCTCGTCGTAGGTTTCCCCTTTGATTTGACTATAGCCCTGGGCAACAAGTCTTGCTTTATAACGAATGATATTACCTTTTTCATCACGCTTAATCGCAAAAACCCATCTGTTACCTACAGGATTACAGTTCTGTGGTAAACTAGTAAGCTCCCAAACTTCCCTTTCTTTCATTACTTTTAACTCTTTTTCCATTGCCTAAAGCCATTTTTCTTTCTGGGGAGATTTCATTGCTTGCTTGTACGTTTTAGGAACAACAATTTCTTCTAGTCAACTATTATTAAAAACTACATTACTGCTTGGACCCTGTTCAGATACAATACCAGTATAATTGTCACTACCACTGAAATTAAATGTTTCAGGATCATATACAATTTTGTTCTTTTTACAATAGTCCTGAACTTCATTTTGGGATCTAAGACGCTGCGTTTTTCCTTCTTCTTAGTAGTAAATATCTGTCCTATCTCCTGTTTGTCTAGGAACAGCTTTTCTATACCAGTTAACAACCCTTAAAACATCACACCCCTCCTCTAAACTGTCTTTGTCCTGAATATCAGAAGGGAAAGAGGTCGCACTTCTCATATCTTCTACAGCATTTTCCTCCGAAACAGAATTCGGGAAAAGTGGGACAAAGAACTGAGTTTGGGGCTCCAGCACTGCTCCACTGCTACTATTCGGATCTATATACTTGGCTTTCTCGTTAAATCTAACATTAAGTGTTTCAATTATTTTGTCTGATTCAGGTAGCCATATTCTGTATCCTCTAGTCCTAAAAGCATAACCCACCATAACACCCTTTGTTGCTTTAGGGTCTAATTTATAACGTTTTTGTCGTGGGATACCTACATAGGCTAAAACACCAAATGGCTTTAAATGCCGGACTGAGGGTTTGTTTCCAGTATATAGTTCTAAGGGAGTTTTAGTGGAGTTTGTGTTACAGGTCCTATTCCAAGTGTAAACAAAATAAGTTGCTGCTTCTGGCCAAAAATTCTGTCCTAAATTACTTTCCTGTAGTAAAGTTCTGATACCATCGGCTACAGTTTGGTTATAGCGTTCAACAACGCCATTTTGCTGTGGAGTATACAAATTTGTCAATTCATGTTTAATTCCTTTAGAAGCAAAGAAATCTTCAAGGGTATTTGACATGAATTCCTGTCCATTATCACTACGAAAAGATTTCACTCTACTTCCAATCAAATTTTCAGCACGCGTAATATGTCTAATGATAATATCAGCGGCATCTGATTTTAACTTAATTGGGTAAAGAGCAACCTTTCTAGAAAAATCGTCAACTATGGACAAGAAATATTTTTCTCCATGTTTCCCCTCAACATGAGAAGGACCCCATAAATCAGCAAAAATTAAATCAAGTGGCTGTGTTGATCTGATAAAACCAGTAGACTTATGAGAAATGTGTCTAAACTTATTTAATTTACAAACTTCACATTCAAAATTTTTATCATTTAGACCAGAAACACCTTTTACACTATTTTCTTTACAAGTATGAGTCAAAATATCAGGACTGATATGGCCAAAACGTCTATGCCAAAGTTGCATTTTATTCCCTTTTTCTAAATTCAAATTTTCAAATTTTACATGTCTTATTAACTTTAGGAATTTTAGGATATAGATAATAAATTTTATTCTTTAAGTAGGCTTTAAACAAAAATTCATTGTCACGATATATTTTAACCTCACCCCCACCACCTTTATATATACAACCTTTTTTATCCAAAGCAGGACCAGATATTATATTTCTCCTCAATTTAGGAGAGTACATAACATTTTCTAAAGTGAATATTCTCTGACCAAACCTCAATTTTATTTTCCCCATTCCCTCAATTTCAAAATTTACATCTTTAACAGCTACAGTCATGTTTTCGTTAATTAAAGGTTTATACTTGAAGAATAAGTCCCTTCTGGAACAACAGTGATGAGATGCCCCTGTATCAAAAATCCAAGAACATCCCTCTTCAGATTCAGTAGAGTTAGAATGCATAATAAATAAAATATTTTTTGACTTACGTCTATTTCGACGAGCTCTTCCTCCAGAAAAACCAGACTGTCTAGTATCATATTGAGGTCTGTTGGGGCTGTAACTTGCGTCATGATGAGGTCTATCAGTACTAAAACGATCTGGTGACTTGAAATTTCTATGTTTATAACTTGGACTAAAGCCTCTCCTATAGGCACTCCTGGAATCCCTGGGTTGGAACTGTCTTTCACTACCTTGGCGATGATCGGTGAAACCATTATCTTGACTACTTTTAAGTCTGCAAATAGCCTAATGGTGGCCAAATTTCCCACAAAAGGTGCAGTTTTGTCGAGAAGTTACTATATTTACTAAACCTGGCGTTTTTACTTTGTCATTATCACGAAGATTTAAACGTGCCTCCTCAGCGGACAATTCATTAACAATATCACTGAATTTAAATTTTTCTTTTGGCCAACGCAGTATATTTTGGACAATACTATCAAAACTGCTCGGTAAATATCTAAGCAACTGGAAAGAAGTATAAGTATTGTCATCAAATTTTTCATTTAAATCCTTGAGCTGGTTTGAAAGTCTAAGTAATCTGGCAGCATAAAGTGAAATATTTTCATTTTGTTTAATTTTACATTCAAATAATTCAGAAAATATTTTCATATGAAATGACCTCGAATCCGGCAAGTAGTTTAATTTAAGTGCATCCCAAGCTTTGATCGGATCATCATAATTTTCTACCAATTTCCGGAATTCGGGTTGAATATTTAAATATAATGTAGCTAAAACGTTATCTGATCGGGTCTTAAATTTGGCTATTTCCTCATCGGAAATTTTTTCGGACTCTTTCGGAATTGACTTACGTTGATCTATTATATCCCAAAGTCCGTAACTAATTAACAGATATTTTATATCAGCAGACCAACTGCTATAATTGGTGGCATTAAGTTTTTCAATAGTATAAGCAGATTGAGCCATAATGAAACACTACAAAAAAACAATAGCCCCTCCGAATCAGATACACGTTTAAAAAAAAATTGCTCAGATTACAACAACAGATTAAACTTCCAAGTCAAAAAAAAACTATAGGCTGGGCTGGGCCCATAACCACTTGTTATCCAAACTTACTGGATAACTAAAGTTAGCAGAGGTTTAAAAAAAACAATTCTCCATCTAAAAACTTACAGTGGAAAGTGTGATTTGAATTTGACTTGGATGAAAATTTAAAGTGTATGACACGATTGAAGACAAGATAAATTTACGTTATAATTTCAGTTTTATTAAAAACTTTGAACAAAATATAAATTTAACAACAACAGTAATAAAGTTAACAAAAGTTAACAGTATATTAAATTACAACTTATTCAACCCAGCTCAAGTGTTTTTTATAAAAACTTAAAACATTTTACCATGGCCCAGAAAAACCAAAAAAAATAAAATGTAACACTGAGGAAGGCATTAGTAACATTTAACATAAACGAAAATAAACACCGGCAGAGTAAAATCATATTAAAAGACAATTTACATCGTCCAAAAGCTGACGTGACACAAAACTAAATGTGAGCAATACCACATGCATAATCAGCGATATTTATAGTAAAACAACAACCGGCAAAGACAACGCCTACATCCGGGAATCAATAATCTTATGCGAGGATGATACAAGGAACGCCGGAACGAGTTCACCGTCTACCGAAAAATTCCAGCAATTAAATATTCCATACTAAAGTATAGCTCTAAGAAGAGTGATCAACCAAGCATTCCAGGCTAAAGTATAGCTCTGAGAAATGGGATCAACTAAGCATTCCAGGCTAAAGTATAGCTCTAAGAAACGTGATCAACTAAGCATTCCAGGTTAAAGTATAGCTCTAATAAGCATGATCAACTTTAAAAAGTAAACAAATGAGGAAAATTACTTTAAGATATTGAACTTCTATTAAAGATTTATTTAACTGATTAAATTGATAAAGGTAAGTTTTAAAAGGAGATTTATATAAGAAATAAAGTTTATATTTAGAGATTTAAGTTAACAAGAAGTATTTAAAATAAAGATATTGTTATTGTATGTAACAGATCCATTGCGGAGGCGCGCACCGAGAGAGGGGGAGAGGGTGAACCTCGATTGAAGTTCCACTGAGGGAAAAATCTGCGTGTAGCCGGTGAGCAAACTTGCAGGGGCGGAATGGGAGAATGATGAGACTTAATGGAATTTAGCCTGAATCTTAAATAATGGATCGATTTTGATAATCTTAATGAGAAATTGATTAAAATTAAAGAAACACAATGTCGTGTTTCACGACATTGATGCAAATATTTGAAGAAATTGTGAAATAAATACATACATACATACACAGTATATAATTATTATTTTGTAATTTTTTCAAGTATTTGTCATTTTACTAATACTATATAGTGAGAGATACATATAATTATAATAAACAAAAGCAAATAATTTACATTACTGCAATTTTACTGGGAGAAAAAAAAAAGAAATGAATAATTATGTCACAAATATTGATATTTGTAATAATATTTACACAAATTTATATAAGCAATATTAATGAATATTGTATTTGTTTTGAAAGATACATATCGTTAATTATTATACTTTTTTTTAAAGCATAATATTTAAATTATTATCTTGAAATAAATAAATAAATAAAATTTATAAATGTACAATTCTAAATAAATATGAGAATATATATGTATAAATTTTAAATATTAATTCTTAAATACACATTTTTAATTTTTTTTTTTTTTTTTTTTAATACATAAACTTTATTGCCTAGCTATAACTATTTATTTTAATTTACATGATTTAAAAAATAATTTTAAAACAGTCTCTGTAAAATAACAGATAAATATGTCTTGGACAATTATATGAATAAAAATAAATTGACCATTTAATTTAGACAAAGATTCATATATTTTTTATTGTCAGAAAATTTTAAAGGTACTGAAATTTCCATTTCATATAGCTAATGCTAATTTTTTTTTTTTTTTTTTTTTCATTAAAATAAAAAAATTTTGGCATAAAAATACTTTTAAATAATAATTACATTGTACTAAGAAAGTAGAGGTTGCAAAATGGAATGTATCATAATTTTAGGTTTTAGACAGTTTAAAACCACCTGTCCCATTCAAAACCATATTTGGACATCTTAAACCCCAACCAAGACAGACAGATTTCCATTACCTATTATATATAATTTTATGTATGTTGCACGTAATATGCTCATCAAACTTTTAAGTACTTCATAGTTGGAACATATCACTTTAAAAAAATTTAAAATGAATAAAACAAGGCTTTAAAATGAGCTCTGTCTACAAAATAGAGGACAGCTTATTATTAAGACCAACTATCGTCAGACTGCAAAAACTCATATGTATCCTATTTTTCCAAGATCAAAACAGTTTTCAACTTAGACAGTTCTTTACACCCCCCCCCCCTTTAAATTTAGAATATTTGGCAAAAATTTAGCAATCTAGCCATTTAACAATCAAATTACTTAGTTAGGTGAATAATGTATAAAGGTGGTCAACTTAGCAGATTTCATTTTAGTACATTAAAAGATTTTAAAGTAATATTTTTTACATTAATTCTGAAAAATTTGCTGAACCAACTTCCACAAAAGAGTTGCCATGAAGGTTAACTCAGCGAGATTCAACAAAAAAAAAGTAACAACCAATCCTATGCAATCTTGGTTAAGTCACATTTGCAAATCAAAAACAAAAAGTTCTATGATTTTCTTATTTTATTTATAAATATATAAAATAAATCTGTTTTATACTTCATTAGAAAAGCATAAAAAGTGGAATTTAATTACAGCTAATAAGACATAAAAATAAGGAGTAGAATCAAAATAAGCATATTTTTACTTGTCAAAAATGGTACAGAAACTAGCGGAAAAGGTTTTGTCTCTATAAAAATAGAATACTCAGGCTATTATTGATTTTCATGAGATTAATTATCCTTTTCAACAAATTAACTGTATGATGAAACCTTATCCTCAAGATAAAGGAATTTAATGTGCAATACACAAGCAAATACAATTTAAATAGTACAACAAAACACATTTAAATAAATAATAAAAACAAAAATAAGAAGAGGTGCAAAGAAAAAAATATTTACCAGAGAGACCTGATAAAATATTTTGCAAATCACTCAGCTGGATTGAACTAGCTGCTGTTGTTGCAGGAGTAGGAGTTGTGCTGGCAGGAGTTGAAGAAGACTGGGTAGTGCTAGCAGTTGTACTTCTCGAAGGCTGAGTTGTTTCAGTCAAACTTTGAGATTCGGAGTTTGAAGATGCAGACTGACCACTTGAAGGTCTGCTAGTTCCTAAAATGGTGCTCAGGCTTGGCATACCACTCATTCCTCCCACATTACCTAAGAATAAAAATTACTTCTTAAAACAAAGACAGATTTCATATCTATATATTAAAATGCAAAAATGAAATCTATTGTATGCTTTAAACATATTAATTAAAGAGATATCACTCGAAAGGTATGGTTCATGTCAGTCTGAGAAAAAAAATATATATATATTCTCTTATAATGTTAACATGGAATTTAAAAATACCTCTATTTTTAACCACTTTTTCACTTTATACACGTAATTCTTTGTATTTAAAATTCCTTTCACTTTAATCACCTGCTTTCGTTAGCAGCAGCTTTTAAAAATGTGTATATAATTATTTTATTCATTTAAATTAGGGCTGCACCGATTAATTGGTTCAGTTAATCAATCAATGCTTAGTCCCGATCAATTTTTTTAATCGATTAATTTGATTAAAAATTTTCAAAATCTGATTAAAATTTTCAAACTACGAATTAAAGTAAAAATGTTGTTCTGCCTACAAAATATTTTTTCTCATATTTTGCTAACAAACATTCTAAGAAATATCCATCAAATAATGAAAAAGCAAAGATATATATAAATAAAAATGAATAAATAAAAATAAAACCTCTCAAAAGAAGTTGTTGCACTTTTGTTGATACAGAAAAGGTGGAGGACAGTTGTTAAACAAAATGCAGCTTTATGTGCATGCTGGAGCAACACCACCTGTCTATAGCTTTCTACAGAAAGTGTTGGCTAGGGTAATAGTATTCTCAGAAACAAGAAGCTTTCACAAAATGAAAATTCTAAATATATATATAAAAAAAAAATAAAAAAAAAAAAAGTCCCGATCAATTTTTTTAATCGATTAATTTGATTAAAAATTTTCAAAATCCGATTAAAATTTTCAAACTACGAATTAAAGTAAAAATGTTGTTCTGCCTACAAAATATTTTTTCTCATATTTTGCTAACAAACATTCTAAGAAATATCCATCAAATAATGAAAAAGCAAAGATATATATAAATAAAAATGAATAAATAAAAATAAAACCTCTCAAAAGAAGTTGTTGCACTTTTGTTGATACAGAAAAGGTGGAGGACAGTTGTTAAACAAAATGCAGCTTTATGTGCATGCTGGAGCAACACCACCTGTCTATAGCTTCCTACAGAAAGTGTTGGCTAGGGTAATAGTATTCTCAGAAACAAGAAGCTTTCACAAAATGAAAATTCTAAATATATATAATAAAAAAAAAAAAAAAAAAAAAAGGGATTGAGATTTCCACTATCCCTCTGATGGGGGAAATATCAACAAAGTTCCACAATATCTTCAAGCGTTTATTGTCTGTTCAGAATTACTGATAGTAACTATTGAAGTAGAAACAGAAAATAACATTCTGTGTTCCAGTCCGAAGTGACAAAGAAGAACTAAAATATAAGAATTTGAGATTTTTGTGATAATGATATGTAGTTTTGAGAATTCATTTTAAAATAGTGACAAGCGAGATGGACAAGGCCTGCAAATATAAAACTAAAATATGCGTAAATTCATTTAATGTTTCTTTCAAAATTAATCAAAAAATTAATTTACTTAAAAAAAAAAAAAAAAAAAAATTGAATAAGTGAAAAATATTTATATAAAATTAACACTTAAAGTCACCAATTATTACTCTGAAAATTTATTTAAATTTCAGTCATGAAACAGATATAATTGATTAGACAAAAATTTTTGAAAAAGAAAAAAAAATTCAGTGAAACATGAATTGTATATATATATATATATATACAATATGAGAGTTTTATTCATCATTGAAACAAAATTATATTAAAAAAAAGTGAAAACCGATTAAAAATCCAATCAATCGATTAATGAACTACGATTAACCCAGTTAAAACTCTTAATCGATTCTCACCCCTAATTTAAATATTTATACTGATGAAGTACAGATACATTGTAATAATATATGAGATAAGCTTGGTTATTCCAGTAAACTCTGCTTCTGCGTAGCACACTTTCAATAATCCAAATCAAATCAAAAATAAACTTCAAAACAGATAGTGTGCATGGATGAGATTAGCAAAAAAAACATGAAAGCTGAAACTGTAGACAAAGGCAGAATATTGAAATGGAATATCAACTAGAATTTTGGCGACAAAATTTATTATATTAGAGTGATAAAAACAATTTTTTTTTTCACTCTCTCTCTTTCTATATATATATATATATATATATATATATATATATGTTACCGCTAAAGTGCAGAAATCAGTTAATCTGCAGATTAGCTGCACATTACCTAGGGCGATCCATTAAAGTGAGGAAAATTGTTTCATTTCTCAAATTACCTAGGTAATCTGCGAATTACCTGGATAATCTGCACATTACCTACTAGGCACTCGTTAAAGTGAAAATAAGATCTCTGGTGTTTAATTTTACAGCACGCTGTGTTGTATTTGTTTTTTTCATTTGGGGGAAAAAAAATAGTTTTCTTTCCTTTTCTTTCTCTACTTATTTTAATCTGTATGTGTTTTATTTTTTATGTGTTTTAAAGTTATATTTGTTTTAATTTTTTTATTTATTTCATCTTTTTTATTCTGTCAGTATAAGTTTGAAGATGTTATGCATTTCTAATATGAAATATAATAACTTTAATAGCTTTCAATAAATTCTATTTTATAAATGAATGTTAGAATTGTAATACAGTAATGATTTCTTTTCAAAATAAAAATATTTAACCATTTAAATAAAATAAAAAAAGGTTTATTAACAACTTATTATTTTTTTTAAAGTTATGCACCAATTTTTAATTTGCTAAAGAAATATTAAATTAGACAATTCAGAAGCATTATTTAAGAAGTATTTCAAATAATTAAAACTGCTTTAATAATTTTTAGAACGTATGAAAATTAAAATGACTGTTTTCCAATGCTTTATTAAACTATATTTTGCAGCATACATATATCTGTACAAGTTTAGAAAATATATTAATTTTACAATTAAAAAAAAAACTTTATTAACACATTTTATGTGATAAACTACAACGAAATTATCTGAAAAAGCGAACAAAATAAAAATAAAAATATAATCATGATATATAAAATATATAAAGGAAACTTGAAATTGAAAGAAACAACAACAAAATGTAATGAAATGCTAAAAAATGCATAAAAATTTCATATTAAGTATTTATTAAAGAAAGCCATAATATTGAATGCATATTTTTCAGAGTTAAAAATTAATACATCTTTTTTTTTTTTTTTTTTTTTTTTTTTTCCCCCCAGTAAGTAATAGTAATTTAAATCAATTTTTAAATAAATTAGTTTTAAAAAGTTGTGTTTTAATAGTTTTATTTCGGGAGGAAATAATTACTGTGTTGTAAATTTTAATATTCATAATTCAAAAGAAGTTAAACGAGATAGAGCTTTTAATTAAGATTACATTTCAATAAGAAAATGCATTGCAGACTCTTATCAAACTTATATTGACAGAATTAAAAAAGAGAATAAATAAAATCAAAATTAAAACAATTACAACTTACTTGTTACTTTAAATTTTGTGTTGGTCATAATAAGAAACCTATAATAATCATGTCTTCGATGCTCCACGTTTTGCGTTTACCAGTTATCATAGCGGAAGCGGAGCGGAAAGGATAAATGTTTTACTTTGTGTTTGAAGGTCATTCGCGTATCTGTATCACATGACTGACGTCATAGTGAATGTAAAAAAAACTAAGGCTCAAAACAAACATTTCAACTTTAACGACACAGACACAGAAGCCACTAATGTGCAGATTACCTAGTTAAAATGCGGAAAACTCTTGATTCCGCATTTTAACGGGTCATTTTAGTTAATTTGCAGATTAGCTAGGTAATCTGCACATTAACGGATTTCGAGCTTTAATGGTAACATATATATATAAAGATTATTCTTTAGTATTCAAATAAGCTGTATTTGATAAGTTGATGTAACAAATGCACATCAAAAGCTCAAATCTGCTGAAAAATATCATCCCTGTGAGTGATAAGAAGTTAAGTGATTTCATCTGAATTTCTGATAAATATTTAGATTCAGGATATTTTGATATTAAAGAAGCACTAACCCCCCCCCCCCAGCCCACCCAAAAAAAAGTATCTTTTCATTTTAACAGTAACTTGATTTTTCACAATTGTTTGATTTTAATATAAGCTATACTTCGAAAAATAATACCTGCAAAATGTAAGAAATGTAAGTACTGACTTAAATTTGAAAATCCTACTTAATTTTTTTTTTTAGAAAGAGTGAAAAATTCTCTTTTAAGTTTTCAATTTCAAACTATTCCAAATAAAATTTTAACAGTAATTTTTTAAACCTTTATTTTATTTTTTACTTTCTCTTATCCATATGTATGGAAGAAAAAGTATTGTTTAGGGTCAAATTTTCAAAAGTGAATCTTTGTTATATTTATTTACACATTTTGAGGTCTCCTGAACATGAAAAACAGGCTTTTTAGTAGTTGGTCTGTATCAGCATATCTCATGAACAAATAATAGCAGGAAGTCCAAACTTGGTATTCTAAATCTGTATCATATAATGATGCAACACTAAACTTTTCGTTGAGATCAAGCAAATGGTTCGTGAACAGGGACATCGAAGAGAATTCAAATAAATACATTACGTCTATGGGGGAAATTGCTGGTAAGTTCAATAACATATATTAGGGATCCCACTCAATTTCAAAAATAAAATTCTCTGCCTTTTCTAGATCCATTTTTATAAAATTCCAGGTCACAAAATTTGGTTCACGACATAAAAGATAGCTTACAACAAAAAAAATTTAAATTAAAATAGCTCATGACATAAAAGAGTACCACAGTACTAGAGATGGGAATGGTCCGAAAAAAACCGGAAACTTTGGGAAAAAAACCAGTTTTTTTCGGTTTTTTTCCGAAGGGGTTTATTTCCGCCCAGAAAAATTGAAAATTTTGAAATTTAATTTTCTTTAAATAACGTATTTAGAAATTATTCCGATGCTCTTTTCTTGAAATATTTTTTCATGTTCAATCTCTTATATGAAAACATTGATTTTTTTAATGTTTATATTTCAAAAATATAAGTTTTAACCATGTAATCAAATAGTAATCCTGAAATATTTAAGCATTTAATGACACCCTTCCCATCACATTCATTTGAAATTACTTATATTCTTTTCAATTTCCTTTATACTTCAGTCTTTTTTCTTGAATATATATCCTTAGTAGAGATGTAAAATTTCTGGAAATTTTGAGGCAGTGGAAAAAAACCAGTTTTTTTTCCGGTTTTTTTCTGGAAAAATTGGAAAAAATGGGAAAATTTGAATTTTTACAGATAAAAATAAGGTTTCTTAGTAGTTATAATACTTTAGAAAATATGAAGTGTTAAATATTTAAAAATACATGCAATCCATATTATATTTTCTTAACAGAAACATACAAAAAGCTTTTACTATTAAAAAATGAGACTTTCTGTTTCATAACTGGCAGTACCTTTCCTTGAACAAAACACCAAAAACTAGTCAAATCATCTTTCAACCATTCATTTTGCATAGGGTGTGAATTATTATGGTTTAGTATGTTTTTAATTATATCAAACAAATTTCTGTTTATTATGATAAAATTTATGAAAGATGTTCTTAAGTTGACCTGATTCATTGGAAACTTTAACCTAACCCGCAGGAAAAATATTCAGTCAACCTAATCCGAACCCTACTCACAAGAAAAATAAATCAAACAACCCAGCCCCCAGGAAAAAAATTCACTCAATCTGACCCATAAGAAAAAAAAAATCAGTCAACCTGAGCCGAACGTAATACGCAACAAAAAAAATTCAGTCAACTAGACCTAAACCTGATTGCATGTCAGGCTTACCGATTTACTGGACCTGATGCTGGACTGTTAATACAGATTTTCACTTGAAATTAATCCCAAAGATAAAATAAAAGTTTAATTTAAAGTTAATTGAACTTCAGAAATTTAAAACAACATTTTATCATTGATTTATTTATTATATATATAAAACTTATTAACTAAGATATAAAGGACATAAGTAGGTTTTTGCACATGTAATTTTTAAAAATTGAGAAATAAATGTTTTGATAGAAAGTAGTTGCTTAGTTTTTTTTTGCTGTTACATGCATTTATATTTATGTGTGTGTGTATAATATATATCCACACACATTAAAATAATACAGTTAGACAAGTGTAAGGATATATATATTTAAAAAAAAAAAAAAAAAAAAAAAAAAAAACGAAAGTACGCCTCGTCGAATCATGTTCTTAGTTAGTCTAAGAACATGAATTGACAAGGATTTATTTAACAAAACACTATTAACTCTACTTTTTTTATATAGGAATTTTCACTAGTGTTCAGATACTTTTGTTACCGACTGTATAAAGGAACTTGAAAAGAACAAGTAATTTCAATGAATATGATGGGAGGGAGGTCATTGTAATACTTAAATATTTCAGGATTACCATTTGATTACATGGTTAAAACTTTATTTTTGAAATATGAACATTATCAGAGTTCAGAGTCAGTGTTTTCATGTAAGATACGAAACATGAAAAAATATTTCACAAAAAAAGCATCAGAATGTAAATATTATAAATTTTTAAACACGTTATTTTATTCTAGAAATTTCAAAATTTTCAATTTTTCCGGGCGGAAATAAACCCCTTCGGAAAAAAACTGGTTTTTTTCCCAAAATTTCCGGTTTTTTTCGGACCATTCCCATCTCTAATCCTTAGACTTGTCTAACTGTATTATTTTAATGTGTGTGGATATATATTATACACACACACATATATACATAAATGCATGTAACAAAAAAAAAAAAAAAAAAAAAAAAAAAACTAAGCAACTACTTTTTGTTAAAAAATGTGTTTCACAATTTATAAAAATTATATATGGAAAAACTACTTTATTGACTCAGATGTAAAGGACATAAATCAAGTTCAATTAACTTTAAATTAAGTTCAATTAACTTTAAATTAAACTTTTATTTTACCTTTGCAACTGGATTAGGTTCATTGAATTTTTTTCCTGCTGGTATGGTTAAGTTTTCAATGAGTCAGGTCGACTTAAGAACATCTTTCAAAAAATTTTATAATAAACAGGAATTTTTTTGTTATAATTATAAACATGCTATATATTCCCATAATTAAATTATACATGTGCACAAATTATTACATACATATCACAGAAAGGCAATAAACAAAGAGAAATCATATATATACATGTATGTATATATACTAAACTTAAAGCATATTTTTGTACTCTTGAAGAACACAACACACATAAATGGTTAAAAACTATTAATCTCTTTTTCAGATTTTTAAATTTTTAACTTAGTGTATCAGTAAATCTATTTTAATTTCTTTTTAAATTATTATTTACTAACTCTGTGACAATGAAAATTTATTTTATTTTATAACTTTAAAAAGTTTTGCATTATTTTCATGTGAATCATTAAATTTTATTTAATTTTCAGGTTTCGGATATAAAGAAATCAAGTTCGGGTCTATAAAAAAAAAATTTTAAAAAGTCGGTTTGATTCTAATCTAAATTTATTATATTAATGCTGCTAGGAGAAGATCATTCCGTAGGAATGCACACTCTATGCAAAATTAATGTTTGAATGATGATTTGACTAGTTTTCTGTGTTTTTTACAAGGAAAGGTACTGGCATTTATGAAACAGAAAGGCTCATTTTTTAACAGTAAAAGCTTTTTGTATGTTTCTGTTAAGAAAAGAAGAATATAGATTGCAAGTACTTGTAAATATTTAACGCTTTATATTTTCTAAGATATTATAATTGTTAAGAAACCCTATTTTTATCTGTAAAAATTCAATTTTTCCCATTTTTTCCAATTTTTCTAGAAAAAAACCGGAAAAAAACTGTTTTTTTTCCACCGCCTCAAAATTTCCGGAAATTTTACATCTCTACACAGTACATTTTTAAACTGCATATTCAAAATTTATTTTCCGGTTTATATCATCATATTTCCAAGTCTTGGGCAATAAATTGCAATTTTTCCTGACATTTCCCTGATTTTTTTTACTAATTTCCCCAGTAGCAGAAACGATGCAGCATGGCAATGAGTGCTGCAGATTGTTTAAAGCTTTGGAGATTAACAGCTCAAACAGGAAAGCTAAGTTTAAAAATACTTAAATATAATTTTGCAATATGTCTTTAGATTACTTACTTGTTGCATATTCTTAATTTATTTTCTTTTTTAGATATAAATTTTACACACTTTATTAACTGCTATACTTTTCTTCTAATATCTAACTTGGTCCGGCATTTCTGGTAAGAAAGTGTTTCATCTACTTTATTCCCTATGACTAACAACATTATTATAGTTATTTAAATAGCAATAGTCTTTGTGGACTAATAACAAAAACAATAGTAAATTTACCCAAGAGTTGAAGCAACTGTTGTTGGCTCATATTGTTTAAAAGACTCTGCAAATCGGCATCTCCGAGAGAGCTTAAATCTGAAGTCAAACCACCACCTTGAGAGGGAGTTGAAGAACCACCGACAGACCCACTGTTTCCACTTCGAGATGATCCACCAGCAGGAGGATTATTTAAATACTGATTGACTTTACAACAATATTCACTGTCTCGATCAGTTTTAGGCTCCTGTAAAGAGACAATAGGAAAGAAAAACATTAGATTTTATAAATTTATGAAATATGTATTCTATCTCTATTCTTTAAAAAAAAGAAAAAAAAAGAAAAGTCGTCATTGCTATTGATTTTGCGTGTGGGTGGCCCCATCTATATGAATGAGACAGTCCCCCAACATTGCAAGAGATATGAAAAGTTTGCAAAACAATCCAACCACACATTTTATTTGGCCTGAAATTTATAAGATCTTAATTAATAAAGTTATGAATTAAAAATATCTCACTAAAAGATACATTTTGTTTCCCCTGATTATTGCTTTTCTGGTTATAATCCTCATTTAGATGTAGCATTGCTTCTATTTAGGAAATGCTTAGGAATAGTCTTCATTTTAAAATTGCCATCTTATCTTTACAAAACACATGAGACAATTTATACTAACAGTATCAAACAATGGAATCTTTACCCTCTTTAATGACTCTTTTCCTCTTTTTTTTAATATGCATTTATACTATTTTTATTTATTAATATCATTTATTTATACTGACATTTACTTCACAATAGTTTTTGAAGGGTGTTATATCAGTTAATAATTGCCCAATCAATTTCTTTGTTAATGAGTTTAAAAACCTTGATTTCTTTCTCTCTCGCATACATTCAAACAAGCAAGTTAATCTATTGTGGATTTCTTTTTTTTAATTAAATTTAGAATTTTTCAAATTATTTGACTTAAACATTTAATAAATTAAAAAATTACAACCGAAATGATTAATGCATTTTTTTCTGACTTTGTGTTGTTACTGAACTAAGTTATACAAACTTTCGAGAAATTTCTTCTAAATTTAGGTTTTTAAAGAATTTTTTTCATGGTTCAACATAATCAATTATAATTGTAAAAAACAAATAGCTCTGATATTAGGAAAAACTAAATACAATCAAGGGTGACTGTGAATTCATGAAAAAATACCTGAAATTTTAGCGAGAAAAAAACTTTGTATGGGTAGGGAACAGGGCATGTAAAAATTCAGATTGGGCATGTACATTTTTAACCTACTTCAAAAAAGGAGGAGGTTCTCAATTCAAACCATATGTTTATTTTTTTTTTTTTTGTTGTTTGTTTGTTTGTTATTTATTAGCTCATAACTCCAGAACAGATGCTCTGATTTTGATACTTTTTGTTTTGTTGTAAAGGTCTTAGTCTGAAATAGGTCCCATTGTAATATCTTTATGATCAAAAGAAAATACAGGGTGCCCAAAAAAGTGAGTCCCGACTCTTTTACTTGCTGAATGGCTGCAGCTATAGTCATAAAAGTTGTATGTAGGTATAGAAAAGTGGTCATGTGCAACGTGATATTCAACCACCTACAGCGCCATCTGATGGAAAACAGTGGAGTTAGCGTTCCTATCTCGAAAATGGTTCAAGGTAGGGAAAAAAGTGAATTACAAAGTTACAGGATATCATCGATTTAGAACAAAAAGATAGTTTGTAGACATTAATGTGAAAAGTAGAACAATTAAATTAATAGTACTTGGTATAGAAAAATAAATACTGAAATATGTAAACCTGATCATGGTACAGCCTTAATGTAGCTCCCCTTGGCGACTTTTGAATATTTATCGTCACTTTAGACAAAAATACATAATTTATGTTATTATTTTGTTTTGTTTCTTTCTTTTTGTTTTCCTTTCTTTTCTGTTTTTCAACATTTTATATATTTATATTTTTTATGCGCTACTTGGCTTAAAGTGGCTTTTACGAAAGTGGAGTCCTTGGCAGAAAATGTCCGATCTATTTCAGCAACAAAATTTTAAAAATTACCCAGGATTATCAATAAGTAAAGTTCTTTAATGTGATGCTGAATTAGCTTTCATGCCAAGCGCGATTCATCTATTTAACATACTATTTAAACATAAGGGGGGGGGGGAATCAAAATTGAGGTATATTATTTATTTATTTTTTTTTTTTTCTTTACTCTATTTTCATATTTTTATTTTTTCATGTGCAGGAGCAAATTTAATATTTATTTTTTTCCGCGTGAAGCATATTTTATGTTGGAAGAAAAAAAAAAGTTTATTTTTTTTGACAACAATTAAAAATTTAAATATCCATTTTAAAGTTTTTCCAGGATATTATTTTCACATTTTAATTAATTTTTAAAAAATCTAATCAAAATTTCGGTACAAATAAGATACCAAATGAAAGGGGCATTTTTTCTGATTCCGTCAGTTTAATTAACTTATCGATCGGACAATTAGGTTTTTTTAAATTAACTAAAGTATGAAAAGCTGGTGACAATTAGATTTTTTTAAATTAACTAAAGTATGAAAAGCTGGTGACAATTTTTTGAATTAAATAAAATATGAAAAGCTGGTAGCAACAACACACAGACAAAGAGAAGAAAATCTCTCTTAGCCAATCAACTTGCATCCAGCAACAGACAAACAGCAAAAAAACTGTCAGCCATTTATATAGAGAGAGATCATAAAGTAACATTTTTGTTGTGGATGGATAAATATTCAAAAATAAATGGCTTCCTGCGGAATGTTTCATCGGCGATGGTTAGAGATGGAAAAAAAAAAGGGGGGGGGGGGAGGGGGGGAGCAAGACAAAAAAAAAATTACATGAGTGAGAAATCTTGAATAATTCTGTTCTTTTATATGTTATAGAATCTGATAAAGCATGTTTAAAATGAATATTGACATTTATACTTTCGATGGAGAAAGATTGAGAACCTAAAGTCTTTTGTGGAGCATTTGAACACTGATCGTTATTGGTGTTTGATTTAAAAAAAAAAAAAATGGAATTAACGGAAATCACTTAAAAGCGGAAAATCGTGGATCCGCGGAAGAATCTCATGCCTGGAATTATAAAAAAGATTTAATGTAATTTTATCAGAAACAAATATATCAAAATTTAGTCTGCAAAGATAGAAGATATACAAACAATATAATGTGGTTTGATCTCAATATAGAGTGCCCTCAAAACTAGCAATAGTGTGCTGTGCCTGGTAACGAGGCTGCCAATTGTGTGACTTTTTGCTAATTCACTTTTGAAAATTTTCATAGGTTATTCTTTCACCTAACAGTGCTTCATTGTCATTGGCTTAGCAGATATTTCTGCTCCAATTTGAAAAGCAAGTGTAGCTTTGAATGAACATTGTTGGTAACATGATAATCCGTTCATCATCAAATCGATAGTGCTGTTGAATTATGATGTAGGATATTTTTAAACTTTTAGGTAAGAAAATGATCATTGTATGTACCATGTATTATATTTAAAATATGAATAAGTGTGTTTATAGACATTTAAACAACTGTGTGTATGTTTTAGTTAAAAAAATTACATGTCATGCCTTGTACTAACTGGAAGAAGTTTGGAAAGCAGCCAGCACTCCTGAATGAAAAAGTTACATGCTTTCGTTCTTATATTAAAATAAAATATGTGCATCATTGTGTATTTATATTTCATCAATGAGTGGTAACCGAAACAGCTTCACGAAATGTTCATTAATGGCCTCACACCAGCTTGATAAAATGTAAGATTGATTACTGAAACATATTTAAAAGAGTAAAAAAAAAAAAAAAAAAAGTTTAATTGAAAAAAAAAAAAAAATTACATAAAATGCACCA
Organism: Salticus scenicus; assembly: GCA_963930645.1. NCBI lineage: Eukaryota > Metazoa > Arthropoda > Arachnida > Araneae > Salticidae > Salticus > Salticus scenicus. The sequence continues at coordinate 147,673,361 of OZ005650.1, forward strand.
AGGGAATAACAAAAATATGAGGAATCAATTACCTGCATCCAATAGAAGCATCTTCTAGATGAAGACTTAAATTTTAAAACAAACACTCTACCAGTAGTACACTCTGGCACTCTCTTAAAAATAACATCATCAGGAAATATAATCAGATCCTACAGGTAAATTTAAATTACAACAGATCAATAATATTAAAATAACAAGTAAATAAGTAATATGGGAATACAATTCATATAATGTAATTTGCATTAATAGTCATAATACTTTTTCAAAACTTATTGTGAGCAATTTCAGATAACTAATTAAACCATATATAATAATAAATGCCCACAACTAAATTTCCTCACAAACACAAAAGCTTATAGATAATAAATGTAACATTTATTATTCTTGTTTTTATTAATTTTATTTTCTCATCTTCATGATTTATGATTAGTATACGCTGTGAGCACTGAGAATAAATATTAGTTTTAACACCTACATAACTGTGGTAACATGGCATAAATATCAATACCAAATAATAATTTTTATCTTTTTAGTTAGTACACATATACACATTAATGTAATTAAAATGAGAAAAACTTAAATGATGACTCACTAAACAGGGTTCATACTCAAATATGGGAAAAAAATTCCCTGAGTTCCTAGACAATTTTCAAGAAAATATTAGCGACATATTACAAGAAACGCTCCTCTAGACAGGACAAAATATAGCTACTTTCACTGTATGATGTCATATTACTGCCGATCATGATAGAAATTCAGGTAGAAATCATTATTTTCATGCGTATTTTCACAATACTTAATCATTTAAATTTTGATACGAAGCTAAACAAGAAAAACATAACTTGAGAGAGAGAAAAAAAAATTGTTTTTTCAGGTTTTAAACTGATTTTCCCTGATTTTTAATGAAAATTTTTATTTTCCCTGAGTTTTCCCTGACTTTTTTTAACAAATTGCAAATTCCCTGAGTGTTCCCTGTTTTCCAGGTTTTCCCTGAGGAGTATGAACCCCGCTAAATAATTTTATTAAAGAATTTTTAATTTGAAGCAACTGGAAAGAGTTGTATTGTGATTGTAACTTTTGCAATATGGAAGTAAACACACAAAAATATTATTAAAGTTATTTAATTTAATTACTTACATCTTCAACCACTCCAGTGGTCCGATCTTTCCAGCAAAAATGCATAAGAGAATCATCTGTCTGATAAACAAATACAAGCCCCTTACGCTTGTCAGCGCTAACAATCATATTTTTCATTGTCATTTTACCAGCTCGAAATTCAACGAGATATTTATTCTGGGACTGGGAGGAAGAGGATCCTCCAAATAAGAATGATCTGGTCATCTTAACTTAATAACTCTAATTAAGTTCAAATATGTAAAACAGACTGCCTTTAATCACAATTCAATATTGTTTTCAGAAGTCTGATAGTCTGATTCACCCGGAACAAGAAAAACTGCAAATTCATAATGATTTTATTATTGTGAATCATTCACAAGTGATTCAAAACACCTAACAAAAGACCATAGACCAAAATGGACCATATTCTTGTGACGTCATGGTCACGTGACATGGGGAAACAATGATTTTACCCACTATAAAAGGCGTACTAAAATGCAAGATCACTTTTTTTTTCTAATTTATTTTATGTAGTGCCGACAGCAAGTCCACTTAGCAAAAAGATTAAGTAACATTTGAATAGGATATAATACCTAAGTAAGCACTGGAATGCACTCATAAAATTAAAATTAAAACTGCTTATACAGTCGGTAACAAAAGTCTCCGAACACTAGCAAAGATCCCTATGTAAAGAAAGTACATTTAATACAGTTTTGTTAAATAAATCCTTGTCGAATCCTGTTTTTAGACCGACTAAAAAAAGGATTCGACAAGGATTTATTTAACAAAACTGTATTAAGTGTACTTTTTTTATATAGGAATTTTTTGCTAGTGTTCGGAGACTTTTGTTACCGACTGTACATTAAATTATTTATCAACTTTAATAAGAAATCATTTATCAAGCATGCTACAAAAAACAAACGTATAATTTCGAATTCTACCGCAGCAAGAACTTTCTAGGCGAAGCATACAATCAATGTACTATATTCTTAAATAAATATACCAGAAAATTTTACAGGGTCTATAGTGTTACAAAATTGTAAATAATTGTGTTTATTTTTGTATAAATTCTTTCAAAGAGGCTTAGTAAATTGATAAAGTGCTAATTTTGTGCATTTCTAGTCGTTTTAGCGTTAAAATAGCAATTATTTTCCCTTAAAAACGCATTAAAAAGCCCCTATAACTATAAGGCAGGTAATGGATTTGGCGCCAAAATCGGCGACTTTTCCCCACCTTGGCGATTTTTTTGGCGACCTTGGCGAGAAAATCCTTATATGGGATATACCAAATATGGAAGCTCTAATCTCATTGGCTAATGAGATACGGAAATTTCTGGAACTTTCCACACTTTTCTACAGGGGTATATAAGGAGCGCTTTCTCGCCAAGGCAGTCAGTTCAGTTCTCAGCCAGCTTCCCTAATGCTTGCATTGCTTTGAGCCTCTTTGAAAGAGACTTGCTTTAAGTGTTATTGCTATACAGTTTGTACTGTGGATTTGCTATTGGCAGCTGCTGTTTAAGCTGTGTTTACTAGTTGAATTGAAGCTGATACTTGGTTTATTGACCTGTATTTTTCTGGAACTTTCTGTGAATGAATTATTGAATTTTTGTAAGTTTCGCCTTTCATTCTCGGACAACTCACGAACCCCCAAGTACGCAACAATATTAACACTTGCAATGCCTACAGTTTATTTAACTCTTTTAATAACACAGTGGTCGTATTTTTTCTTTTATTTTTTCGTCTATTTTTTATTGGCATTCATTTATTGTTACAATCAGGTGAATATTAAAAAAAAAAAAATGAGGGCAATCCTCCTCTTTACATCTTCAAATTATAAGAACATTCCATTAGGTAATGTATGAGTTTATGCATACGCATATTATACATGAAATGGACATTAATAATTAAATTTTTGCCATAAGCAGCATTAATTAATTGTAATCTTCTTTGGTATTTATAAATATCGACTATAACGAAGAGTTTATACTCCTTATATTTACATTTTTTCTCTCTCAGATCACGTACAAATGAACATTATACAGTGTACTTCATTTACGATTTGCAAATCTTTCCAAGTTAAAATGACGCTTACTTTAAAAGTTATGTATTCATATAATGAGTAAATTGAGAATATAAATGTTCACAAATAAGCTTACCAGTAAAATAAAATGTAAATATGCAATCCGAATTTCAAATGATGTCGATGTTGATAACGAAGGATCTCGCTTCTGCATAAACTGGAAAAATGTAATAATTTAAATTTTTTCACAAAATGGCAACATCAGTTCATTTCAAACTTTGTGGCATCATAAACTTACTCCTAAATTTCATAAATAAAATAAAATTTTCAATATATATATTTGCTTAACATTTTGATTTTTTAGAAATCTGTAAATTCATTATGCATTCCTATGACAAAGATGTAAATTGTTTCCCCACACCGCTGATATCCTTGTAGCCTTGAACCCAAAGTGGGAATATGGTCCATTGCAGCAATCCGCGATTGTAATGAAATGCTCGCCCTCTGGTGGGCTAAGGTGAAATTATCACACCACTGCATATCCTCATATTATGCAATCGACTTTCCATGATGAAATGGCGGAGAAAGAATAATAATTACACGTGGCTGTTATATTTACTAACAATTGCAGTGTTCAGAGAGCGCCATCTATCGATCATTACAAACGCGGATATGCAATTTCATGCATTTTGAGATAGGGGTATTCTGAGATAATATATTTTTTGTTTTGTTTTCATGTACGCGAAGCGTACAGACATGCGTATTACTGATTGTTGCAATATATAATTTCATGCATTTTCAGATAGGAGTATTCTGTTGTTTATTTTTTTTATATGTACGCGAAGTATACAGGTGTGCGTATTACTGATTGTTCAATATGTAATTTCATGCATTTTGAGATAGGGTATTCTGTGATTTTTTTTTAATTTCATGTACGCGAAACGTACAGACGTGCGCATTACTGATTGCTGCTATTGCATGCATTTTGAGATAGGGGTATTCTGCAATTTTATTTTTTTTTGGTTTTTATGTACACTAGTCTAATCCTTCGTCTGACTGGTTCCCTCATCAAACATGTAAGGGACCATAAATGAGAGCTTAGAGGCCCGCCAATGTCTAGTAAAAAAGACTCTGCATGTGATGTCAGACTTCTGTGTGCAATAATTGCCTAAAATAGAAAGTTTTTTTTTTTAATGCAAAGGCATAATTTTGCCACATATCCTTCCATATCCTCCTAAACTAGATGCCTTCGGCGTGGCTCGGAAACATGGCAACAGTTCAAGCGGTAGAAAGCGCCACCTGGTACAGATTGCGCGACTTTTTTATTCAACAGCCACCAAAAATTTTTAAAAGTGGGATTTGATATGCATAAAAGTCGAACAGAATCGAAGAAACGTCGATTATATATATCATGTATCACTTCTTAAAATTATTGGTGACAGTTGAATAAAAAAGTTGCGTAATCTGTACTAGATGGCGTTATCTACCGCTTGAACTGTTGCCAAGTTTCTGATCCACGCGGAAGACATTTAGTTTAGGAGGCTACGATACTTCGCATTAATTAAAATTTTTGTTGCTTCTAAACGAGTGATTTATTTTTTAATGTGAACAGAATACTGACTTTTAATAAATAAAAGTAAAGATTTCGATTTCGCTGTTCGTATTATTTAAATATTATTCTATAATTTCTCATCAAACAGTCAAACAATAACAAATATAAACCAAACAAACCTAAGAGAAAGAGCTCGATGCATAGGCGCATAGCGTCAAGCCATACATAATTAGTTATCTGTACGCCAAACGTGGATTGACGCCAAATTACGCGGCTCCGTAGGGATTTTCCGCTACAAAGAGACGCTAGTGGAAGTGATGTGGTATCCACATTGGATTTTTTTTTTTTTTTTTTTTTAATCTATATATATAACACTATCGATTTCTTCACATAAATTTTCAGATAATAAAACTTCCTTGGATAATTTCTGAGGCATTTTAGAATATATAACTTTAAATATACACGAATATAGGCTTTCGAATTATAGAATAAACAAACTTAAGAAAAGAAATAACCATCTCAAGAATAAATGATTACGAGTAAGAATAAAAATTTTAAATATGCATTAAATACATTTCCATATTTTTGAATATATTATTCTTCACTCAATAGCTCAGTGCAATGACGGACCATTACTTATGTTTGACAAATTAGAATTTGAATTAAATAGTAAGAACAGCAATTCGAATGAATAATAAATCTATCAAAAGTCAACTTTATTTTTACATGCATAAGATTAAATTAAATCTGACCCACCCTAGTCTCGTATTTCCATCGATCATTGAAAGAAGAGTCACATATCAAAATAATCTGTTTTAAAAAACTTTTAAAACCCAAATTCTTAATGTATCGTCGTATCACATAAATCTTTTCGAATTTAGAATAAAATTTAATTTCAATTTTAAAGAAAGTAACTTTTCTGTTTATTAACCAAAATTGGTGAAATTTGAAATGCAAGTTGGTCTTGCAATGTACAGACTGTATATTAATTTTTGTGTTCGTGAGAGAAAATTTGAAAAAAATTTGAAAACTGCAATTTTTAATCCCACTTCAAAAGTATGTGACTTAATGAGTAGCAGATGTTTATTTTTCTCTCCAAACGGTTTCCATACAATCTTCTGCTGCTGTCACCTAATTTTAATACTTTAATAAATTTTAAAAAATCTAAATTGTCCGGTCAATAAGCTGTTTAATCCGTTATATTCAGAAAAATCACCCCTTTCATTTGGTACCTTGTTTGTAACGACACGACTGATATTTCTAATTTATTTTCCCCATTTTCTAGCGTGACATTCACAAACAAACTTACCTACCTACTGTTCCAGATGAGAGCAATACATAAGAATTTGGGAAAAAAACGAATCCGAATTACTTACGCACTTGAATTTAATAATCGTCTTTCAGCCCCCATCAAACAAATGCCCGTTTTAAGCGTTCGGATTTTAGAATTCACGCCTATACAATGTCTATTTATACTAAATCGATGGTGCTCTAAAACTTTGTAATTCTTTTTTTTTTTTTTCATCTATCTTATGCCGTTTTCGAGATAAGAAAGCTAACTCTGCTGTTTTCTACCAGGCAGCGCTGTAAGTGGTTGCATCGCGTAGCGCATAATGACTTTCTTATACCTAGCACCAACTTTACTATTATAGCTACAGCCTTTCAGCAGTTAAAAGCATGGGATGGACTTTAGTGGGTACCCTGTGTTATATTTAAATCTAAATGATATCATAATGGAATTTTCTCCAATTCAAGATCGCTATAACAATAATAATAAGGATAAAAAATCAATAAATAAATAAATAAAAACCACCCGGTTTCAATTGAAAACTTTATTTTATTTTTATTTTTTTTTATAAGTCGGTTAGTAATATTATGTAGATAAAACTCCGCTTTAGTAAGCACCAGAAATATTAATTTTACGTGAAGTATGGAGTATATCTATAAACTAGTGGGTCTGCAGATCAGGAGCCTCAACGTCCTATTTGCATCACACATTATTCAACAGGTCATTTTTATTTATTTCTTATTATATAATGCATATATTGATTCGATTGACTTGCTACATAAACAGATGTGCTCTTGAGGGGGCGCTGCCGCCCCCCCCCTCAACCCTTGCTGTATCTCTCTTTCTATACCTATCTGTATATCATATATATGTGTTCTTAATAACAGACAGTCTTGTATTATTTCTCTGGAATTCATTTGTTCCAAATTTCATGCAAAAACATTACATAGCATATCGAAATTATTTTGCGTAACTCTGTAAAGTAATTATCAATTCTATTCCCACACTTTTCCACCGAAAAACACGTTTTTACAATTTCAATAAAATTCCATTATATTTAATGGGGGGGGTATAACCATGTTAAAATACACTTTTAAGAAATACTGACTATAGACCGTAATAGTACAAAATTCTTTTATGTATCCCGGAAAGTCGCCACAATTATTATATACGGCAATAATAAGAATACATTAATTAATTATAACTTTTTTCTTTTTTTTTTTTTTTTAGACTAATTTGACATTATTTGGATGATTACAGTAAGTCATTGGAATTATTTTGTGTGGTCCCATAAATAAATTATTTAGTCTATACATATCGTTTTTAAGAGTAAAAATGCTTTTAAGCGTCTTTACAATGTATGTTAATTCCATTCTTTTCAATGGAGCATAAACACACTAACATCCGCTTAAACAGAAAATTGTCCCTTGGCTCTAATGTCACGAAATTCTTTTCTGTGTCCCTGTAAACGAACCAAAATCATTGTATACACCAGTAAAAACTATTCAACTTATTCTGCGTTTTTCATTAATAATTGTTCCAAATTTAACATAGTTTGGATGATTACATGACATTGTCAGAACACTTTTGTAAGGGCCTGTACATAAATAAGAAAGCCTAAGAGCACATATTTTCTTCAAACAATATAAGTTTAAGCATCTTACTCGCATATACGCTAATTTCATTTTGTTGATTGCAAAGTAATGATGCTAAAATGCGTGTAAACGAAACTCACCCCATACGCCATAATGTTAAGAATTTTGGCGTGTCCCTGTACACAGTTTATAAACAATATAGCTATACAAAATTATACAGCTATTTCTATGCAAAGCTTGAACGTGTGTGCCAATTTGCAAGGATTTTTGCGGCCGCTATTGCGGTACATACAAATTCTTCCCATAAGCCGTAATGATAAGAAACATTTTGGCGTGTCCCTGTACACGACCGACAAATGGAATACACACCTAACACAATATAGCTATTCTGTTGACCTTATGAACATGTGTACCGAATTTCCAGTGAATAGTGTGATTTTTGGGGGTGCTATCGTGGTACATACAAATTCTTCCTATAGACCATAATGATAAGAAAAGCTTTGGCGTGTTCCTGTACACGAACTACTAATCAGGCCCTGACTAACGGCAGGGCATACGGGGCAAATGCCCTGGTATCCCCTTCTGGAAGGGGTCCCCCTACAGGCGTATGCAGAAATTCTACCACCTAAAGAGCTCTTATGCCACTGCAAGGGGGCCCCCCAGAATAGGCTTGCCCCGGGGCTCCAGGTAATCTAAGTCGGGCCCTGCTACTAATGGAATGCACACCCAAAACTATACAGCTAATTTCGTGAGGATCATAAACACGTATACAGGGCCCGATTAACCTTACAATTCAGGGGAAGCACAAATCCATTTGGAGGCCCCCACTGACTTCTTGGTCTAAAGACTCATACAAACATCTTGAAAAATTTATAAATTTTTCATTAAATTTTGTAGTCACCTAGAATTGAGGACAAGTAAATTCGCTTAAATTATTGACAAGCAAATTCACTTGATTTTTGTACCAAGATATAAACTGGTAAAAGCTGTAGCCTATATTCCCCACAATATATGAAATTATTCCATTATAAATGGATGTGTAAAAGCTTTATTAGCATATATCCTATATAATCTAGAAATGATAGTTGTGCAGTCAGGTAGGACTATGACGTTTTATAATGAGACAATGCTTTTAGACCACAAGCTTACAATTCGGGGCCCATTTTTTTGCTTAATTTGGGGCCTTTCAAAATTTTTCAGGGGAAGCACATGCTTTTCGTGCCATTGGGTAATCAGGGCCTGCACGTATACCAAATTTCAAGTCAATAGCGGGATTTTTACGGCCGCTATCGCACGACAAACACACAAACAGACGGAACCCAAAACCGTTTTGAGTCTCAACAGAGGGCCTCCACTGACGTTTCGGCAAATATTTGATACATTTCGGAATAAAAGCGTGTTTCTCAAAAATTTTTATTCATTTTTATTCATTATTATTTAGAAGTTTATCGTTCCTTAATCATTCAAAAACAGCATTCCCGCTCGTCCTCCCCTTCCCCCCCCCCCCAAAAAAAAAAAGCGAAACAAAATTTATTAATTAAGAATGTATTATGATGAATAATCTCAAGCATTGCAGAGGTTTTGAAATACGAAAAATAAGTTTTTTAGTGATTGTTTTTAATTTACATGTACTAAAATGTTACGTAAAGTTTTATAAAATTAATGCTGTTGAAACTGATAAAAGTTTTAAATAGAAAAAAAAAAATAACAATAGCATGTGAACTCTTGAGTATAAATTATTGTTCATGAAGATGATGAAGAATAAATGCATTTCATGCCTTTCTCGAGCTCACAATAAAAGCATGGGTACTTTTATCACACAATAACGTTTGTTTATTTATTTTTTATTCCTACAATCATATTCGTTCTCAAATAATAGTCAAACCATAAATGCAGTGAAATGCAAATCTCCATAATACCTGGATTTTCTATTTCAAAAGTATGTAAATATAATTAATTCAAGCAGAGAATTTTGTTTGTCATGTTTAAATAATAATTAAACTTACGAATTTGTTAACTTTCACTTAAAAAGTAACGAATAAAAACAGTTTTACCAGTACACATTTTTGTTTTTGGAGCAATTGGGACATTGATCCACATCTCATTTCTGACGATTTTCTTTTGGCGACATTCCATTTTTGAAAATGGTTGCCATGGATTCCAAACATAAACAAGGCGAAAATGAGCCTTTCAAAATGGCGTCTGTTTTGAAATGCACAGAAATAAATTAATCCTGTTTATAATATTAATAAAAGAAACATTTAGAATTAACATACCATTTTGCATGAGAAACTACCAATAATACATAGATATAATAATGCAAACAAAAAAGTACCAACGACAAAATCACTACACATCCATGCTAAAACGTTAGTTACGATCCCTTTCTTTCATAAAACCATATCACTCCCATATTTATCGCAAATCATACTACCTTTCAATAACCCATATGCTTTCAAAAATTCAAAGAACATGTACTGTACATTGTGCAAACAATTTTTTCGTACAATTTTTGACTCAAATATTGAAACCCTCTTTCGGATTTCGGCTTCCAGAAATTGGCTCAAATGAAAGTTGCGTGAAAAATCGTTGTGTGTAATAGGGGTATATCCCCTCTTCAGTATATCCCCACAGCTGAATTTGGCGAGTTTTCTTTGGCGCCGTTTTGATCGATAACGATGTCGTTCTGGACTGTTTGCGATATAATATGGTAGCCTATATGTTGTTTATTTTGGATTTATGATTTTATGCTTTATGTTTTATAATTCAGATTATGATTTTATAATTTATGATTTTTAGTTTTATGATTTAGCCATAATCGCCAACAAAATATCGCCAACTATCGTTGTGGGGATAAACTGAAGTTGTTCCATAATAGGAGCATTACAACCAATTTAAATTTCTCTTTCAGTAAACAATTATACTTTTCAAGAATAATTTTTATTGAATCATTACGTAGAAGCCATACTTAAACAAAATAAATAATAAGCAATTGAAAAAAAAAAAAAAAAAAAGATAAAATAATAATAAAATGTAAAAATACAACCCATTTTTTAGAATCGTAAATCAAAATCAAGCGCAAAATATGTAAATGGCAATCAGTTGCGATTATTTTAAAAAATAAGCGACATTGGGGTTGTTATGGTTATCAAAAAATAAACAGCTAGCAGGTTGCCAGAAGATGTTGCCAAAGAATTCAGACCAACATCGTTATCTTTCCAAATGGCGCCCAAAGAAACGAGCCAAAAAAAGTGGACCAACGTCCCAGTTGTACCTTGTTTTTTATTTCGATTATTTTCAATAGAAATTTTTTTTTCTAAGGAATGCTGTCTTTGTTAATCGAGTTAGATTATACGGTATTTACTTAGGTTCACGATCCTCGACCCCAGGATGGATGGTTGGATGGTTGGGTTTAACGTCGCACTAGTGCTGCGCAGATGGGCAATTGGCGACGGTCTGGGACACACCTCTAGAGGTGGTCCGGAGACATGCCATCACAATTTTGATCCTCCACGGAAGGGCCTCGACCCCAGACATGATTATTACCAAGATAGAAAAAATGTTGAAATAATGTTATATAAAGTATAATAACTGTGTAGATTTAAAAATAAAAAATTTAAATTGTGTAGATAATACATGTGTGTGTGTATATACACGTATTATTATTTTTTAATTGTGTAATGTGTGTCTGTCTCTGTGTAAATATAGTTAATGTATGTATTTTATTTTAAGGTGCGTGTTTATGTATAAATATATAAATATATAATAGTAAAATGTCAGTGGGTATCTCCTTACATTATTAAAATCTGTGCGCATCTGTGTGTGTGTTTGTGTGTCTGTGAAAAATGCCTTATGGCAGCTAAAGCTCCGGCGCTAATGGTCGCAGCGGCTCGAAATGGTACCAGAAGACGCGGAATTTCTTTATCTCGACATTGCAATAATTCGCTAACCGATGCGACCCTAATTAGCGGAGATGTTAATTAAAACGTCCAACTATGTCTAGTGAAAAAACGATTCAAAATGTAATTTTCATCTGGAACCGCGTACCTCAAAAGAAAAAGCAGAGAGAGAAAATTTCGTGAGTTTTTGTAAAGGGATCCTGGTTGAACAGTTCGAGATATTGAAAATACACTTGTACCACGAGAAAGAGCATTTATTACCGATTCTTACGGTACAATTTGTTTTTTAAATACGAATTTTTTATATTTAAAAAAAAAGTTTTAAAAAGGGTCCAGAATTTCTCTTTTTCTCGATCGTCTTTTTTTAAACGCCCTGTACGACCGAGTAACTCTTCCATTTCTTAACAACCGGCATATTTTGAAAGCTCATTTAATCCTCCTTCGAACCATATAAACATTTTAACAAAATACGGATTAGCTATCCATATTTTTAGATTTTACGAAACATCGATTTTTTTACAAAACATTTTATAACTCAAAATCTTTTAGAGATAAATCATTTCTTTTCTTTTTTTTTCTTTTTTCGTTCTTTTCTTTTTTTTTTTTTTTTTTTTTTTTTTTTTTTTTTTTGTATATAGACCTCAATTAGAAGAATCATACATCAAAAGATTGAGATATTATTTCAAAAACTGAATCAGTTATAAATTTTTTAATTTTCTGCATTTCGGGCTTCTTTCACCGTTTTACGCTGAATGAAATTCTCCATGCAAGTCCTTTCCCGTTTGCTGTGGGTTACCGTTACCATGACAACCCATTCACAGAGAAAACGATATCTGGCGAAGAAAGAAATCTTATACGAACTGAGATCACCTGGTTTTTGTACTAGGAATACAATTTCAAATTTCAAAATGCTTCAATTTTCTTCAAAGTTTTTTCAAACTTACTATGCACCGTTAACAGCACAAGGGATAGGTGCAATTAAAATTTCATCGATTTTGGAAAAAAATTACATTTTAATTGCAAATTAAATTTTATTCTAATACGCGTATTTCAAATTCTAATTATGATTAATATTTTTTAATACATCTCTCGAAAGATATTTTAAAGTTCTTTTATATTATCGAAAGTGGAATTCGAGATTTCACCTGATTTACACGTTTTGAGGTCTCCTGAATCGGTTTTCTTTTGTATTTCAGCTACTAATTAAAATAATTTCATAAGTAATACATCATTTGAAAGCTTTGTTGATTTGGAATCAAACAGTAGATGGCAGTAATTTCTACCGCCAGATAGCGCTGTAATATTTTTAAAATTCAATATTTCAAATTATGATTATGATTAAATTATTTTTAATACATCATTCGAAAGATATTTCAAAGTTCTTTTATATTATCGAAAGTGGAATTCGAGATTTCACACGATTTACACGTTTTGATGTATCCTGATTAGGTTTTCTTTTGCATCTCAGCTAATTGAGTTAGACCGTTCAAAATTGGTATATGTAGATTAATTAAGAGGGGCTGAAAGGGTGGGGGAAGAAATAGGCGTGCACAGCGCGCGCACGGGACTGCGGTGCCGAAGGCAGTGGGGACACGGTCCGACTTTTTACCCGATGAGAAATGAGTTTTTTGATTTTCTTTTCTTAAGAATAAAGATTTGATTTGAGAAGGAATATGTGCGCACAGCGCACGTATACTTTCACATGTGCGCGCGCAGCGCGTATGGGTCTGTGTTGGCTAAGGCAGTGAGGACCCGGTGTGAGTTTTTACCCGAATGATTTTTTTTTTAGGGGGCACGAAGGGTCCGGGAAGGAATACGCGCACGGGACTGCGCTGCCGAAGGCAGTGGGGACCCGGTTCGACTTTTTACCCGATGAGAAATGATTTTTTTTAAATTTTCTTTTCTTAAGAATAAAAATTTGATTTGAGAAGGAATATATGCACGCAGCGCACGTATACCTTCACACTTGCGCGTGCAGAGCGCTTGGGTCTGCGTTGGCGAAGGCAGTGGGGACCCGATGTGAGTTTTTACCCGAGATTTTTTTTTGGGGGGGGGCACGAAGAGTCAGAGAAGGAATACGCGCGCGCAGCGCGTGTATCCCTTAATTTGTTCGCACGCAGCGCGCACAGCACTGCGCTGCCGAAGGCAGTGGGAACCCGGTGCGACTTTTTACCCGATCAGAAATATTTATTTTTTATATTATTATTTCTTTTCTTTAGACTAAAAGTTTCTGTTAGTGATTCATTAATTATAGTGATTCATTTAAAAATACTGATCCGCTAGCGGGCGAAGCTCGCTAGTACATATATTAAAATGTGTGTAGTATTTGTATATTATGGTTTCCAAGAATTATTAGCGATTCATTTCTAGAGTCAAAAACTTACGCAGCTAATAAGATTTTTAAATGAGTTTAATTTGATACAGTTGTAATATAAGACCCTTTTGCTGAATTTTAAGTTTTTGTCTCCATTTTGTCTATAATTTTTTAAAAATAAATTCTTTATTAAAAATAGTAGTACGTTTACAGTTTTGGACGCCTTTGGCGACTTTTAATTTTTTGCGACCATTTTGACGATGAATTAAAATTTTTATCGCAGTTCCGTAAATAAAATCTTTTGTGGGAAACGTCCGAGCTGCTTTCAAATTTCGTCAAGTATGTCCTAAAAAACATACTCCAAAAATTCTTGTACCTATTTTAATTATGTTTATTTTTATCGCAATTTTTAGTTAATTTATGACAGTATTTTAAATTCCGTTTATATTTCTAACGTGTGACTAGGTTTAAAATGGCGTTTGCAGATGCAAAAATGCATTTTTTTCTGCAAATTGTTCAAGTTAGACATATTGTTAAACAAGTAATTTGCGTGATTATTGATAATATTTTATTGCTTTTCTTTTGCAGTATTTTATAATTTATTTATATTTCTGACGCATGGTTAAAATAGCGGCATATCTTAAGTATGGCACCCCGTAAGCGACTTTAAATATTTTTTCCCATTTTGGCGATAAATTAAATTGGTTATCGCAATTGCATAAATAAAGACCTAGACGAGAAATGTCAGAACTACTTCGGGACCAAATTTTAAATTTCGTCAAGAAGGGTTCCATACTAGAGCTGGTGCTAAAATTGTTATCGTGGTCGCGGAAACAAAGTCCTTCGCGAAAAAACTCCGAGCTACTTTGCTGACAAATTTTAAAAGTAAGTCGCTAAGGGTATTCCAGACCAGATGTCTCCCTTATCATTTCTTTTGTAAAAATGGCTTAGCATGCAAATTGGGTCCACAGCCTTTACAGACATTTTACAAAAACACTTCAGAAATGTCTGATTATTGCTTAAAGACATTGTTTTGTTGCTGTTTCATAATAATATTACCTTTAGTTTTTTACTTTCTCTTACCCTTACGGTAGAGAAAGTATTGTTTTAGGGTCAAATTTTCGAAAGTGAGTTTTTGTTATAATTACATGTTATGAGGTTCCTGAATACGAAAATCATATTTTTAGCGAATGGTCTCTCTCTCTCTCTCTGTGTGTGTGTGTGTGTGTCTGTCTGTCTGTGTGTCTGTTATCAGCATATCTCAAAAACAAATAGTAGCAGAAATTCCAAACTCGGTATCCTAAATTTGTATCATATAGGGATGCTACACTAAGCTTTTCGTTGAGAGGAAGCAAATGGTTCGTGTACAGGGACACTCAAAAATATTCAAATACATTGCGTCTATGGGAGAAATTGCAAGTAAGTAGAGTTTAACATCTATAGACTGCACTAAACCAAATGAAACGAATATATATTTTTTGTAATTCAGATAGCCAACTGGGAAAAAAAAAATTGTGTATGTAGGGGCCTCGCCTCCCCCCTGGGGGAGAAGTACCCCCTCGAGGGGAATAAAGTTTCATGATGGATATCTTTCAAAAGCGCTCGCCAATACCTTTAAAATGAATGGTTGAACCATCGATCTGCGATAATTTAAAATAAATTTATCGATTTTTTTTTCATTTTTAACAATTTTTTTTTTTTTTTTATGTAATATTGAGAACAAATTCAAATTTTTTTTTATATTTCGTGTTATACTACTCTTAGAATAACTAAAAAACGAATAATTTTAGGAGATCAAAATGTTGTATTTTAAAGATATAAGTTTGTTGCTTTAAAAGTTTGATCAAGATTGATAAGTTTCAATGAATGTTGCGTGTGAAAATTGTCTGTATAATTTTAAGTAAACTTTTAATTTTAATAACAGATTTAAATTCTATATAAATGTAGGTGCATTAATGAAACGGGGGGTTGAGGGGGACGGTAGCCCCCCTCACACAGAACTAATTATCATATAAAACTCTTCCGAAGCCTAATTTAAATTGTTTAACATAGGTTTACATAACAGTACTCGTTATCTTACCTCTTAATCTCCAACCTGTATTTATAGTATTAAATTTCAGGGTAAAAGAAAATCATGTAAGTAACATACCATATTTCTGGAAATGCATTTCAGGCTGTGCTATATGTTATTCATATAGGATTATATTTAAGTGTACAATGTGGTTTGTACATAATTTCTAGAAGATGTACGGGGCTGTCAATATTTAATCGAAAACATTCTTTCTTATTGAAAATAATTAGTGGAAGTACTTTACTGTAATATTTTGCCATTAACTTAATTATAAACAAAAACAACCCTTTATGACTCCATATTACTTGACCTGAACGTTTTCACTGGGGCACCCCAGCGTCATCAGAGGCACATTTGGTGCTGGCAGTTTTGGTACTGTTTGTTTTTCCTGGCTGCCGCTTCTTTTAAGCATATGGCACCACTGCCGATCTAGCCCTGTCGCATCGTTGCCGTTTCAGGAATTAGGAAAACTTAATATTTCTACGACTTTTCTATATGCGGCGAATAGAGAATCCGTAGAAATATTAAGTTTTCCTAATTCCTGTAATAGCAACGATGCGGCAGGGATAGATCGACAGTGGCGCCATATGCTTAAAAGAAGCGGCAGCCAGGAAAATACATCACAGTACCGGAACTACCAGCACCAAATGTGTCGCTGGTTACGCTGGGGTGCCCCAGTGAAAACGTTTCGGCCAAGTAGCATGGAGTCATAAAAGGTTGTTTTTCTTTATAATTAAGTTAATTTAGTACTTCATGCAATGTTTTTGGATGATATTTTACCATGTTCAGGAAAACTGCTCAGAAATTAAATTTAATTTCTCATATTCATGTGGTAAATAAAGTATTTTCAAAACTAAATATTTAGCGTTGCTTTTTTGTATATTGACACGTTTTGGGGTTTCCTGAATATTGAAGTCATGTTTTTAACGTTTAATCTTTGTCTGTGACTATTATCAAAATAACTTAAAAACAAATAATTTCACACAATTCAAATGGTGTATTTTGAATTTAATATAAGGTTGTTACTTGAAAAAAAATTATCAAAATTCATAAGTTTCAAGGAATGGTGCGTGTGAAACTGTCTAAATAATTTGAAATGAACGTTTAAATTCAATAACAGCTTTTGAATTATCTTTAAATGTAAGTACAATATTAAAATGGGAATTGAGGAGGCTGTAGCCCCCTTCATAGAGAATTATTCGTTAAATGAAGCTTTTCCGAAGCCTGTTTTTAACTGTGGCTTATATAACAGTATTCGTTATCTTATCCCTGAATGTCCAATCTGCCTTTATGGTATTGAATTTCAGGGTAAGAGAAAGTCGTGTGAGTGCCACGTCAAAAAATTATCTTTCTTTTGTTGATATGATATTGAATGGCCCATAAATATAATTATCGGTGGTATATATAGCATTTAACCGCGGTTTTGATTTGGCTACTGAATAAAACGTAAATAACAGACATTGTTTTCTCTAATTTTGCAGAGCCTAGAAGCAAAGTTTCATAAACCCCAAAGATTTGTGTACAGAAATGGCTTGCCAAGGGAAGAAGACACGGAGGAAAAAGTTCCGAAAATTCCCGCAGCTGATCGTTTGCTTGGCAGAAATCCATTTAAAGACTCTACTGCGCCGGTTTGTAACTTAATCAGTTATATGTATATATATCTATCAATTTAAAAAAAAATTGCATATTAATAAAAATTTTGCATGTTTAAATGTGACTGAATGTATATTTTTGCATTTTATATTTACTCTCCTAAAATTTTCACATTCTCACCTCTAAGAATTGGAAACTGAAACAAACATAAAGGGGAAAATGCGTTAATTTGAGGTATCACCGATAAATAAATACAATATGATCTGATCTTAGTTTTGTGATATCTTGTAGTAGAGTGACTATCATCAATAGCATTTCAAAATTTTATTTAGTATCTTATTCTCTTGTCTGTATAAAGACTAAACTTGTTAGATAAGAATAACAGATTATAATAACTAAAAAAATAATAAAATTAAGTTAAGCCTGTCTATACAGGACATATCATAATTACATGTATCACTCAAGTGATTACTAACAAGTACTTCAATAAGGGTTTTGGCAACTTTCCTCATAACTAACAGAAAAGTTTAGAAAACAAGCTACTCTTCTGAATGTTACCAAAATTAAAGTCTACGTGTTCGTTTTTCTTTCTCAGGTCCTCCAATATCCTGGAGAAGGTAAGAGGGACGGGGGGATCTTTTTATCCACAGGGCAACTGCGAATTAGAAAACCCTCTGGCTTATGAAAAACTTAGTTCCACACCCATCTAGCTATTTCATTGGTAACTGCTTGGCTCCAAAAAATCTATGTACAGCCTGTCGTCTGCAGACAAGGTTGACAACATAAAAGTGAGGCGCAAAATTGCGGCCTTTATAAAACTGATCGGTGAAATATGCTCTCCTCCCCCCCCCCCTACGGAATTGGGGGGAGGGCAAAAAACAAGTTTTCAAGCTTAAATCTACTCCAAATTACCCCAGAAAAGCTATTTTTGATGTGTAGATCGGTTATACGTATCAACACGTAGTATAAAGACATTTTTCGAAATTTCCCCATTCCAAAGAGCGTGTTGCAAAAACACGTTTTCAAACATAACTCTGCTCCAAATTTTTCATACTTAAATCTGCTTCACATTAGGTTAGAATGACGAATTTTGGTGCGTGGGTGTTGATTAAATAAATGTACGCAGTGCACTTTGGTGGGATTTCACGAAACTTCTAACTTGCTGGCGGGGAGGTAGGAGTATAAAGTGGTTAGGTCGCTGTTGAAGGGAGTGGGGACCCGGATTCCTCCTGTTGCGAGAAAACTACTACCTAACGCAGCGGGAACTTTAACTTAGTTTTCGAGTAATTTCAATTTTTTTTTCTTTATTCTTTTTGAGATTTTGATATTTTAATAATGATGATATAGAATTTTGAGAATGTATTCAAATATAGTGACCAGCGAAGCGGGCAAAGCCTGCTAGTATATATATAATATTATATAGGATATGTTTTATGATAATATTTAATTGTTACATTATATTCTGCAAATTTTAGGGATTTAACAGGATTTGTACTATAGGTGTTAACTTTTGATGCCTTTTATTGCGAACCGCTTGGTGAGTTGAGTAAGTCTACAACCAGGTACAGAAAGTGCAAAGTTTTATACTTCCTTGAAGATGATGAAATTAAAGTTTATGAACCCAGACAAAAAAACAGTGGATTAGAACAAGGTACATATATTTTTGAACAATACAGTTTAAATAAGCCTAGAATGGCAAACATTATAATTAGTAATGATTACTTGTAAGAGAAAAATACTAGCAATTCTTTAAAAAGAATTACTATTTGTATACTTGATTTAAAAAAGGTTTTCAAATGATACAACAAAATCTGCTTCGTTTACATTTATAAAAATTCTTTATTTTTCAACTTTTTAAAATACAGCCTTTTTATTTTCAATGAATTATTGCCCTTATATTATGTATTATAAACAAATTAATGGTATTATTATTATTATTATTATTATTTTGTCACAAATTCTTTAAAAAGTACCTATTTGTTATTAGTTACCAATCATGCTACAGTTATAAAGAACTTTGGTATTAAAAATAAATAAATAAATAAATAAAATAAAATATACATTTTGAAGTATGGAGAATCCAAAAATCACAAAATAGATATGATGTATGTCTGTAGGTAAGTCAGTTTATTCGTTTGTTAGACTGTGTAGACATATTTCAAGAATTAAAGATCCTAGGGGAGTGAGACAAATTTTAAAATATCATTTATGATATTATCCAGAACTTATTGAATTTCACTATTCTGTTTTAAAATTTTCGTAAGTTAATTGAAATTTAAGATTTTTTTTAACATAACGGAATAGCTCAAAATTTCCCTTAAACGTGCATTTAGCGGAATATTTTTATCATAAAGAAGTCAAATTAGTTTTAAAAAATATGAAACCAGCATGAACATTATTGAATATCAACATTCTACTTTAAAAACTTTGTAAGTTAATCCAAATTTAAAGATTTTCAAAAATGGCAAAACAGGACAATATTTCGGCCAAATTTGTATTATAGAGATTATTGCATAAGAAAAATCTTGGAATTGTATGAAAATTATAATATAAAAAATGGCACTATTAAAATTACGCAGGAAATCGGGATAAAACAAATGCATAGATGTGGATAGGGGGACGGGGGATGATAGCCTAAACTATGGGATGTTTTAGTTCTCCATCGTGCCTGGCTATCAGCCATGTTCATTGTTCTTATTAAGAAACTAGTATAACCAATAATAGAAATTTATGAGAGCAACTATGTGATGGGAAAACTGAGCATATTCTACATTTATTCCAATTAGTTGTCAAACGGATTTAAAAATTTAAGCCATAATAAAAATAAAACTAAGCAGAGTTTTAAAAATCGGTGACTGAAACTGTTTAGTTGTATGCTTTCATGTAGGAGAAGATAGTAAAGAATGATTTGCAAAGTGTAGGAGTATTTTACTAAAAGTCCCTCCTGAATATTAAAACTAATGTTCAAGGTATTTTACACAGCTGATTTATTGCAAAGTCAAAACGCCTTGCCACAGGAGCATGCCAGATGTCCGCTGCCGTGCACCTCCAATAGTTATCTGCGTTAAATATGTTTGGTGGCTTAGGGACAAAGTTTTTCTAGCGATATCAAAAGTCTACATTTTAAGTTCTAATGTTAAATATATTTCCAATATAATAATATACAGTATTTTAATAGGATGCATTGTTAAAAAAGCTAAGTTTTGCAAGCCAGGAGGTGGATACTATACAATAGATGACATGAACGTAGGCGAAACACTTGTGCTTCTTGGAAGAGGATACAAATTAATAAACTGTGATGCTTTTACAAGGAATTTCTTAACAGAAATGGGATATAAATTAAAATCTCCTGAACCAGAAATCGAAGATCCAATTACAGAAGATCGTAATGAAGTAATTATTTAATTTTAATTTATCAAAAAAATATGTTGTCATTTCAAATTAGTATCTTTAACCATTTTGAAAGCTATATAAAAGCTGGAAGTAAAGTTTGTCAGCCAATTTTCTAAAAATAGTTAAATTAAATTTTATCTTTTTACAGAGTTTGATTTGAAATGGTTCATTAAAAACAACAAGTTGTGTAAAATTGTAACTCATTTGTATCTGTTATGTCTTTACTTTCTATTAAAACATTAATCACCCTTCCCCCCCCCCCTCCACCCTTCAAAAATTCAAATGTTTACTACTGTTAAAGTTACCCCTTCTAGGAAGAAAGTCTTGGACATTGAACTCTTTAAAATTTTGGACACCCGGTTTCGATGGATTAATATGTTTTGAGATCTCCTAAAGAAGATTTGACCATTTTTAGAAAATATTTGTCTCTGTCTCTGCCTGTATATATGTTACCAAAGTTTTGTGTTTGAAAATATTTCAAGAAAAATTGCACAAAATTTTACAAAACTGTATATATATATATATAGGTACTAATTAAATTTTGGTGTGCATCACCTTACAAATAATACACTGCTATGCTGCAATTCCTCTCATTTACAAAAAGGCTACAACTCACCATCTGTAGAGTATAAGTGTACCAAACTTGATATCTGATTATGAAAAAATGTGGTTTCAATTCGGGTACACATAAGACCGATAGCTAGCATTTCGTAGCTGCAATGTATCACGATATACGGAAAGATTTTATTTCTACATATGTAGTGTAAAAATGAACTAAACTAACCTCTTATGTATAAAAGGCTAATATAAAAAGCTATATTGAATCTATTTGGTTGAATATTGGCTGACAGAGGCGTTGCTATGCTGTAATTCTCGTACGCGAAAGCTGTATTTCAAATTCAATTGTGTATAAGTTCACTAAACTTCATATAGTGTAACCACGTATCCTACGCCTAGCAGTGAGCACGAGTCGAAAATCTTGGAGGGTTTCCAAGTTCACCAACAGGTATGAATTTCGTAAACATCCAGTCATTCGGTATTCCATTTTTGTTTATTTTCTCTCAACGAGAAGCTTGTCTCCCCTATTTTACTAGTGGACTCGTTGAATCCGGACTTGCGCAGAGGCTTCCATGGTCGCAAGAAATGTAGTTAAAGAGTATATGAGATGGCTGTTATGAAAAGATATGCTGATTCAGTTTGAGAGAAAATCGATGTGTCGTCCTACAGATGGCGTTGTTAACAATTCTTTTCATTAGTTTTCAGACTAATTAATATATTAGAATGATACAGAAGAGATTTCGTGATGGCCACAAAATACTAGACTTTAATCGAAAGGGTAGCAACGTTGTAATGAAATATTTAAAAACTACACATTTTTACCCTCTACCAAAATCTCTTTTTTGTGTGTGTGATATTCCTTTTATAATACTATATTAAAACTTAACAGTTTTATCGAATAAATAAATTCAATCTTTCTCATTAATAAAAATTTAAAGTGTTATGAGTTCTTGTTCTTTTTAGTTGCACTAATTAGAATACTTTATATAAAATTGTTATGCAATTCTGTGTAAGTTAAATTATTTTCAGTGCTTTGGATAATTTAGAATCATTTAAAAATTTTCTTTTGTAAATGATTTTAAACATTAGGCTAATGTACCCAAATCATATCGGAAGCCTTATGGGAAAGAGTACAAGTATGAGAGTTTCTTTAAATATCATCCGAAGTCTCTACGCTTCTACGGTGTTTTCGGAGATGGCAAGAATTTATTCGAAGAGAAAAAAGAAATAATTCTTTATTATGATCTGTCTTACGGAACAATTCGCATCGTAGAAGAGAGATGCAAGAGTATCGATGGTCGAAAAGATTCAAGGGTTCTTTTACGAGCAACGCGTGTCCCAAAGGTAAGGCATTTGTTTTTAATTTCTCGGGAAAGTTTCTTTAAAAGAGCTACTTAATGTGAATATATATATATTTTTAATAATAATTTCATTAGTATTTTTTATTCATTTGTTATAGATTTTGCTAATCTTAATTAGGACAGATAGGAGTCGTCATTCGAATATCATGATTCGAAGCAATTTTGTGTCATATATAAATCAATTTTTGACTTACACACAATGTGTTGACTCACAGACAGTCTAGTTTATTGATTTATTACTTTACGAGTATATACTGTATAAGTAAAGTATCATAATCATTAAAAAAAAAAAAAAATAATAATTCGAGACTTTGTTGTAGCTATACGTTTTGAGGTCTTCTGAATTCATTTTTGCTATTTTTACGCTGATGTATGTATGCATGTATGAATGAGAATGTACTAGATAATATCCGAACTCTTTTTTTTTCTTTCGCTTGAGTTTAAAGATTTCAATTATGTTTGAGGCTCACCCGTCTCACGAACTGTATAGGTTTTTATGAATGCAAGGCGTGGAAAGACATTTAATTTACCTAAAAATCATTGCATTGTATGTTTTAATTCTATACCCGTTTAATGCATTAAAAATGACATAATAAATATTCTCTATTATTTTAACTTTCTTTCTGTGAAAGTATCATTATTTTAGAATAACTAAAAGAATATTCGATTCACATTACTATTTTAAAATTGTTAAAAGAATGTTCGACATACATTTCATTTTTTACATTTATTTGTTTACTTTTATACAAAATTCAGAATTCAGGTGCAGTAATATATATTTTTTAGATCAATGAAACTATATTATCAATCTTAACTTTATTTAGTTAAATATAAAATCTTTTTAATAAAAAAGCCTTAGAAAATTAAGAGCAAATGGGTAAGATTTTCTCATCATCCGAGGCGGGTGCAATATGACTTAACGGCCCTCTTCACTTACCGTTGCCGGAAGCCCGAGACAATGTTATTCTATGGGGAAATTTTCTTTACAAATAACTTATTAACTAATACATATTTTGAAATCCTGTTTTCACATTCAGAAAATTCCCAACTGTTAAATAGACGGACCTTTTTTAAAAATGTATTTTTTAAATTTTTAATATTTTATTTTGAAATTGCAAAATGAAAAAAATTCCCGTATTGAAAGCTTGAATTTTGCAGCTTCAAAATAAAATATAAAAATTTAAAAAAAAAATTTTAAAAAGGTCTGTCAATTTAACAGCTGGGAATTTTCAGAATGTGAAAACAGAATTTAGAAATATGTATTAGTTAATAAGTTATCTATAAAGAAAAAATTTCCATAGAATAACATTAGCTTCGGCTTCCGGCAGCGGTGAGTGATGAGGGCCCTTAAGTAGAGTAGAGCCACTTCAGTGCAGGACGCAGGAAGTAAGCAGAAACACATCTGAGCAGCTAAAGTATTGGGCGCATTAGGGCTCAGTCTGAACCACATCCGTGTAGGTGCAGGAGGTCTTAATCATCGGGCGCGCCAAGGCGGTAAGAGTGTCCTGCGTCCTGTATTCACCAATTTCCTATATCTCATTAAGAAATGTCCAGACTTCTTTTAACGTTACAACAAAAGAACAAGTACAAAATATATGGAAAATAAAGTTACTCCAGAGGGTTTATTTTATTATTTATTTATTTGAGTATTCTTTTATCCTGTGATTGGGAAGACAATATTTTAAAAAATAAGTTTTATACTTTTAACATGCTAGGGAAAATATATATCATTTGTATTCTTTTTTCGTAATATTTATCAAAAGGTAGCATCTGATTCTATCGATATTAGTAATTATTTGTTCTTCCTAAGGTACCTGGAGCATCCCAACTGCATGGAGAAATGAGTAATCCGACTTTGCTCAATTTGGCTCATGATGTGCAGAACGTTCTAATTAGTGGAAAGTACTACACAATCCATAATCCTTCATCGGGTTTAGTGGATTCGAATCCAGTAAGTAAATTTCAAGGTCTAGTCTGTTACACACATATATATACTAATATATACTGAATGGTCACTTTATTATAACTAAAGCAATTTACGAGTTGGCGTATCAGGCATTTTGTTGCCTTAGGATTGCCACACATATACATCACGTTTTATAGATAAAAAGCGGCAGCCAATGCTTTATATATATATATTTCTTTGTATTCTTACATATACAAGTTAAAAATACAAAAACAAAATAAAACAAAATAAAATAAATAAAATAAAATAAAATAAATCTTAATAATTATTTTAATAATCATAAATTAATCTAAGAGGACCTTTTATTATTGTGTGTTTGTAGAGTTTTGGCAACGTTTTGCGGTATCATCAAAATTATTTTGTTTCCTGTGAACATTGTTAATAGTCATCTGCTTCCTCCGAAGAATAAACAATTTTTTTGTTCATTTTATATATATATATATATATATTAGATATTTATGTTATATTGCAATTTATGTCTACTTTCTAAAAAAATTAAAAGAAAAAAAGAAAGTTTAATTATTTTTTTGTGGGAGAGGGAGGAATAAAATTACATTTCTTTTAATGTTTGTTTGTTGTAAATGAATAATATTGAATTGTATTTCCACGACACTTCATAACATCAAATAAACATTGCTCCATAGAATTGATTAATCGTTGCATTACATAAGGAGATATTTCATACCACGCTTTGCAAATTGCAGTTTTTAAGTCACTTACACATGTATATTGCTTTCCATTTTAATATATTTTACGAGATAGATCCTCCATATATTCTCCATGTGATACAAATCCGGACTAAGTGCTGGCAGTCTAATAGTGTGATATTGTTTTACATAAACCACGTTTTCGTTGATCAGGAGGTATGGATGGAAGCCCCATCTTGTTGGAAAACACAGTTCGGTCCAGCTAACAAATCCATAATTGGCAGTAAATTGGTACGTAAAATATCCTGATAATCCTCTGATTTCATTTTTCTGTCCGTTAAAGCCTAGAAATGTTTGCCCCAGGACATTACGGATACTCCGCCTTGTTGCCTGCTGAAACAGTTCTTCGGTGTTCCTTTCTTAGGTCATACCAGTAAAATTTATAACCGTCAGGGCCGTCAAAATTCCATTTTTTTGTCACAAAACTACATTAAATTGACATTTGTGTGACCGTTAATTTTCATTTTAATCAAGAATTGTCTTAAAGACTATCAGTTATCCCGAGTAAATTTCAATGCAAACGTAGAGAGAAAAATACGCGGCACTCCCAGCTAAAGGAGGAAGTGAAATTGTCCAGTCATCATTTTATAAAACTCTCTTCTGCTCGATTTCAATCTCCGATGTATATGTAATGTTGTCTTTCTGTGAATATGTAGCAGCAACTAAGCAGGGCGTTTGAAAACGCTCTTATATATTTTATATTACCCTTTTATTATAAAAGATCTGTATCTAATCCAGAATATTAAAGTTACAAAAGAAAAGGAAGAATTACAAAATCATTTATCATAATTTACACAATTAAATAATAGTTTAATATGTTCACAAGTTTATTTTTCAGCCCGTTGGTGAATCAAGAATGTGGCTTTAAAATGGATTAAATAATTAATTGGACGCATGCTGTACCAGTGCTGTTTGTCTTATCCAGGTAAGTGAAATCTTACCTATTCATTGTCAATATTATTTAATATAAATATAATATAATACAAGCGCTCTATATTAAAAATTATATATATATAATTTTATAAGAGATACTAATGATTAAGAAAGCGCAATAATTTGCACTACCGAGGAGGATCTAATATTAAATATAGTTATTTTAAAAAAGATTACGAGACCTGATTCTCTTAATTAAAGAGGTCTCTTAAATAAAAGAGCGCAAAATAAAATTACAGCACTGGGACTTAAAAAGAAAGAAATTATAAAATATAATTAATATATGTGTTTGAAGAAATTCAATATTAAGCATATTATATATATATACAAATAGTATAAGTGTGTGTGAAATTATTATATACTGAAATCAACTGGTATGTGTTCATAACTAAACATAAAATTTTTATAACTGATAGACATTGATAAACACTCAGTAAATACTCTCTCTCCAAATATTATTTGAACTTTTCAAAGAATTAAATATACGTGATATATAAAAATATGTTTTGATAAAAATAAAAATAAAAATAATAAATAAACAAAATGGCAGCTTCCGCAAAAGAAATAACATTAGTTGAGAAATTGAACTCCAGTAATTATGATAACTGGAAATTCAAGATAGAGATGCTCCTCACGAAGGAGGATCTCTTCCAGGTTATTATAGAAGCGCCCCCAAACCCATTAACTGATGAATGGCGATCTAAAGATCGAAAGGCGCGTGCCATAATTAATTTAGCTATAGAAGATACACAAATAGTATATGTTAAGCATTTGTCCACAGCCAGGGAGACATGGGATGCACTTAAAAATATACATGAGAGGGCTAATCTGAGCAGCAAATTATTCTTACTCAGAAAATTATATTCCACCAAACTAACAGAAGGGGGAAATCTGATATAACACATAACTAGTATTTATAAGTTAAGGGACAAATTGTTAGCTATAGGAGAAGAAATAAATGAACAGCACTTATCAGCGTTGATGTTGTGCTCGCTACCTCCTAGTTATGATACCCTGATAACGGCTATCGAAGCCAGAAATGACGATGAACTTACACCAGAGTACATTAAAAGTAAATTGTTCGATGAATATATTAAAAGGACAGAAAATCACCAAACAAAAGGTGAAAACGCGTATAAAACTCAAATTAAGCGTAAAACACCACCAAGTAAACATTGCAATTTTTGCGGAAAGAATTCACACACCCGTAACGAATGCTGGCATTTAAACGCCAGACCAAATCATAACCAAAGGAATTATAATAATTTTCATAACAGCGGTAACAATCCCAGCAAGTATAAAAACAAAAACAAAACACAACTCGTAAGGGAAACTGAGAATAAATTAAAGAATCTTACATTTATCATTGATAAAACTGAGCATAACTCATGGATAGTCGACAGTGGGAGTAGCAGGCATATCTGCAACGACATAAACCAATTTACAAATCTGAAAGACAACGAAAAGGTTAGTGTTATGCTAGCGAACGGGCACTCCGTAGTCTCACAGGGTTGCGGCGACGTAAATCTTAAAGTAATTAACTCGGATAAGGAAATAAACAATGTTACTTTAAAAGAGGTTTTATACATACCCAATATAGCCACAAATCTAATATCGGTAAAGAAAGCAACAGAGAATGGTTGTGTTGCCATATTTAAAAATCATGAATGTAAAATCAAATTCGGGAATAAAACTTATATAGAGGCGAATTTGACAGATAATTTATATGAACTACAAACGAGCGAAAAATTTTCCGAAAGTGTAAATATTGTAGAAGCGTGCGAAAACAGGAATTGTACTAAATTGTGGCATGAAAGATTAGGGCATAAAAATCTACAACAAATAAAAGAACTCGTCGACAAAAATATGGCAACCGGAATAGAGCTAAATAAATGTAAACACAACACAGAATGCGAAATCTGTATCATTTCAAAATTGGAGGATGACACATATCCGAAAAAGGCAACTTTCAGGGCAGAAAAACCATTAGATCTAGTTGTTTCAGATGTTTGCGGACCCTTTCAAACTTCCACAATAGGAGGGAAAAATTATTTTTTAACGTTTATAGATGACTACAGTCGTTTCACATTTACATACTTATTGCGAAATAAAAGTGAGGTGTTTGATAAATTTAAACAATATTATGCGTTGACTTTAAACAAGTTCGGCAGGAAAATAAAAATATTGCGTACCGATAACGGCGGAGAGTATACAAGCAATGAATTTGAAAACTTTCTCGCGAATGAAGGAATCGAACACCAATTAACAGTACCGCATTGTTCTCCTCAAAATGGCGTGGCGGAGAGAAAAAATAGAACATTGGTTGAAATGACCAGATGTTTGTTAAGACAAAGCAGCTTGCCAAATAAATTTTGGGGTGAAGCCCTTATGACCGCTAATTATCTGCAGAATAGATTGCCAACGAGTGCATGCGATAAAACACCATATGAAAAATGGAATGGAAATAAACCAAATCTCTCGCATATAAAATCATTTGGTTGTAAGGCATATGTGTATACTCACAAAAACACAAGAGGGAAGCTAGACAACAGGGCAAAGGAAGGAATACTTGTTGGTTATGACCTTAGAAGTAAAGGTTATAGAGTATTTATAGATAATAATGTTAGGATATGTAGAACCGTAAAGTTCGTTGAAACAAAAACAAAGGATAATAATTTTGAGTCTATCGATAATGAACTGTTAGAGACAAACAATAATACAAATGAAGGGAATTCTAGCGAAACAAACGATCATAAAAATAACTTCCCGGTGATACTAAATGAAATAAATCAAAATTCGGACCAAACTGAGGATGTTAATCGTGACATAACAGATCGAACAATTCCGAGAAGGTCGGAAAGAGCTAACAAAGGTGTTCCACCTGACAGATTTGCTTTAATGACAAATACTATGAACGTAAACGAACCCAAAACCTTCAATGAAATATTGCAGATACAAAATTCCTTAGAAAGGGAAAATTGGCTAAAAGCAGCCAAAGATGAAATTGCTTCTTTAAACGAAAATAATACATGGGAATTGGTAGACCCTCCCCCTAACACACACATAGTAGGCTCAAAATGGGCATTCAAGGCGAAATATAATGATAAGGGTGAAATCCAAAAATATAAAGCCAGGCTTGTCGCCAAAGGCTTTAGCCAAAAGTATGGGGTAGATTATGACGAGACGTTCGCCCCGGTGGCGTCTCATACGACAATTAGATCTTTTCTTGTAATGGCCCTATATAAAAACTTAGAATTAAACCACTTGGATGTAAAAACCGCGTTTTTACACGGTGAGCTCGAAGAAACAATTTACATGCAACAACCGGAGGGATTCATAAATCCCGGTGAAGAACATAAAGTTTGTAAATTACACAAAGCCATCTACGGGCTGAAACAGTCAGCCAGGGCTTGGAATTCAAAAATAAACGAAACATTAACAAAGTTGAATTTCACACAAAGTTCCACTGACAAATGCCTTTACAAAAGAAACACAAATAACAAAACCGTCTACATACTAGTGTATGTAGACGATATATTAATTGCTGGAACCAAACATGATATAAACAAAATAATAGAAGAACTTAGGCGTGAATATAGTATTACCAACCTTGGGAGCGTTACTAATTATCTGGGAATAAATATAACACGACCAGACAGCAATACTTTGCTAATAGATCAGTCAAACAAGATTAAACAATTAGTAAATAAATTTAATTTAGAAAATGCGAAACCCACTAATACTCCCATAGATACAAATTACTTAAAGGATTATAACAATGAAAATTATTTAACTGACAATACTGATTATAGAAAGGCAGTAGGGGCACTTCTATATATAGCCACTGTCAGCAGACCTGATATCAGTGCTGCCGTCAACCTTTTATCTCGTCACAACGAAAGACCAAGAGTGTGTGACTGGGAAAATACCAAGAAAGTCATCAAGTACCTAAAAACTACAATTAATTTAAAATTAAAATATGACAACGAGAATCCTGCTATACTAACCGCATATGCGGACGCAGACTATGCGAATGACCCCCAGGACAGAAAGTCCATTACAGGAAACGTATTCTTTATTGGGAATAATCCCATCTATTGGTACTCAAAAAAACAAAAATGCGTCAGCCAATCCACCGCAGAAGCGGAATATATAGCAGCAGGATGCGCTGCTCAGGAAAGCATGTGGATCATTAGACTTTTAAACGACTTAGATCTAGATCAAATAAAACCAATCACAATTTATGAAGATAACCAATCAGCGATTAAATTAATTGAGTCTGACAAATATCAAGCGCGGACTAAACACGTGGATGTTAAATTTCATCTAATAAAACATTTGTATGAAGAAGGAACCATCAGATTACAATATATCCCCAGCAACGAAATGATTGCCGACATCTTTACTAAACCCCTACCAGGGCCGGCTTTTAAAACTTTAAAAAATAAACTAAATTTAGTAGAACATTGAAAATACCGGTCAAGTAGGGGTGTCACAAAACTACATTAAATTGACATTTGTGTGACCGTTAATTTTCATTTTAATCAAGAATTGTCTTAAAGACTATCAGTTATCCCGAGTAAATTTCAATGCAAACGTAGAGAGAAAAATACGCGGCACTCCCAGCTAAAGGAGGAAGTGAAATTGTCCAGTCATCATTTTATAAAACTCTCTTCTGCTCGATTTCAATCTCCGATGTATATGTAATGTTGTCTTTCTGTGAATATGTAGCAGCAACTAAGCAGGGCGTTTGAAAACGCTCTTATATATTTTATATTACCCTTTTATTATAAAAGATCTGTATCTAATCCAGAATATTAAAGTTACAAAAGAAAAGGAAGAATTACAAAATCATTTATCATAATTTACACAATTAAATAATAGTTTAATATGTTCACAAGTTTATTTTTCAGCCCGTTGGTGAATCAAGAATGTGGCTTTAAAATGGATTAAATAATTAATTGGACGCATGCTGTACCAGTGCTGTTTGTCTTATCCAGGTAAGTGAAATCTTACCTATTCATTGTCAATATTATTTAATATAAATATAATATAATACAAGCGCTCTATATTAAAAATTATATATATATAATTTTATAAGAGATACTAATGATTAAGAAAGCGCAATAATTTGCACTACCGAGGAGGATCTAATATTAAATATAGTTATTTTAAAAAATTTTTTTCGTCACTGAAGATGACAGAAAGCCACTTTTCACCGTATGATATATGCTTTCTAGCCCACTTTAGACTTGCATCTTTATGTCTCTGCTTTAAGCAAGGTGTTGCTTTCATTCTCCTGTAAACAATGTGTTTTGAAGGTTTAATTCTTCTGTGTACAGTACTTTTTGAAATTCTGGAAGTTGATGCAATTGCACACACAGATAAATTATCAACTGAAGCCCTTTTTAATAATATTCTATCATCACGTAACGTTGTTTTCTTTGGTCTTCCGACTCGCTTTCGAATATTCCATGTTCCACCTGATCTCAAAACTCTATAAATACTGCTCAAGAATCTCTTTATTTTTCTCTATATTTATACAGGATTTTGTCCTTACGCTTTTAACTGTAAAATCTTAATAGTTTCATCTTTAGAAATTTCTTTAGAACGTAGCATTTTTATCAGAGTACGCAGGAAACTTCTTTTCCGAATCACAAACAAAACAACAACGAGATATATAAAGTAGAGTGATAAATGGTAACCCTTGAGAAGGTCCAAGATGAGTCATGTGATATGCTCTCCTTGCACCTGCGTATTCGATGGTTCCCTTGGTAACAGCTTATTTTCAGTAAATTTCTATGGCAACGGTTTGGAGATTGTTCTTCGCATAAGTCATAAACGCCAATGTTTTTGTTTATTTACGTAGTTTAATATTCTTTTGTTCTAAATCATTTTGATTTCGATTTTACTTCTCTTTTATTTCGTGAAGTTGAACTTTAACCGACAAAATGCTTAAAAATAGTTGAAAAATTATTATTTGTTGTTAAATTTAGCTGTTTAAAAGTTTAATTTTTCTTTTATAAACACTTTTAAACTTTGTTGGGAAACGATTAAAAAAAGGTATTTTATTATTTATTAAAATGTGAAATATGTGTAAAATTATTTTAAAAACAATTTATTTCGGTCATAGGACTGTCATGTTACCTAATAATAATGATAATTTGTCAAACTGGTATTTTAAATGCCAAAATAGCGATAAAGGGCCAAACACAGCAACCTATCCGCGATTGTAATGAAATGCTCGTCCTCTGGTGGGCTAAGGTGAAATTACAATTAACATGCTTTAATTCGGCTTCCATTCGGCCGCCATTGCTTGCCGATGTTTAGTTACACATATATTCATTGAATAAAAATGAAAAAATCCGGTAAAAAAGATAACACATACTGTTGTGTGCTACAGTGTAACTCCAAAGGATCAAGAAATCCAGAATTAAGCTTCCATTTATTTCCAAATGACAAATTTAAAATTTCAGTTGCTTCGGCTAATGGAAGTAAAGAATTAATCAGATGATTTGAAACTAATATTTGTTCAACTTCAGTTAAAAATCTACTTCCGATCGAACTTTGAATAAACTGAAATATTTCTTTCCAAAAGCAATCAATTTTCCATGATGTAATGGCGGAGAAATTATAGTACGAATATTAAGTAGAATAACAAAAAGAACAATAATAAATACACGTGGCTATTATATTTACCAACAACAAAAGCTGAAAAAGCGCCATCTATCGATCATTACAAACGCAGATTCGAGCATGTCATGTGATTCATCTTGAACCACGGAAAGTTAATCCTTCATCCATTGAATCAGCACTCTAATTTATATATCTCGTTGCAAAACAATCCGCGATTGTAATGAAATGCTCGCTCTCTGGTGGGCTAAGGTGAAATTACAATAAACATGCTTTAATTTGGCTTTCATTAAGCCGCCATTGCATGCCGATGTTTAGTTTCACATATATTTATTGAATAAAAATGAATGAATCCGGTAAAAAAGATAACACATACTGTTGTGTGCTCCAGTGTAACTCCAAAGGACCAAGAAATCCAGAATTAAGCTTCCATTTATTTCCAAATGACGAATTTAAAATTTCAGTTGCTTCGGCTAATGGAAGTAAAGAATTAATCAGATGATTTGAAGCTAATATTTGTTCAACTTCAGTTAAAAATCTACTTCCGATCGAACTTTGAATAAACTGAATTATTTTTTTCCAAAAGCAATCAATTTTCCATGATGTAATGGCGGAGAAATTATAGTACGAATATTAAGTAGAATAACAAAAAGAACAATAATAAATACACGTGGCTATAATATTTACTAATAACAAAAACTGAAAAAGCGCCATCTATCGATCATTACAAACGCGGATACATTGAACTCATTAAATTATTATGCTAAAAATATAGCAGACGATATTTCAATTAAAGGGAAAAATTATTCTGCATTTATAGAAGCAGAAAATAATAAAAATATTTTATTCTGTGAACAAAAATTTAAAAGAAAACATGTAATGCTGTATTGTGTCTATACTTTTGGGACAGAAAATTTTATATAATTTATGTACATTTTACAATTTCAAACCTTTGATCCTAATTTATATGTGTATATCAGCAAAACTGTTTTTATTTATTACCTATCTCACTAACTTTAATTTTACCTTATTACTTTCTATGTTAATGCAAATTTTATTAATTGTCTAAACTTTTGGGACACGGTGTATTGTGATATACAATAATGCCGGTTACCAACACTTGAGAATTTCTGATAGGAACACCTCCAAATCTGTATACAAACTTCCATTTCCGGTGACCTCATATTTCACAGATGTTCCATGTTGTAATTGATATGGTAAAAAAGCCAATTTCTCACAGTTTTCTGTTAGCATTGGTGAATGTAGGAGGGCTTGGAAGGTGATGCGTCTGAAATCGCTTATGATACAATCTTCGTGCTTCGTATCCATTTCTATTTGCTTAATCATACGTTAGGTGTATACCTGCGAATTCCTCGTAGTTGATGTCGTTTTGAACTCTGTTATCACAGTATCCTTCATTAAACATACGCCGCTTATCAAGATGAATTTTCGCTTTGATTTTATTCTTACAGAATCTTTTTAAGCTAATAACTTGTAACCGTCGATGCTGCTTTTTATCACTGAAAATTTGTATACACTCAATAACTGGTGGTAATATTCTGGAGTTATGCTGCTTCTTCTTCTTGAGAAAAATCCCGTCAGAAGTGACGACTGTTTCTATGTGGTCGTGTTTTGAAATCAATCTTTTCTTGTACTGGAAATGGAGATAGATATAGTAATATATATAGATCTATCATCCCCATGTTATCGAGCAAAAAATTTTGATGCCGAAAAAAGTTCTAAAAACAGCCATTAGAGAGTATTGAAAAAAAGAATAAAAAGAAAAATGAATTTGAAACTGTATCTGGAGTTTTTCATTCACCTTTAGTAAATAAATTATTCATAAATTTTATTTACTAAATTATTCGTGTGTATTCCTGTGTGTGATTTACTCGGGGAAAGGCAGCCATTAGAATGACTTTTCCCGAAAAAAAATGCCTCGATTTTTCCCTCTCGCTGATCAATCTATGTCTTATTACTATATCTATGGAAATGGAATGCAACATGTAGTTTTCATAGTAAATATTGTCCGTCTTGATGAGTACAGTCACCATTCTTATATTGAAAAAATACTTTGAAACACTCTGCATAATTTTGAAATTCACTACAGCATATTCTTTGACAAAAATGTCACATTTAAACATTTGTGGCTCGTTTTTAGAATACACACACGGCCGTAACCAGAAAAAAAGTTTCGGGGGGTGGGTTCAAGCTGTAATACATAATGTTAAATGTTAAGAATGATGTACAGCTCAAACATTTTCTACAACTTTGCAAAATTTCGGAAGGGGAGGAGGAGGTTGAACCCACAAAAATCACTCCTCGCTAGGGCCTTGGATACACAAAAGAAATTGTAAACAATAGGTGGTCTGTGAGCAATAATTTAAGTACCAGGAAATTCAGAATTTGCAAGACTTGAAAGTTTGATTATTAATTAACTCCATATAGTGAAAAGATGCGGTTTTCACAAAAAGTTAAGAATTTTTTTCACACATGAAAAAAAAAAAAATGCCTGAGTAGTTAGATATTCCCAAGCAGATGCCATTGCAATAGAGGAAAGTTTTACAATATCACAGTATGATTCACTCAAAAAAGATAACCAGCGTCTAAAAGTTAGAAACATTTCTCTGTAATATCTACCATTTTGAAGCACAGCCATCTGTGATTCAAAGTCATGACTATGTTACAGCTGTATTTCAAATTTTTTGACATGCAAAATTTTCACAAAAGCCACATTGCCACACCTTGTTGTTGTCATGTTGTCATTTTCATCTTGTCACATGTTGTTGTCATAAATGGGCTGTATTAAAGAACATTTCAGAAGGTATTCCTGAAACATCATGTTAAATAGTATCTTTCAATAAGTTAATCTTAGTACATCTAAGAGTTCAAGTATTCCCATAACCAAAAGTCACAAAATATAATATTGGTAATTTTGGGGGTCATTTTTAACAGAAAAGAGAGATTCACATTCAGCACATGGTTCTTTCCTAATATTGACCTCATGTTTGTTGTAACCGAAGCGTTCTTCAGAAATACTTCATCTTTCAAGAGAATAATTCATCAGAGAACTTGTCTTCCTTGTAAGTAAGGTGTGACTTTATTTATTTTTTATGCAGAATACCTCTCATTCGTTGTAGAAGCTATTTGACGTGTAATTACTTGACTATCCATTTACTTGAAGAAAATGAACTAATGATGAGCGAGGTTATGAATCTGGCTCACATTATCACCACAGATTTTATTACCTTTATCACATGAAGATGTTTCTTTTCGATTGCATATAGGTTTTCTGTAGCCCCTATGTAGCAATTTTTTGTATTGACACTTCGACTTAAAGTAAAAATTTAAAAATTGCATGTGGCAGCTTTACCTTCCAGTAAGGGACAACCACGAGACCGAATAATCTGCCCCCTAAATACAGGTATCTTTCCTTCAAAGGTAGTATAATAAAAAATATAGGTAACATTAACTCTAAATAAAATTAATAATAAATTAAACAATGTTTGATTACAGCTTTCCTGGAAGCATGAAGAAATGGAAATTCATGTATTTTTCTTCTTTTCAGTTCGAAGGAAGAAGAAAGTTCGTTGATTATTACACAGATCAGGATTTAGATTTGGGAGTGACATTAAAGATTTTCGGATCAGATGTATTCCTGTATGATTGTGATGCATTCACAAAGAATTACTACCTCTCAACTTACAATAAAGGTATGTCAAAATACACTTTTTTAGAAAAAATAGATACTATGTTCATATATGAGCGGTCTCAGAGTTATTTGTATTTATTCTAGGGAATGCAGAAAAAAGACACGTAAAATTAAACTTTATTTAAAAGATTTTGAAACATTATCCGAAGCATTTTGCTTTGAAATACCAAAGCATCATCATGGATTTTTATTTATATAAAGCGTTTTTAATCTAAATAACAAATGACACATGTTTCAGCTTAAGTCTTTTTTAGAGATGATTTATCATATACTTTGTGTTCTATTATGATTTATTTTATGAAATAAACAACTTATATTCTTATATATGAAATAAAACTATTTATTTGTTAGATCTAAACAATTTTTTAATAAAAATATGTATTCTGAATTGAGTTAATTCCAGTTTTATATGGAATTACTGCTTTATTGCAAAATGGCATAGTATTATACAGTTTTTTTTTCTTTCTTTTTTTTAATATAAATCTCAGAAATTTCACTGTGTCAAATATCGTAAATGGTTTTTCTAGTTCTTGAAAAGTTGTAGGCTGCAAATTTTTAATCCTCCTCCCTCTCCCCGCGCCTCTTTATAGACGAAAGATTTCGAACGGATTGATATTAGTACTATTTCCATGTCTAATAAAGAACAAATTCTACGATATTCTTTGTGGGATTTAACTTAGAGTGAAAAAAGATGTGATTACTTACAGAATTGTAGGTGTTCATAATAATGGATAGGTAATTTTAACGATCACCCTATAGCAAGATGAATTATCATCTGGAAGTGTTGTTTGCGGAAAAGTCTGAAATAACTCTAAAATAGTTAGTCAGACGCCACTTTTATAATGGCCGTGTTTCATTTTGAGTTAATTGATCCTTTGAGCATAAAAATTTGATTGACTCCTTGAAAAATTTTGTTCGTCCGTACCACACAATGTACGGAGAATGTATCATTGTTTTAAAGCACAAATTTCATTAAGTTGACCACATAGAATATACTGTCAATGAATTCTAAATTAATTCAGACTTCGAAATTTTCGGTTGTTCCTGAATTAGCGAAATTTATGCTCTGTAGTGTATTTAATGTTTATTTGATTTCTGTAGTAAGAATGACTGCTTCATTGGATTGTTTCGCAAATATTTATTAATTTTTGATTTTTGTGTCGCAAAAAGAGTATTACTCAACTGTTTCTTGGATATTCATTAAATAAAATGCATTCGTCGACTAGAACCCACTTATGTCTCTAAGAATTACTTTCTACGTACAAAAATGTGGACAACTTTCATAACAATATCATTATGGGCTCTATGATTAGCTTCTTTTGATATCTCTATGGTAGTAGGTCTTGTATAATGTCCAAAACCTTTATATGTTTGGTCATTATGAATATAATTTTCTTAAATATCTCCAAAACAGAAAGTCACAGAATAACCAAAAAGGGAGGTGCGTAACTAGATGTTATAAAAGATCTATATACCAATTTTCAACGTTCTATATCTAACCATTTTTGAGTTATGCGAGATGTATGCACACACACATACGTACATACAGTCGTAGAAAAAAAAATCATGTAAAGTCGTTGATATCTTTAAAATGGGAGCTCGTATTAAGACCAAAGTTGCAGGTGTACACTGTACAACTAAATATCATGACAGTCACAAATATAAATTTGCAACATTCTACGATCATTTGGTTTTGAACTATGCGCAATACAAAATCCATTTCGCAAATCAGGATTTAAATACTTTCTTATACTTTGTGTAAAGAACAGAAAACTCACAATCACAAGTGTGTGTGTGGGGGGGGGGGGGAGGGTAGAAGGCACCTGAAGGAATATAAGGTCAAAATAGACTAGAAAAAGTAATCGAAGCTCGGGAAGGGATTGGGCTCGTAAACTGATTTAAGTATATTTCATATATTTCATTTATATAAATATAATAAATGCTAACACAAATTGAGAAAAAAAATTCCATATGTGATAGGTGAAAATGAAATGTTAATGTATGGTTGAAATAATCCTATCAATAATCAGTTAAAATAACATGAACTTTGTATGAAAGCTATCGCAAACACACGCTTTAATTTAGTATATATGTATTACATCTTATATTACAGAAGAAGTTTTCTCTCTATACAA
This sequence comes from Salticus scenicus, assembly GCA_963930645.1. Lineage (NCBI taxonomy): Eukaryota > Metazoa > Arthropoda > Arachnida > Araneae > Salticidae > Salticus > Salticus scenicus. The sequence continues at coordinate 147,712,206 of OZ005650.1, forward strand.
TGTCCAAAGAAATATGCCACTACTTTTTGAACACACCTAGCAAAATAACTATCAGTGAACAATTAGAGCTATTTTGTGTATATATTTAAAATTAATAACCTTTGAATCATCGATTAGGCATTTGAGGTATTTCTAGGTATTATTAGCAATGTAATAGAAACTGTCATGTAAATTGTATTCGACACATACTACAACTATACACACACTAATATGTGTATGTGTGTCAATATCTTTTTTTTTTTTTTTTCTTTTAACAACAGCTGATCTTTAAAAACCGAATTTTTAAAACTTATTTTTCTTTTACGAAAAAACATGTAGAGATGAATCCAATACCTAGACCAGAAGTGAAGCCTTCTTATTCTCACAAGCTTATATATAAGCAGGAAGTATTTGGAGAACCGGAACAGACGATTAGAACAAATGATCCATTTCCGCCCATTCGTTACATGTCTGATTTGAAGAAATTCTTCAAGTATGACAAGTAAGTAAAAATAAATGTTTCAGACATATTATAATATGACACCAGAAATGCTAAAATTTTCCTTTTACACATAATAAGTCTTGGTTTAACGAGCCTTAATGTGCAAAAATTGACCGCAGAGCAACAACCCACACTTTAAAAAATTTTTGGAAAGTTCCAGGAAATTTTGGAGCAATCAGTTGCCCAACTCTACCAGTAATATTTCTGGAATGTATCAGAAACTATCATATATATCATTAAAAATATTAATAAATTCCTGATGTTATAGGAACGTTTCAGGGAGAAAAACCTGTTTTTCGCAGGAACCTACTTTAAATTTTTAAAAACCAGGAATATTTCTGGTACATATGAGTAACGTTATCAAAAATTTTTATTCTGCAAAACTGAAACCCTTTTCTGTATATACCTACTATATAATTATGCCATTTTAAATACAACTACCGATAAATCTATTTTTAGCATCAGATTACTTTTTAAATAGGTAAGAGCTGAATTCAGTGTTATAACGGTTAAACTCTTGTTCTGTATTTCATGTAATATCATAAAAGTCTTTTATTTTTCCTGTTCTTTTCAGGTATGCCTATGACATTCGCGAACTGAAGCTCCTTGCTCATCCTGTGACTGAAGAAGCTATTACAAAAAACAGAGTATTTTTAGTGCGATGGTTTTTAGAAGATGATACTATGGATATCAGAGCTTTAGATGTGGATCTAGAAAACTCGGGTTTGTTTGTAACTTTTTTTGAAATCCGTTACCAAAAAGGATAATATGCTCCTTTAATGAAAAGATAAATATTCAAAATGCTGCTTATTATTACTTTTTTAATAATTTTTTTTAAATTATTTTTATGTACAAAAAATAACATCATATTTAAATGTAAAATGAACATGTCTAAATTTAATAGAATTAATTAATTTAATTTCCTTTTTAGACTACAAAAACCTTCCGATAGCAATTAATTTTAAGTGATTAAATTGGCTGCATAGTTTCTACCCGAAACAAATATTATCAAAAGATTAATCTACCTTATAGCTAATGAAAATATCTACTGAATTTAACATTCTCTTATAATTTTGATCATTAATTTTTTGCTAAAAGACTCACATTCACTCCCTCTTATTGGATCCTTCTTAAAAAGTGCGCTTTGTTTTTCATCATGAATCAGTGAATGAACGCTATTCTCATACTATTCTAATGAACATGAGTGGCGATAATCTCTCCGACTCTCCAATTAAAAATAATTATTTTCTACTTGACTGACACTATGGAATATGGCCGCCAGATTATTACCACATATTTTATGTCACACATTTATCGTCAAGTAAAAGCATTTTCTACTGTGTCTACTGTACTCATATGCAGAGCTTGTGTAACATATAGTACAAGGTCTGAAAATGACCAGCGTATCAGAATTTCAGGGACATTAAAATTTCATACAAGGTCATAAGTTTATATTTATATATGCAAATTTTTATTATGAATTTCTAAGTAGTTTTCAAACACTACGCCAGAAGTAGTAAAACAACATAGTTACACGCTACTATTTTTCAAAGTGAAAAATACTATGTATTTGCGATTTTAAAAATATTTTTTGTGAATTTATATTCTTCGACCACATTTCATGAAACCATGGAAGCATCTGCGCAGGTGCTAACTCAACGAATCTCATGCTAAAATAGGGGTGACAGTCATCTGATTCAGAGAAAATGAGCAATAACACAGAACGCGCAATTTCTGGATGTTTTTCAAATTTCAAACTGTCGGTCAAGCTGGCATCCCTCCAACATTTTGGACGCGTCCTCACTGCTAGTTTTAGGATATGTGGCTGTGTGGGTTCTTGGAGACGGAGTAGCAAACACCATCAAGACTTGGGCCTCACATTGGCTGAATCAGGCCCTGATCCTGCAGCGGCCTAAACCATCCGTTTCCTCTTTCTAACAGAAGTAAATATTATAGAAATCTGCATAGAAATTGTAGTGTTTTAGTTGATGAGCAAAGATATTTTAATAGAGATATCTTAAAATTATATGAAATATCAATAAAGGATTTAAAGTCACCGAGCCGGATTTCTGTGTATTATTTAGTATTTTGTAATGCGTCATAGGCAATTAAATTTAATTAAATTTCAATAAATATGGAAGATCTTACAGTACCATAACAATTAAGGATTTTATTATCACATTTGTGAAATATTTTAGTATTTAATTTTTGAAAAGATGTATCAAATTTGTGTATGAACTTTTCTGTTCTGTTTCTAAGAAACATTATTAAAATAAACTTTTTTTTTTTTTTCTGTGTATTTATGTCACATTGTTATCACCTTCATAATACTTGTCAAATATGGTATGTTTTAGGGATGATAGAGCATAAATATTTGAGAAGAATGAAAATAGTAAAGCCTCAGAACTCAGTGGGGAATTATGAACGGTGTTATTATCAGCCAACAGACATGTATGTGGGCAATACCATTTACGTAAGAAGCAGACCATATTACTTAACTGATGCTGATGAATACACGTATGATTACATGGAAAGAAATTGCCACATTGTAAGTTAAGAATGAATAATTCAAACCTCATGTACCCTGATTACCTACAGATTACAGAAAAACTAGTTGGCAAAGGCTCAGTTCCCCATCACATAATTGTTCTCATAAATTTGTATTACAAAGTATACTATACTCTATTCATGTTAAGAGAAATTAATTTGGCCGATCGCTTGTCGCAGTCGCAGACTTAAGTATTCCCTTTATAGTAGACTATTTACTGTGCATTCTGATGCATTTATCTTATTTTAATTCGCTGATTAATTTCATTAGAATTAGTTTCATCTTTCAGTTTTTAGGAAATTATATACTTTTTCCAATGCAACAGTCTACATAATTCCAATTTATGTAAAATATTGCTTTATTTTGCCATATTTAAAAAAAAATCTTAAATTCTGAATAATTTACGACGTTTTCAAATTACAATGTCCTAGTAAAACGTGTTTATGTGAGCATCATAACTAATATTTTAAAGTGGGTTTGATTTCTGAACGATGAAAATTTTCCTTTTTAATGCGTCTTTAAGCGACATTTTGTCCTATTCTTCAATGTTAAGAAAATCATAAATTTGCAATAACTTACGAAGTTTTCAAATTAGAATATTGAAAACATGTAGGGTTATTGCTAGTGTCATAAATGATATTTTAAAATTGATCTAACTACTCTGCGATCATTTATTTTTGAGATACCGTGTACACAGACTTACAAACTAACACCCTACAGACGGCCATCATACTGATTTTGGTATTTTCGTATTAATCACACCTAAAAAAATGTAAAAACATCAAGAAACTGAGATCGAAAATTTTCACGATTACATATGTTCCTATACCTATAGCATGATGGGGCATTAAAAAGAAAGGTTATACTGAACAATCCTTCGTCTGATGAAAGGTTATGCTTAATTATTTTGATCCAAAACGATTGTTACATGTTTCTGTAACTCGTGATGTTTATTTACAAATTTTCTTTTTTTTAAATCATTTATTAAAGAAGTTTCTCTTAAGAAAAACATTTGATATACCACGTCCACTCAAATCTACACTGTGTCGAATATATATCGAGCTTTAACTGAAGATATCATTAGGTCATGGACTTACCATTGAATATTTTATAACAGTGCTTTATATACAACCAGGTATTAAAAATGAGCTGAAAATACTCATATGCTCTTGATAAAATATTTTAGCACAATTTATACATTACAAACAGTTGCATCTTATTAATAAAAATGTATTTGAGGACTGACGTTGAAAGTAATAAATAAAAAACTTTGAATAAACATCATACAATTAAAAAAAACTCGCAACAGCTGTTTCGAATCGAAATAAAACACGATCTTTTCTCAGGCGAACAAAGTAGGCACTCTTATATCTTTTATCATTTCAATAATTCATCAAACCTCTAAAATATTATCATCAAAATCTGCAGTCAAATGTGTCTTTAAACCTATTGCCTAGATTTTATTTTTATTTGTTGGTACATATCATATATTTACTTCTTATCGTTAATTATCTAAATATTCTGATGAGACCGAGGTTAGTTGGCATAGATTTTGGTTTCTGATTTTTCTAATTTTTTGTGAAATACTTGGAGAAATTCTGATGAATACATCTGAAAGCTTAACTCTTTAGCTAAAACAATCATGTATGTGAGACCCATCAATTAAATAATTGTCTAAGCAAACATCACAATAATTTTTCTAAGAGCTTGTAACTATCGAACTAACCCCGCACATTGGGTTAGTTGGCATAAACGTAAGGGTCAGTTGGCATCACGTAATACAGTTAGAGGAACACAATACAATTTATTTTACTAAAACATTTTATTTTAATAATATTTGACTACAAATTTCTGCTTAAATGTATGAACAAATAATGAACTTATCAAGTAAAATGAATTCTACTTAATATTATTGCTAGCTATAATTATTTAAATAAAATTAACACAATGTTTGAAATCAACCACGAATGTACTATAGGAGTTGTGTGCTCGTTTATTTGAATAGGTGGGTTCAATTTCCACACAATTTCATTTTTTTCGTCCAAAATTGAATCAATCTTGTCTGGTTATGTCTTTTTTCACCCTTTTTGACCATAGCGGACATGTAAATCTCATTACCATCGGTTGGGTTAGTTTTCCTAAGTACTGACAGGATTGGTATTTTACCAAAAAATGGTTACTTGTTTTGTATTCAGAATAATCAGGAGGCATTTTATTTTATGGATGATTCGTCATTGGTCTTGTTTTATGGAACATCTTAGCATCTTTTTGAGTTTCTCCTGGACTCATAGGCATTGTTGAAGAAAACCCTCACCAATTGTCTTAGCAGGAGTCTGAAATTGAAAACTCTTAATTTTGGAGGGGTTATTCAGCCTTTGAACTATTATTAAGGAAAGTCAAGCTATGCCATAGCTATGTTATAACTGAGCCTATACCTAACTATGCCAACTATAGCCCTACAGGGATACCTATCGTAAAGTGACATACCAAGAGTGGAGTAGAGAGGACGGGCCGCCACGGGTCTCTGGTCATGAAGAGGCCTCCGAAGAATCCTAACCTTTAAGTATTATTATCTGGTGAATTTGTTGTGTCATTATTTTAACGTGAAACATCTGATGCAATTCCACTTTAAGCCGTAGGCGCCTGTCTAAAGAGTTTTTAATGTACAAAAAATGACCGTAGCGTAACAACTCAAAAAAAAAAAAAAAAAAAAAAACATTTAGCACAAAAGATTATGATACATGCATGCAACCACAATTAACCACTTTTTCGAAAACCGCCATAAGTAGCGCCTCGATTTGATCTACAAATTATCAGACCAAAAAAATGTACGATGATAAAATTTACTCGCCAATCAAGAATATGATAAAATAGAGATTTTCTTCATGACGCCTCCAAACAAATTCACTCTCACAAATAATATACTCAGTTTTGACGATTCAGACATCCTCGGGCTTAACTTTGTTGTTTTTGACAACCATTTCGTCAAGCAATCACGTGATTTTTGAGGAAACGTGAACTCTTAAATATTTGACGAAGCTGTTTATTCACAATAGCATGTTCTAGCTTTCATTACCGCTATATTGGTTTTTTTCCTGTGTTGTTTGGACTTTACGTTACGATGACTTTTATTTGCCGGCCTGGTGGTTCAGTCGGTAGGAAGCTGCCTTCTGGATTCCCACGTCCCGGGTTCGAATCACGGTGCAGGCATGGATGTTTGTGATGTCCTATGTCTACAAAATATTGTGTGCGCTTGTTTCTGTGAACTTCTGTAAAAATATGGATCAATTGAGACAATAATCATTGTAACTATAGGTCTCAAAGCTGTCAAATAAATGTCCAAATTATTTTTATTTGTTTGCTCTGTTTTATTTATATTTTCATTAAATATAATTAGGATTTAATGTCTAAAGCAACGAACTTGCAAGTAATTTTATAATTTTATAATTTGTATTTTATTCTGTATCACGAAACTAGGATGAAAAAATGTATATTTACTTTTGATGAAATTCGTATGTTCAAAGAAATGACGAAAGTAATTTTCTCAATTTGACGAAATAAGAAGGAGAAAATATTTTTTTTTATTTTTGACGAAATTCGTATTCTCAAATAGGTAACGAAACAAATTTCGTCAGTTTGACGAAATGTTCGCTCGGAGCATATCCCTAGAAACACACTTTCGTCAAAAATGAAGAAATTTTCGTGAAATTTGAGTATCCATTTCGGAGAGCGTTGAATTTACGGTGGATGGTGCACATATACATATACACACCCTACTAGAAAAATAACTGCACTTTATTTCCACTGTAACAGAGAATATAAGCTGAATGCCAACTAGCCCCTTATGCCAACTAACCCTGGTCTCTTCTATTAGTTTGTTAATGTTTAATACAAAAATTCTTGCTTGGTGATTATCATGATATTTGTTATATAGATATCGGCATCAAGCATATTTGTAACTGTAATATTTTATGCCTTTTTCCGCAAATTTTATTTTGTTATTTTACCTCTTATGTACTTTAGTTTCATCATTCAAATATTAAAAGGATTATGACAAAACTTAGACAATGGGCTAAGGATAATGCTGGAGCTTTAAAAAGTAAATTTGAAAATGAAGATCCGAAGAATTTAGGATTTGTTAACTACGATAAATTCAGGTATGTTTCAAGAGTTTTTAAAATAATTCCTAAAAGTATGGGGTGTTAATGTAAATTTCGAAATTGGAAACAATTATTATTTACACTTGAGAAACATTAATACCGTATTATTTTCACTATTACACAGCAAATTTTCGCTGTTTTTCTTTTAAATATTTAAGTGGCTTTCCTTGCGTATATATAAATATTATTTCGGAAATTGTTTTACATCTTAGAACAATAGGATAATTCTTTCTTATTACACATTTTCTCAAACATTACACATGTGCTTATAGGCAGCTTCCTTATAAAAAAGTAAATACAAAAGTAACTATTTTAAATATTTGTCACATCTGGAGGAAAAGTAGTTCATGAAAATTTTGATATATTTTAATGGGTCCTAACTCTCAAATTCAGCCTCACCTTTCAAATGTAAACACACGCATAATTATGTATTTATATATATACCGGGTGATCCAAAACTCACAGAAAAAATAAAAAATATATTATTCAGAAAGTGCTGACTGTAGGTCTGTGTAGTTTTCGCTAAAATGTATAGAAAAGCACGGGGCATGGGGATTTCTATATATATACGTATATATGTACTAGCAGGCTTTGCTCGCTTCGCTGGACATTAAACTTACTAAATGAGTTGTCAAAATCCATATCTTTATTAATAACCTAAGTTCTCGCTGTGATCGGTAGAGGCTTTTCTCGCTCGCAACGTGAGAGCCTGGGTCCCCACTGCCTTCGGCAGCAACTTACCCACTTCTTACTTCCCCTTCCTCAGCGGGTAAGTTCGAAGTTTTCCAAAATCCCACTAATGTAGTACATAACACATACACTTAATCAATATCCACACACCAAAATTCGCCCTTCTAAGATAATTTAAAGCTAATTCAAATGGGAAAACATGTTTTTACATATGTTTATTGCCCTCCGACTCCGAGAAGGGGGGTAAGGGGGGATTTCGAATTTCGTAAAATCCCGTTACAATAAGTGCCGGATGCATACAAACAATTTACGCACCAAATTTCGTGACCACAGAAGTCTTTAATAGAAAATATTATAAATAAATAAATACAAAAAGCACAGCTTTAGTATGGGACCCCTTTGGTGATTTTAAATATTTTAATATTTTTGCGATGAATTGAAATGGCTATCTCAATTATACAACTAAAGATCTTGGCGAGAAACGTCCGAGGTACTTCGGTGCCAAATTTCAAATTTTGCCAAAGGGATCCGATACTAAAGCTTTTTCACAACAAAAATAAATAAATAAAATAAAATAATAAAACAAAATAAAATAATAAAACAAAATAAAATAATAAAATAAAATAAAATAAAATAAAAGCTCTTTTATGATATTTACAAAATAAAAATAAAAAATCTTAATAAAATACAAATTGTAACCATTTACAATTAAGGGGAGGACATAAAAGAATCTCATAAGGTACATAATAACAAAGAAAATTTTTGTTTTACTGCAGGAAAGAAAAGTACTGCTTAATTAAATAAAAATATTAAACTAATGCCAAATATCTATGAAAATATTTATCCACATGCGCCAATTCCTAATTTAAAAAAAAAAAAAAAAAAAAAGAAAAAAAAGAAAAAGAAAAAAGAAAAAAAAAAAAAAAAAAACCAACTTTTGTAGGTCAGCTATTTATTTTTCTCTCTAATTTTTATTATTATTCACGTGAAATTAAAAATATTTCGTTTTATTTCTGGAAAATAAAAATACATATAAATGCGTATATATAAATATAAAACCTTCTACCGAATCTGGGTTGAAAACGGAAAAAGGGGAAATAAATTAGAAATATCATACCTTTATTTATAAATTCGGTACCAAATGAAAGGGGCGATTTTTCTGAATCCAGGGATGCAAACAGTTTTTCGAAGCGACAATTAGATTTTTTTAAAAATAACTAAAGTATAAAATTTAGGTGGCACCGGAAAAAGGAAAAAATAAATTAGAAATATCAGACCTATCGTTACAAATTTAGTACCAAATGAAAGGGGTGATTTTTCTGAATCCTGGGGTGTAAACAGTTTTTCGATATGACAATTAGATTTTTTAAAATTGCCTAAAGTATGGAATTTAGATGGCAACACTTCATTTCAATCTTTTCATAATTTGTAGTGCGAATCACGCGAATAAAAAGTCTTTAACTTAAAAATTTGTTTTTATATTTTATTTTTCCATTCAAAGCGTTTTACTGAAAAAATCTTTATGGCGCATGCGCAAGCGTTTTTTACCCACAATTCAAAAACTAATCAAATTTTTAAAAATTTCTATAGATATAACTTTAAGTTAGGTAAAGATCTAAGTTTCTGCCAAGCGCCGTTGAATTCCGTCCAACCGTTCTCCAGTGATGCCCGAATAAAAAAAGCGACATACAGACACGATGACACACACACACACACACACACAGGCAAAATTTTCTGAAGTCATTTTCGGCTTTCATGGTGTGTGAAAGGTGAAGATATCGCAAAATTTTTGTAGGGGAGTGGTAGCCACCCCTCACACAGAATTAATTATCATATAAAACTCTTCCGAAGCCTAATTTGAATTGTTTAACATAGGTTTACATAACAGTACTCGTTATCTTACCTCTTAATCTCCAACCTGTATTTATAGTATTAAATTTCAGGGTAAGAGAAAGTCGTGTGAGTGACACACCAGATTATTTCTTATATCGCACGCACACAGACGGACGGACAACCTTTTTTTTATCAGTATAGATTTCACCAAGATTTCGACTGAGTTTGTTATCCGACTTGTTTCAAAATAGTGAGCTGTTTAAAGATGTTGAGAAAAAAAAGAGTTATTTAAAAAAACATTAACTATCAAAAAACCTTTCCTAAGGTTTTCGGCATTTATTTAAGGATTTTAAAGCATTTTATTTTTCTTTCTATTTCAGTGGATGCTATATAAAGAAGTTTCTAAATGAATTACGTAATTATTGCGCTTTCGTTTCAACGTTTAATTTCACTAAATATATTTCATTGTTGCCATCATTGTGATACCTATGATCGAATGTTAATTGTTGCCATCGTAATGTTTCATGTTGACCTTCATTATGAACCGGTTGTGGTAAGGTAGTTGAAATCTATATTCAACCCATGGTATTTCCTGAAGTAGTTGATTGTTTGTAGTGAATCCCCCAGTAGCCTAAATTTGTCTTATAAAGATCTACATATAAAAAAAAGATAATTAGTAAATATAGATTTTATTTAGGGTTTTATTATAAACGTTAATGTGTATTAAATGCTGCTATATAGAATGAGATTTCTTTGAATATGAATAAATACACATTTTATGAGCTTGCACTGTAATTGTTTGATATCAGAGATAGACACATTAAATAGTAGTCATTTTGTAACAATCATTACAAAATGTTTTAAATTGATAAATTGAAAAGATTTTCTATCTTTCTTTCTTTTCCTTGGGAAGGGGTAGGGGGTTGTTTTGAATTTAGCTTCTTCTTTACCATAAAAATATTTTTTTTTTCTTTTGGAATCTGAGCTAACGAACCACAGATATTTTATTAGACACATATTTTAAACATATTGTAATTTTTTACCAAAGGCTAAACATTTATAATTGTGAAATACTTCTTTAAGAGAGAAAAAATCATAGTTAAAAATCAAATTATCTTGTCATAGTAATATTATCATGAAAAATTAAGATAGCGAGATTTTATTCCATTAGAAATACATAATTTGCTGCGAAATTCTGTATTCCACGATTATTCAGCTCCCACTGTTAATTTATCAAACTTCTCTTCCAGAGCAAAGCATTTTAACCCTTCATCCACCCACTTATGAAACAGACCCAAAAAAAAAGTATTTGAAACATATATTTTTAGTTATTTCAGAATATTTTTTTGAAGATATATGTAATAAAAATTACAAATATATCACCTGATAATAGTAATTAATCAGGATTTAATGAGGCGGTACTTAAGTGTACCACCGGTACACAGAGGTCGAAAAGGATATTTGAACCTTAAAAAGGTGTAAAAGTGGATTTACTTTACATGTTTCTTATATTTGTTCTAAGACTGATAGAAGATTCTTGATGTAGTATAGGAATTAATTATAATACGCTTAAAGATCGCGAAAAATGCGAAGCAGATACAGCAAGAGTACTTTATAAAATCCTTCCTGGAGCAAAAACAGTGTTTTTGGTTACATGTAGAGTCTAGTCCTAGTGCCTTGTAGTGAGATTAAAGTGAAGTATTTACGATCTATTCTTACAAATATCTTTGACATTTCTTTCATAAACTCTATTTTATACACCTTTTAAGCTAAAGCTTTTTTTTTTTTTTTAATACCGTTGGTAGATAAAGAATTATGGATTTTTTTTTTTTTTTTTTTTTTTTTTTTAATACCGTCGGTAGATAAAGAATTATGGATTTTTTTTTTTTTTTAATATATAAACAACAAAATAAACAAGACAATCTAGAAATATCGAAGTTAAAATTAAAGCAATTAAAAAATATCTTAATAATTACTATGGGCTAGTTTAAGTGCGCACATTACTGAGTAGTATATATACATATATTAGATTTAACATTTGATCATCTAAAAGCGAAATTGCAAAGTATAAAAATCTGGAGTGATTCCACTTAACTTTCCGAATATTAAGTAATCAACGGTTGTTTAAATAAATTAAAGTAAGAGAAGTCTGAAATTAATCAGCTTAATCGAATAAGGCGCTTAACGCTATTACACTTCAAATAATTTAAGCCCATAATTCGTTGTGTGTATGTAAAAATCTATAAGTGATAGGTTCACTAAAATCTATACAGTGCGACCGACGATGGACCATAACATGTACATAAATTTTCAACTCAATTGGATAATGCATTTAGACGCTACCGCACTGTAAATAATTTCAACCAATAGGCCATAATGATATTTTTTTTTGTGCCCCTGTAAGAAAACTATAAGTGCTAGATTCACCAAAATCTATTCAATGAGAGCAATGGTGACCTATAACATGTATATAAAATTTCAGTTTATTTGAATAAGGCGTTTAGACACTATCGCACTTTAAATAATTTGAGCCCATAAGATATAATGCTAAAGAATTTTTCTTTCTGCTGGTGTAAAGAAAAAAAAAAAAAAAAATGATAGATTTACCAAAATGTGTACAGTTCGTGGTACGGTGACTTATAACAAACGCACCAACTTTCAGCTCATTCTGAAAAAGCTTTTAATGCTATCGTGTTCACTCACATGCCCGTGAATACACACCTACTCTCATACACACACACATACATACATCACGAAAATCTGCGCAAAATCGTAGATATCTCTAAAATGGAAGCTCGTGTTAAGACCAAAGTTGGAAGTACATAACTAGACGTCACAACAGTCCCAAATATCAATTTGCAACACTCTACGACCATTCGTTTTTAAGTTATGCATGACAAAAAATCCATTTATCAAATCATGATTACAATACTCTCGTTACATTGTAAGTTCGGAAAGTAAAAAAAATGAGTTCATAAATACAAATTATTGCCTATTTTAGTGAGTTTATTTTAATATCAATATAAAAAAATTTTCGGGATAATGTTTTTTAGTTCTAAGTAATTTGCTTTCTCCGCAGAGATATCCTGTATGATCTGATGCCCAAAGAAATAAAAAGTCTTTATCCAGAACATGCTTTGAAGACAGTAGGTCGACATTATGCACATGACAAGTATATCGGACTGAAATTAGATGATTTAGCTTCAAGGATAAGGACAGAATTATACAGACTGAAATTCTACGATTTTGAAGATTTAAAGCTAGCTCTGGAGATTCATGATGAAGAAAGGTGTGGTTATAAAAAACAAAAATACATTTTTAGAAATGTATCACAATTGTTAATAGGGAAGTATACTAGGGAAAATGAATTTTACTGTAATTAAAGCTAAATATTTAATAGACGCTTCTTGAAAACTAGAATATGGTGTATTTAACTAGAAAACTATAATTTCAAATAAACTCTGTGTAATCAACAGCACATGAAAACTATTTTTTAAGTAAGTAAACATATTAAGGAGAGACTCGTATATTTTAAAGTTAAGATTGTGACAGCTCTTTTGTGACATGTCTCATTTCCCATCGAAAGGGTAACAATCAAGTTGCGCTTCCTTACTATTTACCTTGAAATCATACATAGGACATGCGTTCCGGACCATATTCTCCTATTCAGGAACGAGGATCGAATTTTGCGCCCTAACTTCTTATCAAGGTATACTCTGAAGTTCGTCGGCGAGATCATTTTCGTACATTATCAAACTGGTCACTCTTATTCAAAATAAAATGTAAATTTTTATATTTATTTATTTTATTTATTTATTTATTTTTATTTTATTGTTATTATTAGTTGTAGTAGTGTTTAGGGGGGGGGGGGGAATCCTTCCATTAGAAATTCGTTTCATTATATTTTAGTTCATTTTAAAATTACCACTCTTGTTCCCAAAGAAATCGGATTTCTTCCAGTTTCTGCAATCCTGAATTGCAATGAAATGAAATGTTCATTACGATAAAAAGAAGGGAGAGAAAGATTTATTTAAAGTTATTATTATCATTGAATGACTAATGCAACTAGATATTTGCAGCTTTCATTTTCTTTCTCTCCATCTGTCTTTTTATAAAACTGTATTATCGTGAGTTTACGAATTATAGTGTGATCTATAGTTTGTTTACGATCCTTAAAACTTATAATCTACATCGGGGGTTGACGAGCTTGGGTCGCTAGACGGCGAAGCTTCTTAATATTAAAATAAAAAATTTAAAAAAATCTGGTGTGAAACAATCACAGGACTTTCATTACCCACTATTACGCGTATTATATGCATTTTTACTTCCAGTACCCGATTAACGTAGGTCCATTACCCGATTACCGTAGGTAATGGAAGTATTGTATTCGGTCCAAAAATTATATGTCGAGTTTTCATCTGATTTACACGTTTTAAGATCTCCTGTGTCCAAAAAAGTAGTTTTTGGCAATTGGTCAGTGTGTGTGTGTGTGAATGTATGTATGTGGAGAATCTTCTGGCTATCATATCTCTCTGGCTATCATATCCCATCCCCCAACATAGAATTATTTGTCAAAGAAAGCTGTTCTGAAGCCTAATTTGAATTGTTTTAACATAGGTTTACGTAAGAATACTCATTATCTTACCACTTAATCTCCAATCTGTATGTATAGTATTAAATATCAGGGTAAAAGAAAATCGTGTGAGTGACACACCATATTATTTAAAACATTTTTGAACGGCATGAATTTTTTTCTCAGATATAGGAGACTTTTGTTTAATTACTTTAACTACTTGCCAATCCAATAATTAACTATCGATCTATAAATATGTAAAAGTTTTTAGAATTGCATGCAATAAATGACTCGTCCCTCAATTTATATAAAAGAAAATTGTTACTTGTTAGTATTTTTCGACACAAAAAAGAAATATATTTATTATTCACACGCAAATATATTTATATATATATATATATATATCGGGAAAAAAAGAACTGAACGCGTATTTTTTTTTCAGCAACTTACTTTTTTTTTTTTTATAATTTTTAAATTAAAGTAGGGTTTTTATTTAATATCTTTTGAACCAATTATCTGATTGATCTAAAAAATGTCACGTCGGTTGAATTTTGACCTGATTAATAAATGTACAAATTTCCGCAGTGGTCGGTTGAATAATGTAGTTTTGTATAACGAAACACTTGATATAGTCAAGGTGACACACAGCGAAAGATGGCGAAGTGAAATGTGTGATTTAAAGCCATAGATCTGTGGAACTAAAGATAATAATAGTAACATATAAGAATAATAGATCTAATGTAATAATGCACTGTTTCCTCTAACAATTGAACTAGCCTTCTGAGAAAGTTATTTTTAAATTTATATTATTAATTTTAATAATAATAATAATAATAATAATGTTTTATGAATAATAAATTGTACATTAATTAAATATTGGATTATTTTATAATAATTTTTTTTTTCTTTTCTCTTCAAGTATGATCTTTTCACCTTCAAGTATGACATTTTTTTTTTTCCAAAGGAGAAATGAGTTTGGGCTTGATTGGTTTTGCACAAGAACTGCCTTGTACAAACCGTCTAATTTACCAAATCAGTGTTGGTTCACTTAACTCTTGGGTTATAGTTAACACTGCTTTAAGTCTGCGTTAGAAAGTTTTTGTATTCACTAACCGCGGATTAATTGACCTGAGAATCATCTGGAGAAATTTATAAAAGACTCACTGATTGGTTAATAGAACAGAAATGAGATTTAAAAATGCATGCAAGACTTTTTTCACTGCAATTGTACCATTTCATTATCGTTTGTTCTCTATTATTATTATACAGTTTTTATTCTCAAATCAACGCTTTTATTTTTTAAACTAGCAGGATTTGCCCGCTTCGCTGGTCATTATATCGAAATGAATTCTCACTATTTCATATCATTAATAATAATAATAATAATAATAAAATATCTGAAAAGAAAAAAAAAAAAGAAAGAAAGAAAGAAATCAGTCACAGTGTAAGTTAAAGTTCCCGATACCTTCAGTAGCGGTTTTCCTGCTCCCCACACTTTTCGAATCTCGAGTCCCAATGCCTTTGGTAGTACCTTACCTATTTTTTACTCCCCTTCCCATACGGGTAATGTTGAAAGTTTTTCAAAATTTCGTCCCATCAAAGTGCATATTTCGTACACTGAATCAACACCCAGTCATCAAATCATCATTCTAAGGTAATCTGGAGTATATTTAAGCTTGTAAACGTGTTTTTTGCCCCGCCAGCCCAGAAGAGGAAGGCGGGGGTAATTTCGCAAAATCCCTTTATAGTGCAACTTGCATACACATACCTAACCACACATGAAAAAAAATCGAGATCCTGAGATTATTTGAAGCAAAATTATGTTTTAAAATGTGTTTTTTACCCTCCCCCCCCCAGCTCATAAAGAAGGGACAGGTGAGAGAATTTTGCAAAATCTCTTTATACTATGAGTTAGATACATATAACCGACCCACACATCAAAAATCTCCTTCCTAAGATAATTTAGTGAAGAGTTACACATGAATACATGATTTTTGTCCCCACCTCCCAAGAACGGTAGGGTGGAATTTCACAAAACCTCTTTGTAGTGTGTGTGTTGAGTACGCATAGCCAACCGACATATCAAAAAATCGCTTTCCTGAGGTACTTTGGAACAGAGTTACTCTTAAAAATGTGTTTTTGCCCCCATTCCACCCTTAAAGGAGGTAGACAGAGGGAAATTTCGTAAAATTCCTTGATAGTGCGTGTTGAGAACGCATAACCAAACCTTACATAAAAAATCTTACTGTGATAATTTTAAGCAAAGTTATGCTTGGAAACGTCTTTATTGATCTCCCTTCCTTAAGGAGGAAAATGGGGAAATTCTCAAAATCCCGTTGCAATGGGTGTTGGATAGACGTAAATAAGCCACACATTAAAAATTGTGGCCTCAACTCCTATGGATGTCTTCGGACAAATTTTACCCGCTTGGCTGGTCACTATATCTAACAAAATTCTTTTCTATATCGCTTTATAGATAAAAAAATAAAAATAAAATTCATTGAAATTGCTCAAAAGCTCGCTTCCGGTGTGTGTCACTATTGCATGCGTCAATGCCATACCAGTGGGCTTCCACTTTTGTGCTTATCAAATGACAATTTCAAAACAGACAGTACCGAAAAAATTTAAATAGCCCTTTTATATCTGAATTTTAATTATTTTTGAACAACACTGTACGTACTGTACATAATATTTACTTTTACGTTATTTCCTATATTTATTTGATTTTTCCGGTCGACCATACAATGACAGCAATTTCACGTCAAATGTAATATTACAATATGCTGTGAGGCAACTAACTTTTTGTGGCTATATGTATTTCGTAGTTAGTTAACAGTGGTTGGTATATAGAAAAATAAATAAATATTTAACCTTATCGTTGTACAAGCTTATTATAGCTCCCCTTGGTGACTTTTGAATTTTTGTCACCATTCAAAAAAAAAAAAAAAAAAAAAAAAAACATAATTTATGAGATTATTGTTTCTGTTTCTTTCTTTCTTTCTATTCTTTCCCCCTCCAAATTTTATAATTTATATGTTTATATGCTTTATGGGCTACTTGGCTTAAAATGGCTATGACGAAAGTAGACTCCTAGGCGAAAAATGTTGTATCTGCTTCAGCATCAAAATTTAAAAAAATACCCTGCATTATGAATAAGTAAATCTGAATATAATGCTGAATTAGCTTTCATACCAAACGTATTATACGTGCCAATAAATAAATAAATAAAAACTCTATTAAAAAGAAATCTAAAATTGAGGTATGTTAAAAAAGATTATGAAACAAAATTTAAAGAAATATGTTGGATTTTTAATATTAAAATTTAATTTTATAATGACGTCATTTTGTCATAGCCTAAGCAAATTTATTCTTTTACTATTCGCGTGAAAATATTTTTTATTATACAGTAGAACCGCTCTTAACCGGCTTAAATGGGACAGAGGGTAAGTCGGTTAAGCGAAAATCCGGTTAAAGCGGAGAAAAGAAAAAATGTGAGATAATATGCACTTTTTTTTATAAATAAATGAAAAATTGAATTATTACGTCAATTTATCGTATAAATTTACAATATCACAGATTATCCCATACCTTTAAGATGACCTAGTATTAAAAAAATCAGTAACTTTTTTTTTGCTGGAGACGGGAAGTTCGACTACTTGCAGCATAGTTTCGCCATTTTTTAAGAGCATCACATCCATGGGAGAGGCCGATGCCTGCTGCTCCACATAGCACAGTGCCATTTCCAAAGCTTTTATTCCATCCGTATGTGATATGATGGATGTGGCGGAATTGCCGTCGGTGTCGTCGTCCTCGTCATCTTGAACATCTGAGACGGCGCCTACGATTTCGTCATCCGACAAAGTCTCTTGCTGGAGATCCTTGTCAGCGGCCAGCCACTGCTCCACGTCTTCTGCATCGACGTCTTGACATCCATCAAGTCCTGTTAATGTTGACAAAAAGGTGTCCGAAGAAAGTTCTGTTGAAATGACCGTCTCTTCTTCGATATGATTAGTAGACAAAATTTTTCACCAAGATAACACCAGTGTGGATTCCGATAGCTCTGACCATGACTCAGCTATCATGTAGATAACATCCTTTATGTTGATCTTTTTCAACAAATCGATGACGCTAATATCACTGCTGCCTTCTTCACACAATGCTGTCAGAAGCTTTTATCTGTACCTCCTCTTAACACTCTCTATTACGCCCTGGTCCATGGGCTGTATCAGAGCCGTCACGTTCGCTGGCAGAAAGATTGCCTCAATGTCACCCACTTTCAGTTCCTCTTCACTTGGATGGGATGGTGCATTGTCCAACACCAATAGCGCTTTTACAGGCAACTTCTTGGATTTGAGATTTTTTTTACAGATGGCACAAACTCGGAATGGAACCATTCCACAAACAACTCTTGGTTTATCCAAGCAGATTTTTATGAACGGTAGTAAACCAGGAGAGACTTGACGTTGATATTACTGAATGCTCTTGGCTTTTTTGCTTTACCAATTAGCATCACTGGTAGTTTATGAGTGCCAGCAGCGTTAGAGCATAGAGATGCGGTCACTCTGTCTTTGCTTTTCTTGTAGCCTGGTGCCGCAGCTTCTTTCCTGGATGCTAAAGTTTTCGATGGAAGCATTCTGTAATAGAGGCCAGTTTCATCCACATTATATATTTGTTCACTGGATAAATTTTTTTCTTTCACTAAAACTTCAAATTTCTTTTGAAATTTAGCCGCTTCTTCATGGTTGGACGATAACTTTTCTCCAGATATCGTGAGCATGTGGATCTCGTGCCTTTTCTTCCATCTGTTTAGCCAACCTTCGCTTGCTTTAAAATCATCTTCTCCACCCATTTTCTGATGAAGAAGAACAGCCTTTTCTTTAATGATGGGTCCGCTGATCGGCTTTCCATTCGCTCTTTCCTGATTAAACCATAGAAGAAGCGCATCATCTAGTTTTTCCAGCCTTGGTTTCTTAAGGGTGGAACGGGATTCAAGGGCGTCTTTCGAATCTAATTTTGAGCAAAATGACTCGATTTCGGACCTCTTCTTCTTCCAGTCACCTACAGTGCTTTCATCAACACCAAAAGATAAAGCAATAGATTTCAGGCTTTCACCCTTATCAATCCTTTTTAACGCCTCCAAACGTAATTCCATCGACACAACAACGCGCTTCCTTTCCGACAACTCGCCATTTTTGAAAGAACTTTCAGCTTTTAACACGTTTAGTCGGGAACAAACAATGATCTGTAAGTGATTTCGTCCTTTTGTCGCATTTCTAGTAATTTCCTTCCTTTCACCCCTCGCAAGTTAGGATCGTCTGACTCAGCCAATCACCGCACTTCATTGGTAGAACACGTGCCTCCTTCTCCATTGTCAAGGTCAAACTGTGCCTGTCCCTTTTCTGAGTGCAAAAGCGTGCGCGATATTGCACGCAATGTTTCTTTTTGAAAACTTTTATTGTTTATAATATTTGAAAAAAAAATACTTCCAATAAATATCGACCCGGTTAAAGCGGAGAACCGGTTAAACGGAGGCCGGTTAAGAGGGGTTCTACTGTATGTCGTAAAATAAATCAACTCGAAATTTTTTTTGGCAACAATTAAAAATTAAAATAATTATTTTTTAAACTTTATTATAGAAGGTCTTTATTACTCCGTGTATAGAAGACATATCTATATTATATATAGAAGATATAATATAGATAACGTTTTGCTTCCTCCCCCTCTCCTTGGGGACTGAATTTCTAAAATTTCAAAAATTGGTTTTTAGGTATTTGTGTTAGCTATATTTCAAAGCAAAAATTTTCCGTATATCTGTTTTTTTCTTTGAGATATAAAGGTTTTTGTGAAATCACGTTTTGCCCCCTGCCCATATTAGGGGCCGAATTTCTAAAATTCCAGAAATTGGTTTTTAGGTATTTATGTTAGCTATATTTTGAAACAAAAATCTCACGTATGTCTGTTTTTTTCTTTGAGATATGAATATTTTTTAAGAAATCACTTTTTGCGCATGCGAAATCACATTTTGCCACGCACCCCCTCTTGTGGACCGAATTTCCAAAATTCCAGAAATTAATTTTTAGGCATTTCTTTAGCTATGTTTTAAGGCAAAAATTTTACAGATATCTGTTTTTTTCTTTGAGATATGACGGTTTTTGTGAAATCACGTGTTGCCCTCCCACCCCCCTTGGGGAACGAATTTCGGGGGGTGCTTACACTACATGTTCTAAAATCTGACTCAGTTTCGAGTCAGTAGCCCTAGTAGATTTTGCTGTGCGTTGATGAGTCAGTGAGTGAGTGAGTGAGTGGAAATACTCTTATATATATATAGATCATTTTTTAAATCAATGCTTTTATTTTCTGTAAGAATGAACAAAACCGAAAGGAAAAATTATATTTCAGTTTCATCAACCATTTTTAATCTTACCACTATTAAATGTTAACCAACAAATGCAAATACATTAAAAAATTGCGCATAGGTTGTACCATAATTCCAGAATTAACCTACCAATTTTGGAGGATTAAAAAAAGAGTGATAACTCGAGTGTTAAATCCCTAATTTAGCTTAATGAATAACTATTTTGAGATAACTTGGCGTTTAACATTAATTCGCACGCTAATCCGAGTGTTAAAAACTTGGTGGATAGAGCTGAAAGAGAGAAACAAGGATAAAGAAAAAAAATAAAAGGTATTAAGTTTAATTGTTTTAGTCATTCTTGTCATTTATTTAGTCATTCTTGCCATTTCTTTAGTCAATAATAATAATAATAATTTGATATTTATTTTGCAGTATTCAAGAATGAAATTATTCAATAAAACAACGACATAAACAAAATTTATAAATTGGTGGGCAATGAATTGCATGCGGCATAAACTATTATAATTTTAGGTAGATTCCTTATAGGAGATCTACCTATTGCAATGGTTCTCATGGCACGACTTCTGGAAAATTTCTTCATATCTTCACCGATCATGACACCTAGAACCCAAAACCACCCTCCGTTCAAAAGTTTATATATATATATATATATATAGGTATATATATATATGTATAACGCTTTTTCCCATGTTAAGTTGTGAACACGATAACTGGAGTAATTTTTATTTAAATTTAACCAGCTCAGGATATGTTGTCAGGACAGTAAAAATCTCGGTCGAGTTCGTAGATGGGGTGTCCAGCTCAAAGGGGGTGGAAATGGTGGGGGGTGGAAATTTTCCTTTGCCCATAATTTCTTTAATATTGAAAATAGGAAAAAATTTCAAATCAGGCAAATAACCGCCTTACCCTAAAGAACAATTTTTGTATTTAAACTTTTTCGATAGCTTCAATTGCTTGGAAGTTACAAGCTAAAAAGTGATTTTACGTGAATTGTATTGAAGCCGACATTTTTTATAGCTTTCATTGCAAAAATTTATAATCTGATGCGTATGTCACGTGCAAACGATAATAAAAATGATCACTGAAAATATAATAAAATTTTAATAATGTTTTTAAACAATATAATAATCTGATTTAAAAAAAAAAAAAAAATGTTAAATTTAACACAAAATATGACGTCACAATTACAACAATGTACTGAGAAAAATGAAATAAAATTGTGTTATCCGTGCTTTTAAACAAATAAAATAAAAGTTAATAAATAAATCTTCTTCTCTCTATATAAAAATGAATGTTTGTCTGTATGTTATTTATAAAATCGTAAACGACTTGACCGATTTCGATCATTCTTTTTTTGTTTTTTTCCTTATAGGTCAGGGATGGTTTAGGGAAAAAAAATTGAAAAAATCTTTAAAATTAATTAAAACTAGTATCGCCCAGTGGTCGAAACTCGACCATTTTTTTTGCAAAGCGAGGCAAAGCAAAGTTATTGCCTTGTCCTAAACGGAATGCAATTGCAACACAGCTGCGGCAATTGTTTGCCGATATTCACTCTAACTGAATCAGCAGAGTTTTACTTAATATAACTATTTCTCTCTGTAGATGTTAGCCTTTCCTGAAATGAGAGAAAATCGCAACGTGAAAACGCCCCTTGTTGTGTGATACAGCCCAGAAGCTAATAGGTACCATGTCAAACCAAGGCGCAACCAAGTATCAAATTTTGTTAAATTAATTCGATTGGTTCATAAAGTACAGTGTTTGAACAAAAAAAAAAAAAAAAAAAAAAAAAGATATTTTTCAAAAATGGTCGAATTGAGTACGGGAAATTTCAAAACGTGTAACTTTATCGAAAACCGAAAATCCAAAACTTTTCTGAATCTTATATTTTCTAGTTATATATGCAGAGTAAAGAATAATAAATCCACTTTTTAAAAAATAAAAATAAGTAGTCAATTTCACTTAATTAAAATGCAAGGAAATCTCAAAACGTGTAAATTCATCGAAAATTCGAAAACCGGAAATCAAAAGTTTTTATGTATCTTCTACTTGCTTCTTCTACCCACAAAAGCTAGCAATAAAGACACTTTTTTAAAAAATAAGTAGCCAATTTCAGTTAATTGAAACGTAAAGAAAGCTCAAAGCATATAAATTCAGCAAAAAACGGAAATCGGAATTTTTTCCGTATCGTCTACTTATACATGCAGCAGTTAGTAACAAATCCATTTTCCTTTTATTTAGTATATTAGTTGAATATTTATTGTTTAAATATCTCCCTTTGAAATGAAATGTTTATGTTTACATTCGCAACTGGAAGTTTGCCATTTTTTTTCTGGAGTATTGTGATTTTAAATTAAAATTTTATCAATTTTACAGAAAAAATAACTCAATCAAACACATGTAGACAGTAACTTATATATAACTACTAGCAGACCCGGCCACGCGTTGCTGTGACTAAGTTATACGTTGAATTATACGGCTGTAAACTATTTAGTACAGTCAAATTATTATTTACGAACAAAGACGAAAACGTTGTAGCCGATGTAAAAACCCACAGGGTTGAGATTTGAAACTTAGGTCAAAATTTGGAAGCGATTGATAAAAATTTTCGTAGTGTTGATATTAAGCACAAATTAATTTTATTGTAGGGTCCTATAAATTTTAATGGAGAAGTGATATATAGTATTTCTAATGCTACTTTGGATAAAATTGCTAAAATGACTAATATATAAATTAAATTCTATTAAAATTCTATTAAAATAAAAGTATAAAAGAAACAGACGATTTTAAAATCAATTTTTATGGAGGAGTGAAATATAATATATGCTATAATGGATAATTTTACTATAAAATGACCTCATCATTTTAAATATTTTAAAGAGGGCAACAGCTGTAGTTATAAAAAGGAAAACAATAAGGCTAAACCAGAAAATTAAGTAAATTTGATAAATATTTTAAAACTTTAAAATTGGAAATCTTATGAAATATTGGACATTTAAAGTAAATACATGTATCATTTTAAATAGAAAAAGATTTTGGAAAAGTTTAGTGTATTTTAACGAAGTGATAAGAAGTTTTTGAGTATGTTAAAATTTTAATAGTAAATTCAAGTTAATGAAGATGGGAAACATTGAGGATTAAGATAAGAATAATTATAAGATAAAAAAAAAACTTTTTATATACCATGCTTTTAAATTTTAATATACTAATAATATACTAATTAAAAGGAAAATTAAATATTCTATCATAGTTTGAAGTCAAATTTGTTTTCAAATGTCTAAATAAAATATCTGATGTAAGATACTAATATTTTGCAGCGGAATAGATTTCATTTCTGTCATCCTTGGCGAAAAAAAAAAAAAAAAAAGAATATCGCCAAATTATCTGGCGAAAATATTTAATTCCTTTCAAAAATCATGGTTATTTTAACAACTTATATTAAAAGAGTAATGAATAATATGAAACAATATTTCGTACAATACATATTACATGTCATACATACGTACAATGAATAATACATATTACATTTCGTACAATGTATACATCTGGCATGTATATTTTCGTGTTACGCTTCTGATCGCCAAATAATAATAATAATAATAATAAAAGCCAAGGGCGACAGAGTTTTGAAATTTAAAATTAAAATTTTGTCAATTTGACAGCAAAATAATTCAATCTAACACCCGCGATAACTAATACATATCTATACCCAAATATAAGGATTAAAATCGGGAAATAAATTTCCTCGATTTTTAATAATTTCTTACAAAAAATCCAGTGGGCAATTAACATGGGAAATCTTTTTCTTGACTGCACAGACGGTCAGTGAGTCACACTTCGCTTGCGTATAGAACTCATAGATATAGTATAGCATATATAGAATAGAGTGATCATTGGGGAGAAAAAAGTTATTCCTTTTCATTTGGGAAAAGACGACGTTTTTACCAAAATATGGCCGTCTTTCCCCGAGTGAATACACACGGGAATACATACTAATATTTTAGCAAATAAAATTTATGAATAATTTATTTGCTAAAGCGGAATGGAAGACTCCAGATACAGTTTCAAATTTATATTTCTTTCTTTCTTTTCTTTTTTTTTTCAATACCACTTAATGGCTGTTTCCAAAGCTTTTATTTATTTTTTTTTTTCGGCATCAAAAATCTTTGTACGATAACATGGGGATGAGAGATCTATATATATTACTATATCTATGATAGAACTACATTAGCACTTTATCAATGTGTATAAAATCTTTAAATTGATTATGACGTCAATTTTCGTGAGATGCATAATTTAACTTTTTATAATTTTTTAACGTTCACGTTTGATTAAATGTATTTATTTTTATGTCGAAAGAAAATGAATTCGTGTTTTTTTTTTTTTTTTTGGCAACAATTAAATTAATGGAACTCACAGATATTTTGGAGCAACTTTAATAAAGGTCTATAGTTAACAAATAATTGCAATAAAACAATATTGTGACAATAAATTGAGATAAAAACCATCCTATCTCTCAAGTTGGACCAAACTGCACACAGTGTGCAAAATTTCATTAAAATCGGTTCCTTAGTTTAGGAGTTTACCCCGGACAAACATCGTGACACGTAATTTATATATATATACAGATACCCAAATATCGGAATTAAAATCCGCAGATAATTTCCGTTATTTTTTAATAATTTTTTACAAAAAATCCAATGGACAATTAACATAGAAAATCCTTTTCATGGCTCCATGGACAGTGACGTCATCACTTCGCTTGCGTATAGTGATGCTACATTATACAAATTACTGTGTCTATGGTTTTATTTGAGCTTTATGAAATTGCCAGATTTAACAACTTTCTACTTTTAGGTATTTTTTGATGTAAAGGAATACGTGTATAAAAGGGAAAAATGGGGGAAAATGCATAAAAAATAAATGTATTTTTAAATACCTTCTTGACATCGTAAGAAAATAATATTTGTATTCGCACCTTCCGGCTAACCATACCTTTCGAATGATATCATTTTCAACCCTCTACTCCCATAATTAATATGTTAAAAAGGGACAACAAATTTTATGCTTGCCTATTAATATATAGATATGAAAATAATAAACTTATTGACTTATATTGACTTAATATAAGCCATTTAAATTTTTAATTGTTGCCAAAAAAAGTTTACGAGATATATTTATTTATTGTTTTCAGCATAAAATGAAAAATAAGAAATTACTAAATGTTAAATTGGTCGATGAGAAAATGACACATTATAATTTTAAAATAAAATAGTAATATTACAAATCTAACATATTTCTTCTGAATTTTATTTCACAGCATTTTTTTTATATACCTCAACTTCAGATTTTTTTTTTTTTTTTTTTAGTATGGCGGATGAAACACGCTTGGCATAAAAGTTAATTCAGCATTATGGTAAAGGTATTTTCTTATTGATAATTCTTGACAATTAGGTAGATTCCTTATAGGAGATCTACCTATTGCAATGGTTCTCATGACACGACTTCTGGAAAATTTCTTCATATCTTCACCGATCATGACCCCTAAAACCCAAAACCACCCTCCGTTCAAAAGTTTATATATATATATATATATATATATATATATATATATATATATATATGTATAACGCTTTTTCCCATGTTAAGTTGTGAACACGATAACTGGAGTAATTTTTATTTAAATATAACCAGCTCGGGATATGTTGTCAGGACAGTAAAAATCTCGGTCGAGTTCGTTGATGGGGTGTCCTGCTCAAAGGGGATGGAAATGGTGGGGGGTGGAAATTTCCATTTGCCCTTAATTTCTTTAATATTGAAAATAGGAAAATACTTCAAATCAGGCGAATTACCGCCTTACCCTAAAGAATAACTTTTGTATTTAAACTTTTTCGATAACTTCAATTGCCTAAAAGTTACAAGTTTAAAAGTGATTTTTCTTGTGATGAAGCCGACATTTTCTGTAGCTTTCATTGCAAAAATTTATAATCTGATGCTTATGTCACATGCAAATGATAATAAAAAAGATCACTGAAAATAAAATGAAATTTTAATCATGTTTTTAAACAATATAATAATCTGATTAAAAAAAAAAAAAAAAAAAAGTTTAATTTAACAGAAAATATGACGTCACAATTACAACAATGTACTGAGAAAAATGAAATAAAATTTTATCCATGATTTTAAACAAATAAAATAAAAGTTAATAAAAAAATAAGTAAATAAAATCAACATATCTTAGGGCTAAGCAGATTTAGACTTAGCTTTATGACATAGATGCTATAATGTAAAAGATAAATGTCATCGTTTAAAAGAAAAAAAAATCTTGTAAATCGATGCTAAACGAATTAAACTGGCATGGTAGAAAAGGTAATAAATTTGGGGACATTTAGGTATCCCTTTAACAAATGAACTAGGGACGATTTTAATGAATTTTCCGTTGAAGTTTATTTTCATGAAAATTTAAATTTAAATTAATGTATTTCATTACTCGAATTCCCTTATTTTTATAAATAAAATTATACCATTTAAAAAATAAATAAAGAACACTCTTTCATTGAAAAATGAACTAATAAAGGTTTTAGAAAACTATTACATCCTTTTAAATCTTTATGAAAAAAAAATAATTGTTGCCACTCGACATTATACAAATACATCCAAATCCTGTGTCACATACGATAGTTTTGTATAAGAATAGATTATTTGTTTGCCCTTGGAACCTCCCCTGACGGAAAAGTGCCTGAAAACAATTGTATCTAGTATTGTCATTGATTATGAAGTCGTGTGCAAAATTTCTGGTCCTTTGGATGACAAGAAGTTGCCGAAAATTGAGTTGCAAAATTCCGTTACATACATTAATAGTTGCATCCTATCAAGTTAATAAAAAGTGTGTTAATTAAAAACCATGTTAAACGCTTTAGTTAATCATTTAAAAATATAAAATTAAAATAATACGTCAATCTTAATACAAATATCGTTTGTGGTGAATAGTTTAAAATGTCAGTTTAGGCAAGAATTTAAAATTTACGATTGAGTGTAATACGTTACAGCTTCTTTTGACTTTTTATCTCATCGGAACAAGATATTGGTCTGTGAAGAGATATGAGGCTTTCGCGTGGAAAGAAAATATAATGACGCCAAAGCTGCTTTTCTCCATCGCCAAGCTCGCCAAATTTTGTCGCCGAGTCAAAAATTTCGTCTTCAACTATCAAATTTTGCCGCCAAATCACAAATTTCATTGCTAAGTCGCAAGTTTTGTCACCAAAATCTCGCCAAATCATACAACTAACTAAATCCATAGCAATTAACATTGAAATTCAGCGGTGCCAAATGGTCCAATGTTAACTAATGTTAATGTTAATGTTCCAGCTTACAGTCGGCTGCAAAATTATTCGAGCACTAGCAATAATCCTTGCCAAAAGAAAGTACACTTAATACAGCTTTGTTAAATAAATCCTTGTCGAGTCATGTTCTTAATCAGTCTAAGAACATGATTCGACAAGGATTTACTTAGCAAAACAGTCTTAAGTGTACTTTTTAAATATAGGAATTATTGGCTAGTGCTCGAATAATTTTGCAGCCGACTGTATGTGAACCAAAACAGTTTCACTTTACAATTTTTACTCATCTGACAATAAGAATCACAAAAACATAATACAAAACTTTCAATAATTCAATAAAAATTACAATGAAAGAACTATCCAAAAACCGCTACCACTTATCTGTATTTACTTGACCATAGCAACGCCAGGTTTACCAGAACTAGTAAGATCACAAGTGCATTTTCACGTTTCTATTACTTTTTCTTTTAAAAGAAAGATATTGATTAACAGTTATATGGATTTTAAATAAAAGATATAATTTTGATTAAGCTTGGGTGAGAAGGGGGGTGTAGCCCAATAGCCCCCTCCGGGATTCATCATTGCTGGAATTGTATATCATTAAGACTTCTATTTGTTGAATGATTATGAGCTTGAATTTAAAAAAAATGAAACATTTACAAACCAATAAATTTAGCCTAAAATTTTAACTAGAATAAATAAAACCCTTTTATAGTTGAAAATTAAATTTCCTGAAAACAGAACAGCGACGTAAATAATGCAATGTCTGGGAACAAAGCCATTGGCTAGGTTTTAATGCAAACGTAAAATTTCTTTATAATTGTAACAGTAACGTAAAGGAATCGACCTTTGCCTTTAAGCTTGCCGAAAAGGGATTTTTTTTTATAATTTTGATGCTGAAATAGATCGGACATTTTTCGCCAAGGAAAAGATAGAAAGAAATACGCAAGCGAAGTGATGACGTCACTGGCCGTTCGTGGATGCAAAAAAAATATTTCCTATGTTAAACGCCCATTGGATTTTTTGTAAAAAATTATTAAAAATCGAGGAAAAATATTTCCCGATTTTAATCCGCATATTTAGGTATAGATATGTATTAGTTATCATGTCCATGCATTAGATTAAGTTATTTTTGTTGTAAAATTGACAAAATTTGAATTTTTAATTTCAAAACTCTAGAAAAAAAAAAAAAAAATATGGCAAACTTCCATATTCGATTGAAAACACAAATATTTAATTTCAAAGGATGATATTAACACAATAAATATCCAACTAATATACTGATTAAAAGGGAAATGATAAATATTCTATCATAATTTGCAGTCAAATTTGTTTTCAAATGTCTAAATAAAGTATCTGATATAAGATACTAATATGTTGTAGCGGAATAGATTTGATATCGGTCATCCTTGGTAGAAAAATAAAATATCGCCAAATTATTTGGAGAACATAATTTAATTCCTTTCAAAAATCATGGTTATTTTAACAACTTATTTTAAGACAGTAATGAATAATATGAAACAATATTTCGTACAATGCATATTACGAAAATATACATCTGGCATGTATATTTTCGTATTACGTTTTTGATCACTAAATACAATAAGCGCCAAGAACGACAGAGTTTTGAAATTTAAAATTAAAATTTTATCAATTTGACAGCAAAATAACTCAATCTAACACATGCACATGATAACTAATACATAGTATGTGTACCCAAATATGGGGATTAAAATCGGGAAATAATTTTCTTCGATTTTTAATCATTTTTTACAAAAAATCCAATGGGCGATTGACATAGGAAATCATTTTCTTGCATCCACGGACGGTCAGTGACGTCACACTTCGCTTGCGTATATTAACAATAATCGCATAAATTATATTTTGGTCTAAAACGGCAACAAAAATTTAAAAGTCGCCAAGGGCATTAAGGCTGTACCATGATCAAGTTTACATACTAATTTATTTATTTTTCTATATACCAACTACTATTAACTAAGCATGAAGTATATATAACCACAAAATAATAATTGCCTCATGCGATAGAAGTTGCCGATCATAGCATATTGTAATATTATATGTGGCTTGAAATTGCTGTCATTCTATGGTTGATTGATTAAATCAAATAAATATAGGAAATAACTTGAGAGCAAATATTATGTACATCACATATAATGTTGTTCATATGTAACTGGGATTCAGATATAAAAGAGCTACTTCAAATTTTTCGATACTGTCCGTATCGAAACTGTTATGTATGATAAGCAACCAAATGGAGGCCCACAGGTAAGCCATTGTCGCAGGCAATAGGGACTGGCACCGGAGATTGCAAGGACGAACAAGGCGCTGCCTAAGGCAGCGGGAATTCAAAGCAAGCTTTTGACCAATTTCAGTTTTTTTTTTTCATAAAGCATATAGAAAAGAGTTTGCCAGCGAAGCGGGCAAAGCCGTCCAAAATTGTTTAAGAACTAAAATATTATTCAACAATTCGCCGGGAAATGAAAAAAAAAAAAAAAAAAAAAAAAAAAAAAAAAATCATTTATTTGTAAAAAAAAAAAAAAAAAAAAAAAAAAAAAAAGAAACTCATAAATATTATATGAATTTCACCACATAGTTAAAATTTTAATTAACCAGTCACCAAATTATTATTAGAACCAGATTAATATTGTGCAATAGTGAACTAAAATCATACAAAGAAAGGTTTCGAAATAAAATTCATAATTGACGACCCAGTTTTTATACTTCCACAACGCAGTACTGTTTTAGTACAGAATCCCTATGGACGAATTTTAAATTTTTATCGCCATGTTGGCAATAACTTTTTATTTATTTATTTTGGCATTTTATTTTGGCTTTCAATGAGTTACAAATTTTTTTTTGTGTACTTTATTAGACTCTGTTTTGCACAGCACCACAATGATAAGGTTTTATTTCATTACATATTATGATCAAACCGTCAGTTCCCACACATACACATCAAAATTTCCACGTGAACGAAGTCGCGGGTAACAGCTAGTATGTAAATAAAATCAACATATCTTAGGGCTAAACAGATTTAGACTTAGCTTTATGACATACATGCTATAATGTAAAAGATAAATGTCATCGTTAAAAAAAAAAAAAAAAAAAGTAAATAAATAAAAAATCGTGTAAATCGATGCTAAGCGAATTAAACTGGCATGATAGAAAAAGTAATAAATTTGGGGACATTTAGGTATTATCCCTTTGACAAATAAACTAGGGACGGTTTTAATGAATTTTCCTTTGACGTTTACTTTCATAAAAACTTAAATTTAAATTAATGTACTTCATTACTCGAATTCCCTTATTTTGATAAACTGCATCCAAATCCTGTGTCACATACGATAGTTTTGTATAAGTATAGATTTTTGTTTGCCCCTGGAACCTGCCCCTGATGAGAAAAGTGCCTGGAAACACTTGTATCTAGTACTGTATATGATTATGAAGTCGTGTGCAAAATTTCAGGTTCTTCGGACGACAAGAAGTTACCGAAAATTGAATTGCAAAACTCCGTTATATACATTAATAGTTGCATCATTTCAAGTTAATAAAAGTGTGTTAATTAAAAACCATGTTAAACACTTTAATTAATCATTTAAAAAAAAATAAAAATAAAATAATACGTCAATCTTAATACAAATATCGTTTGTGGTGAATAGTTTAGAATGTCAGTTTAGGCAAGAATTTAAAATTTACGATTGAGAGCAATACGTTACAGCTTTCTTTGACTTTTCATC
Source organism: Salticus scenicus (assembly GCA_963930645.1). Lineage (NCBI taxonomy): Eukaryota > Metazoa > Arthropoda > Arachnida > Araneae > Salticidae > Salticus > Salticus scenicus. The sequence continues at coordinate 147,743,962 of OZ005650.1, forward strand.
TTGTCGAAACAAGATATTGGTCTGTGAAGAGATATGAGGTTTTCTCGTGGAAAGAAAATATAATAACGCCAAAGCAACTCCATCGCCAAGCTGGCCAAATTTTGTAGTCAGACAACGAAATTTGTCGCCAAGTCAAAAATTTCGTCGTCAACTATCAAATTTTGCCGCCAAATCACAAATTTCATTGCTAAGTCACAAGTTTTGTCACCAAAATCTCGTTAAATCATACAATTGACTAAATTCATAACAATTAACATTGAAATTCAGCTGTGCCAAATGATCCAATGTTAACTAATGTTAATGTTAATGTTCCAGCTTATGTGAACCAAAACAGTTTCACTTTACAATTTTTACTCATCTGAAAATAAGAATCACAAAAACACAATACAAAACTTTAAAATAATTCAATAAAAATTACAATGAAATAACTATCTAAAAACCACTACCACTTAACTGTATTTGACTTGACCATAGTACCGCCAGCCTTACCAGTGCTCGACCATAGTAAGGTCACAAGTGCATTTTCACGTTTCTATTATTTTTTTCTTTAAAAGAAAGATATTGAACTTCAGTTTTATGGAATTTAAATAAAAATTATAATTTTGATTAAGCTTGGGTGGGGAGGGGGGTGTAACCGAATAGCCCCCTCCGGGAATCACCATTGCTGGGATTGTATATCTTTAAGACTTCTATTTGTTGAATGATTATGAGCTTGAATTTAAAAAAAAAAAAAAAAAAAAATGAAGCATTTACAGACCAATAAATCTAGCCTAAAATTTTAAGTAGATTGAATAAAATCCTTTTTTAGCTGAAAATTAAATTTCTTGAAAACAGAATAGCAACGTAAAAAATTCAATGTGTGAGAACAAAGCCATTGGCTAAGTATTAATGCATATGTAAAATTTCTTTACATTTGTAACATTAACGTAAAGGAATCTACCTTTGCCTTTAAGCTTGCCGAAAAGGGATTTTTTTTATTTGTTTACAGAATTTTTGATAAATATTAATTAGGAGTCACAGTTTGTATCGTCGCAGCGCATGTGTACATATCCTTAAGTTTTCTCATTGCAGCATCGTGACTTTATGATTTGGAAGATTTAGTCAAGGAACAGTTCTGGCGAAACTCGGGTTCTTTCTCTTACCACAAGTGCAACTCTATCAAAAGATTGCGTCGAATCTTTTATATAACTCATTTGCGATTTCTCAATCTGTTGACTTTCCGTATTTTATTTTAACCTTGTCAATTTTCATTGTAACCAATTTCTTTGAATTTCTTCAAGGCAACTGAAAATATTTATTTTTGAATTTTCAACATTCTAACGATGTGACATTGCCTCAATTCTTCGATGTGGTATACAAGGAAAGTCTCTCTGTTGGAAACAAATATCACAATAATTACAAAATTCACAAAAATGTTGTAATACTATTTTAAATTTATTATCCATGTAGCAGTTAACGCAGTTTTAGTGGTAGAGAATTTTTTTTTTTTTTTTTTTTTTTTTTTAATGTCTTAGTTTTTGCTATTTTTTACATAAACCAAAAAAACTGCACAGGATTCTTTTTTACTGTTTCTTATAGATTTTATTCACTAAAACCTATTCACTCGCTTGGTATTTCCCTCCCAACAGGGAAAATGATCAAATCATGTTAAAGACATTCAAAACGTGTAAATCCATAGAAAACCAGATGTTGAAATTTTTCACAAATCCAATCTATATATATAAAAGAACACTTCCTGAGAGAGTGAGGGGTTGATCTATCAACGCCCAGACCAAACCACTGGACCTAGAAGCATGAAATTTTGTGACAATGTTCTTTCTATGACGTAGGCATCCACTAAGAAGCGATTTTACAAAATTCGCCTCCCAAGGGGGGGAGGGGGGGGGCAAAACGTGATTTCACAAAATCCTTCATATCTCGAACAAAAAAACAGATATCCGTAAAATTTTTGCTTTAAAATATAGCCAATACAAATGTCAAAAAAACCAATTTCTGGAATTTTCAAAATTCGGTCCCCAAGAGTAGCGGGGGGGCAAAACGTGATTTCACATGCGTAAAACGTTATTTCGCATAATCGTATATATCTTAAACAAAAAAATAGATATGCGTGAAATTTTTGCTCTAAAATATAGCTAATGCAAATATCTAAAAACCAATTTCTGGAATTTTAGAAATTCAGCCGCCCCCAGGTGGGGCAGCAGGGGGGGGAGGGGCTAAGGGGCAAAAACAAATAGAAATACAGTTAGGCCGCTCAAAATTGATACAGATAGGTTTTAGAGGCCTGCAAGTCGAATGAGGATATTTTCGATTGTGTAAAGTTATTAGGAGGGGTAGGAAGGGGGGAGGGGAGAGGGGGGGCAAAAAATAAAAATAGAGTTAGATCGTTCAAAATTGGTATATTGAGGTTTTCGATACCTACAAATCGATTTCGGATATTTTCGAATTTGTAAAATTATTAGGAGGGGCGGGAAGGGGGGTGGGGCGGCAAGGGGGGGCTATGAGGCAAAAACAAATAGAAATACAGTTAGGCCGTTCAAAATTTTTACAGATAGGTTTTAGATGCCTGCAAGTCGAATGGGGATATTTTCGAAAGTGTAAAGTTATTAGGAGGGCCGGGAAAGGGGAGGGGAGAGGGGGGGGGTAAAAAAATAAAAATAGAGTTAGATCGTTCAAAATTGGTATATAGATGTTTTCGATACTTACAAATCGATTGCGGATATTTTCGAATTTTTAAAATTATTAGGTGGGGCGGGATGGGGGGGGCGGTAAGGGAGGGCTATGGTCAAAAACAAATAGAAATACAGTTAGGCCGTTCAAAATTGGTACAGATAGGTTTTAGAGGCCTGCAAGTCGAATGGGGATATTTTCGAAAGTGTAAAGTTATTAGGAGGGCCGGAAAGGGTGGGCAGAGGGGCAAAAAAAAAAAAAAAAAAAAAAAAATAGAGTTAGATCATTCAAAATTGGTACATAGAGGTTTCCAATACCTACAAATCGATTGCGGATATTTTTGAATTTTTAAAATTATTGGGAGGGCGGGAAGTGGGGGGGGGGGGGAGTAGAGCGGCAAAAAAATAAAAATAGAGATGTATCGTTCAAAACTGGTGCATAGAGGTTTTCGATACTTACAAATCGATTGCGGATATTTTCAAATTTGTAAAATTATTAGGATAGACAGGAGGGGGGGGGCGAAATGGGAAAATAATAGAAATAAGGTTTAGAGCATTTTGGGAATTTTTTCCAAAGGCAGTGAGAACCCGGTGAGACATTTTTCCTACTCAGATTTTGTTTCTCTTTTTTTTCACGTGATAAAAATTAATGCAATTTTGAGAATTCATTATAGTGATTCATTTAAAAATAGGGACTAGCGAAGCGGGCGTTGCCTGCTAGTACTTTATCTATATATATAAAAGAACACTTCCTGAGTGAGTGAGGGGGTGATCTATCAAAGCCCAGACCAAACCCCTGGACCTAGAAGCATGAAATTTTGTGACAATGTTCTTTCTATGACGTAGGCATCCACTAAGAAGCGATTTTACAAAATTCGCCCCCCAAGGGGGGGGAGGGGAGGCAAAACGTGATTTCACAAAATCCTTCATATCTCAAACAAAAAAACAGATATCCGTAAAATTTTTGCTTTAAAATATAGCTAATACAAATGTCAAAAAACCAATTTCTGGAATTTTCAAAATTCGGTCCCCAAGGGGGACGGGGGGCAAACCGTGATTTTACATGCGTAAAACGTGATTTCGCATAATCCTATATATCTCAAATAAAAAAATAGATATGCGTGAAATTTTTGCTCTAAAATATAGCTAATGCAAATATCTAAAAACCAATTTTTGGATTTTTAGAAATTCAGCCCCCAGGGGGGGGAGGGGCTAAGGGGCAAAAACAAATATAAATACAGTTAGGGCGTTCAAAATTGATTCAGATAAGTTTTAGAGGCCTGCAAGTCGAATGAGGATATTTTCGATTGTGTAAAGTTATTAGGAGGGGCAGGAAGGGGGGTTAGGGGAGAGGGGGGGCAAAAAATAAAAATAGAGTTAGATCGTTCAAAATTGGTATATAGAGGTTTTCGATACCTACAAATCGATATCGGATATTTTCGAATTTGTAAAATTATTAGGAGGGGCGGGAAGGGGGGGGGCTATGGGGCAAAAACAAATAGAAATACAGTTAGGCCGTTCAAAATTGGTACAGATAGGTTTTAGATGCCTGCAAGTCGAATGGGGATATTTTCGAAAGTGTAAAGTTATTAGGAGGGCCGGGAAAGGGGGAGGGGAGAGGGGGGGCAAAAAAATAAAAATAGTTAGATCGTTCAAAATTGGTATATAGATGTTTCCGATACTTACAAATCGATTGCGGATATTTTCGAATTTTTAAAATTATTAGGTGGGGCGGGAAGGGGGGGCGGTAAGGGGGGGGCTATGGTGAAAAACAAATAGAAATACAGTTAGGCCGTTTAAAATTGGTACAGATAGGTTTTAGAGGCCTGCAAGTCGAATGGGGATATTTTCGAAAGTGTGAAGTTATTAGGAGGGTCGGGAAGGGGGGGCAGAGGGGCAAAAAAAAAGAAAATAGTTAGATCATTCAAAATTGGTACATAGAGGTTTCCAATACCTACAAATCGATTGCGGATATTTTCGAATTTTTAAAATTATTGGGAGGGCGGGGGGGGGGAGTAGAGCGGCAAAAAATAAAAAATAAAAATAGAGATATGTCGTTAAAAATGGTGCATAGAGGTTTTTGATACTTACAAATCGATTGCGGATATTTTCAAATTTGTAAAATTATTAGGATAGAAAGGAGGGGGGGGGGCGAAGTGGGAAAATAATAGAAATAAGGGTTAGAGCATTTTGGGAATTTTTTCCGAAGGCAGTGAAGACCCGGTGCGACATTTTTCCTACTCAGATTTTGTTTCTCTTTTTTTCACGTGATAAAAATTAATGCAATTTTGAGAATTCATTATAGTGATTCATTCAAAAATAGGGACTAGCGAAGCGGGCGTTGCCTGCTAGACTATATATATAAAAGAAGACTTCCTGAGTCAGGGGGTGATCTATCAACGCCCAGACCAAACCCCTGGACCTAGAAGCATAAAATTTTGTGACAATGTTCGTTCTATGACGTAGGCATGCACTAAGAAGCGATTTTACAAAACTCGCCCCCCAAGGGGGGGAGGGGTGTAAAGCGTGATTTCACAAAATCCTTCATATCTTAAACAAAGAAACAGATATCCGTAAAATTTTTACTTTAAAATAGAGCTAACACAAATGTCTAAAAACCAATTTCTGGAATTTTCAAAATTCGGTCCCCAAGGAGGACGGGGGGGCAAAACGTGATTTCACATGCGTAAAATGTGATTTTGCATAATCCTATATATCTCAAACAAAAAAACAGATATCCGTAAAATTTTTGCTTTAAAATATAGCTAACACAGATGTCTAAAAACTAATTCCTGGAATTTTCAAAATTCGATCCCCAAGGGGGCGGGGGGGGGGCAAAACGTGATTTCACATGCGAAAAATGTGATTTTGCATAATCCTATATATCTGAAACAAAAAAACAGATATCCGTAAAATTTTTGCTTTAAAATATAGCTAACACAAATGTCTAAAAACCAATTTCTGGAATTTTCAAAATTCGGTCCCCAAGGGGGACGAGGGGGCAAAACGTGATTTCACATGCGTAAAACGTGATTTTGCATAATCCTATATATCGCAAACAAAAAAAAATAGATGCACGTGAAATTTTTGCTCGAAAATATAGCTAATAAAAATATCTAAACACCAATTTCTGGAATTTTAGAAATTCAGCCCCCAGGTGGGGCAACAAGGGGGGGGGCTATGGGGTAAAAACAAATGAAAATACAGTTACGCCATTCAAAATTGGTACAGACAGGTTTTAAAGGCCTGCAAGTCGAATGGGGATATTTTAAAAAGTGTTAAGTTATTAGGAGGGGCATGAAGGGGGGAGGGGAGAGGGGGGGGGGGGCAAAAAAATAAAAATAGTGTTATCGTTCAAAATTGGTATAGAGAGTTTATCGATACTTACAAATCGATTGCGTATATTTTCGAATATGTAAAATTATTAGGAGGGGCCGGAAGGAAGGGGTGTCTACGGGGCAAAAACTAATAGAAATACAGTTAGACCGTTCAAAATTGGTACAGATAGGTTTTAGAGGCCTGCAAGTCGATTGGGGATATTTTCGAAAGTGTAAAGTTATTAGGAGAGCCGGGAAGGGAGGGGGCGGAGGGGCAAAAAAAATAAAATAGAGTTAGATCATTCAAAATCAGTACATAGAGGTGTTCGATACCTACAAATCGATTGCGGATATTTTCGAAATTTTAAAATTATTGGGAGGGGCGGGAAGGGGGGGAGCGGTGGGGCAAAAAAATAAAAATAGAGATAGATCGTTCAAAACTGGTTCTTAGAGGTTTTTGATACTTACAAATCGATTGCGGATATTTTCGAATTTGTAAAATTATTGGGATAGACGGAAGGGGGGGGCGAAGGGGAAAAATAATAGAAATAAGAGTTAGAGCGTTTTGGGAATTTTTTCCGAAGGCAGTGAGAACCCGGTGCGACATTTTTCCTAATCAGATTTTGTTTCTCTTTTTTTTCACGTGATAAGAATTAATGCAATTTTGAGAATTCATTATAGTGATTCATTTAAAAATAGGGACCGGCGAAGCGGACGTTGCCTGCTAGTCTATATATATAAAAGAACACTTCCTGACTGAGTGAGGGGTGATCTATCATCGCCCAGACCAAACCCCTGGACCTAGAAGCATGAAATTACGTGACAATGTTCTTTCTATGACGTAGGCATCCACTAAGAAGCTATTTTATAAAATTCGCCCCCCAAGGGGGGGAGGGGGGAAAAACGTGATTTCACTAAATCCTTCATATCTCAAACAAAGAAACATATATCCGTAAAATTTTTGCTTTAAAATATAGCTAATACAAATGTCTAAAAAACAGTTTCTGGAATTTTCCAAATTCGGTCCTCAAGGGGGGCGGGGGGGGCAAAACGTGATTTCACATGCGTAAAACGTGGTTTCGCATAATCCTATATATCTCAAACAAAAAAATAGATATACGTAAAATTTTTGCCCTAAAATATAGCTAATGCAAATATCTAAAAACCAATTTCTGGAATTTTAGAAATTCAGCCCCCAGGTGGGGCAGCAGGGGGGGGGGAGGGGCAAAGGGGCAAAAACAAATAGAAATACAGTTAGGGCGTTCAAAATTGGTACAGATAGGTTTTAGAGGCCTGGAAGTCGAATGAGGATATTTTCGATTGTGTAAAGTTATTAGGAGGGGCATGAAGGGGGGTTAGGGGAGAGGGGGGGCAAAAAATAAAAATAGAGTTAGATCGTTCAAAATTGGTATATAGATGTTTTCGATACCTACAAATCGATTGCGGATATTTTCGAAGTTGTAAAATTATTAGGAGGGTCGGGAAGGGGGGGCAATAAGGGGGGGCGATAAGGGGGGGGGCTATGGGGCAAAAACAAATAGAAATGCAGTTAGGCCGTTCCAAAATTTTACAGATAGGTTTTCGAGGCCTGCAAGTCGAATGGGGATATTTTCGAAAGTGTAAAGTTATTAGGAGGGCCGGGAAGGTGGGGGGAGAGGGGGGTGGCAAAAAAATAAAAATAGAGTTAGATCGTTCAAAATTGGTACATAGAGGTTTTCGATACGTACAAATCGATTGCGGATATTTTCGAAGTTGTAAAATTATTAGGTGGGGCGGGAAGGGGGGTGGAGCGGTAAGGGGGCTATGGGCAAAAACAAATAGAAATACAGTTAGGCCGTTCAAAATTGGTACAGATAGGTTTTAGAGGTCTGCAAGTCGAATGGGGATATTTTCGAAAGTGTAAAGTTATTAGGAGGACCGGGAAGGTGGGGGGGGGGGCGGAGGGGCAAAAAAAGTAAAACAGAGTTAGATCATTCGAAATTGGTACATAGATGTTTTCGATACCTCCAAATCGATTGCGGATATTTTCGAATTTTTTAAATTATTGGGAGGGACGGGAAGTGGGGGGAACGGAGGGGCCAAAAAATAAAAATAGAGATAGGTAGTTCAAAACTGGTGCATAGTGGTTTTTGATATCTATAAATCGATTGCGGATATTTTCGAATTTGTAAAATTATTAGGATAGACGGGAGGAGGGGGGGCGAAGGGGGAAAATAATAGAAATAAGAGTTAGAGCATTTTGGGAATTTTTTCCGAAGGCAGTGAGAACCCGGTGCGACATTTTTTCTAATCAGGTTTTGTTTCTCTTTTCTTTTCACGTGATAAAAATGAATGCAATTTTTAGAATTCAGTAATTGGAGTGATTCATTTAAAAATAAGGACCAGCGAAGCGGGCGTTGCCTGCTAGTTCTTATATATAGAAGAAAGTAACAATGAATTTGAACTTATAATTTCAGTCAATAATATTTCTAACTTTATAATTAATTACTATGTTTGAAAACGTCAAAAAACTATTTTCTAATTATGATTTTTTATATCTCTAGAGAAAAAAGACTTTTTCCTCTATCTTTATATATGTATATTTATTTATTTATTTTAGAAGTGGCTGTCTAACCCCTAAACGTTTGTACTATGCAATGAGATCATCATCTTTACCCATCAAAAGAGATTTATTAAAAAGTTTCATTTTTAAGTGAGTTTGTTTTTAAATAGTTCTTCTTAGTTGCTTGTTTGTCAGTTTATTCAGTCTGAATAAACCTTGAAAACAGACAGTTAGATTCGTTTCGATCACTTATAAATATTTTTCGAAATTTTATTAATTATAAATCAGTTTTCTTGGTTATACATAATTAGTTACATCCTAAATAACATATTTGATGATTTAAGATACATATTTTGTATACATAAAATATGTATCTTAAATCATCAAATATATTATTTTATGTTCAAATAACATATTTGAGTTCATTCTAACTAATACAAAAGTTCAATCTAACTGAATTTCAAATACATTTTGAATCATTGAAGCGTTTTGTAATTTAAAATGCGACAAAATAATGATAAAAATTAAAACAAGAAAGAAAAATCATGCAGTACGCATTGATTAGTAACACTTTCCAACAGTACGCAATTGTTGTATCGAATAACTATTAATATTCTTTGCCTACGTTATCGCACAACAGACAGAAGGACTGAAAAACATACATATAGACTAATTGACTTTAAAATTACTCTTAGGCATTTTGGAAAGTGTTAAAAAGGCTTAACGTACAGAAAATGCAGCCGTTAGATTATAATTACAGCTTTTAAACTCACTAAATATTTTACTGTAGCCCTGTAAATCTGAAAGTTAATCATATCATATTCCATACAAAACAATATTTTAGAATACTAATAATACACGTCAATGTTTTTAAGATTTTTGTAGTAGAAAGATTTTAAATATAACTTTTAAAAAATTGGCTAATACATTGGCTAATACATTGGCTTATTTTTTTTTTTTCTTTGTCCCTGTAAACAAACTAGTTGTACAGGACCTATTAATGACATTTTAAAAATAGGGAACATTCCATATGGAACATGAGTGTATCATTTTAAAAAAAAATTCTCAAAATATTCATGGATAATAGGAGCCGGAGACAAAGAGATAGAAAGGTAGACAATCGGACAGACAGATGCACACATTGAAATCATATTCTCACTAAAATTATAAGAAAGTGTTAAAACGATCATGTAAACAAAAGTGCAATTCCAGCAAATTTTTATTAATACCTCTTAATGTAACTAATTATTTTTGTGTGGCCCTGTAAATCTAATGCTAACCATACTATATTACATAGAAATAACACTCTTTTGTGCATACGAATAATATATTTCAATTGCATTAAGCTTTGTGGAAAATAATATTAAAATTTGGTTTACAAAAATAACTCTCGTACAACACAATGCTTTGGAGTACTTTCAAGTGCCCTTGTACACAAACCAGCTAGAAATGTACTCTACTTTACATAGGAAACATCCGATAGGGAATTGAATAACATATTAAAATTTCATTAAAGTTTTTATACATTAAAAGTATTAAAATATGATTTATAGAAACTCCTCTCATAGAACACAATGCTTTCGAATACTTTTGAGTGTCCCTGTACACAAACCAGAAGAGGTATCCATTCCATTTTCAATAGGGAACATCCGATAGTGAACTTCAATAAAATATATCGGTTTAAAGAAATTCCATAAATATTTACGGGAATTACAGCGCAGAAAAACAGACAGAGAGACAGACAGACGGATAGAAGAACAGTCAGACATATACACAAATTGAAATTATGTTCACATTAAAAAAATTATACAAAGTGTCAAAAACGCTTAATGTAAACGAAAGTACAATTCTAGCAACTTTTTATTAATAGCTCTTAATATAACTGAAGATTTTTGTGTCACCCTGTAAATCTAATGGTAACCACGCTATATTCTATGCAAAGCATACTTTTGTGCAAAAGGATAATATATTTCAATTTCCTAAAACTTCGTGGAAAGTAAAGTTATTAAAATTTGATTTACAGAAACATCTCACAAAGAACGCAATGCATTGGAGTACTTTTGAATGTCCCTCTACATAAACTAGTGGTGGTATGTAATATATTTTATATAGGAAACATCCAATAGTGAACTTGAATAACATATTTCAATTTCATGAAGATATTGTACAGTAACGGTATGAAAATAGGGTTTATAGAAGTGCCTCTCATAGAACACAATTCTTTGAAATACTTTCGGGTGACCCTGTACACAAACCAGTAGAGGTATAAACTCCATTTTCAATAGGAAACATCCGATAGTGTACTTGAATAACATATATCAGTTTCAAAAAATTCCATAAATATTTACGGTAGTTAGAGCGCGGGCAGACAGACAGACGGACAGATACACAAATTGATATAATATTCACACTTAAAAAAATGTTAGGTAGTGTTAAAAACGCTTAATGTAAACGAAAGTAGAATTCTAGCAAATTTTTAATAATAGCTCTTAATATAACAGAATATTTTTGTGTCACCCTGTAAATCTAATGCTAATCATGTTATATTCTATGTAAATCATTCTTTTGTGCATATAAATAACATATTTCAATTTCCTAAAACTTCGTGGAAAGTAAAGTTATTAAAATTTGATTTATAGAAATATCTCTCATAGAACGCAATGCTTTAGAATATTTTTGAGTGTCCTTCCATATAAAACAGAGTTAGTATATAATCCATTTTATACAGAAAAAATCCAATAGTGAACTTGAATAACGTATTTCAATTTCATTACGATATGTGTACAGAAAAGGTATGAAAATATGAATTATAGAAATACCTCTCATAGAACACAATGCTTTGAAATACTTTCGTGTGCCCCTGTACACAAACCAGTAGAGGTATAAACTCCATTTTCAACAGAGAACATCCGATAGTGAACTGGAATAACATATTTTAATTTCATTAAGATATGTGTACAGTAAAGGTATGAAAATACGATTTATAGAAATACCTCTCATAGAACACAATGCTTTGAACTACTTTCGGGTGTCCCTGTATACAAACTAGTAAAGGTATAAACTCCATTTTCAAAAGGGAACATCCGATAGTGAACTTGAATAACACATATCAGTTTCAAGAAATTCCGCAAATATCTACGGAAATTAGAGCGTGGAGAGGCAGACAGACAGACGGACAGACAGACAGACAAACCGAAATCATTAACACTTTTCAACCTTGTTGGGAAGTGTTAAAAATGTTAGAAAATGTTAAAAACGCTTAATGTAAACGAAAGTACACTTTTAGCAAATATTTATTAATAGCTGTTTATATAACTGAATATTTTTGTGTCAACCTGTAAATGTAATGCTAATCATGTTATATTCCATGCAAAGCATTTTCTTTTGTGCTTATAAATAACAGATTTCAATTTCATAAATCGTCGTGCAAAGTAAAGTTATTAAAATTTAGTGTATAGAAATATCTCTCATAAAACGCAATGCTTTGGAATACTTTTGTGTGTCCCTGTACACAAATCAGTGGTAGTATTTCCTCCATTTTATACAGGAAACATCCGATAGTGAACTTGAATAACATATTTCAATTTCATTAAGATTTGTGTACAGAGTAAGGTTATGGAAATATGGTTTATAGAAATGCTTCTCATACAACACAATGCTTTGAAATATTTTAGGGGTCCCTGTACACAAACTAGAAGAGGTATAATCTCCATTTTCAACTGGGAACATCCGATAGTGAACTTCTATAACATATTTCAATTTCATTAAGATTTTTGTAAAGTAAGGGTATGAAAATATGGTTTATAGAAATGTCTCTTATAGAACACAATGCCTTGAAATATTTTCGGGGGTCCCTGTACACAAACCAGTAGAGGTATAAACTCCATTTTGAATAGGAAACATCCGATAGTGAACTTATATAACATTTTTCAATTTCATTAAGATTTTTGTACAGTAAGGGTATGAAAATAAGGTTTACACAAATGCCTCTCACAGAACACAATGCTTTGAAATATTTTCGGGGGTCCCTGTACACAAACCAGTAGAGGTATAAACTCCATTTTCAATAGGGAACATCCGATAGTGAACTTGTATAACATCTTTCAATTTCATTAAGATTTTCTTACAGTAAGGGTATGAAAATATGATTTATAGAAATGCCTCTCATAGAATACAATGCTTTGAAATATTTTCGGGGGTCGCTGTACACAAACCAGTAGAGGTATAAACTCCATTTTCAATAGGGAACATCCGATAGTGAACTTGTATAACATCTTTCAATTTCATTAAGATTTTCTTACAGTAAGGGTATGAAAATATGATTTATAGAAATGTCTCTCATAGAATACAATGCTTTGAAATATTTTCGGGGGTCGCTGTACACAAACCAGTAGAAGTATAAACTCCATTTTCAATAGGGAACATCCGATAGTGAACTTGTATAACATATTTCAATTTCATTAAGATTTTCTTACAGTAAGGGTATGAAAATATGATTTATAGAAATGCCTCTCATAGAACACAATGCTTTGAAATATTTTCGGGGGTCCCTGTACACAAACCAGTAGAGGTATAAATTCCATTTTCAATAGGGAACATCCGATAGTGAACTTGTATAACATCTTTCAATTTCATTAAGATTTTCTTACAGTAAGGGTATGAAAATATGATTTATAGAAATGCCTCTCATAGAACACAATGCTTTGAAATATTTTCGGGGGTCGCTGTACACAAACCAGTAGAGGTATAAACTCCATTTTCAATAGGGAACATCCGATAGTGAACTTGTATAACATATTTCAATTTCATTAAGATTTTCTTACAGTAAGGGTATGAAAATATGATTTATAGAAATGCCTCTCATAGAACACAATGCTTTGAAATATTTTCGGGGGTCCCTGTACACAAACCAGTAGAGGTATAAACTCCATTTTCAATAGGGAACATCCGATAGTGAACTTGAATAACATATATCAGTTTAAAGAAATTCCATAAATATTTACGGGAGGTAGAGCGCACACAGACAGACGGACAGACAGGCAGACAGACAGACAGACAAACCCAAGTCATAAACACTTTTCAACCTTGTTGGAAAGTGTTAAAAAGAGTAAATAAATAAGAGTTGGGTTAAGTTGATTAGTGTCGCACTAGAGCTGTCACTAGACAGCTCTAGCGCGATAATTTAGTAAATTAGTAACAATTTGGGATTTATCTTCTTTGTTTGTCATACCATTACAATTTTGGTGAAGACATACCATCACAATCTTAATCCTCCACATAGGTGCATTATTTGGACGTTACATTATTTTTAAAGAAATACAGTCGGCAGCAAAATTATTGAAGCACTAGCTATAATGTCTACTTTAAAAATGAGCGCCTAATACTGTTTTGTTAAGTACATATTCGTCGAGTCATGATCTTAGTCTTATACTGTTTATAAAAAGGTAAATTGATGATAAAAATTAGCAATCAAACTAAAAAAAAAAATTTATATGTGAAAGTGTGGATGTGTGCTTCAATAATTTTGCTATCGAATGTAGATTGACTTTAATGTACCTCCCAGATCACTTAATTTGTTTTACCCAGATTATTTCATTTATAAGAAATAAGATGCATCATTTATGAAATGCTAAATGAATCATTAGAGGATCTTGCTGCTCGAATTAGTGTCGTATTATCGCACGGGCACATAAGGCACGTGCCCTAGATACGAAAACTTTATGGGTCACAAAATGTACACTGTGCGAATTTTTAATGATATCAGCATATATATAGTTACGCTAGAGTGACCATATTTTTTCCAATGAATTTGGGGACAAAGATGGCGGCGTCCTCGAATTTCGAGGACAAAAAAATAAAATAATAATTAAATCACCTTAAATTGTAAAATTTTAGTAATTTTTATGTATAAAGCACCTAAAAGGACTTATTTCAGCTTATTTATTATACATATAATAAATTACTATAATAAAACATTAATAACTTTATAACCGGCGTCCCCAAATGTGTTGTTTTTTTGGGGGGACGAAGGTAGTTTTGTCCTCGAGATTCGAGGACATAAGGTCAGCCTAAGTTACGCTCATCAGTTCCTGATCTGTCCATAGAATAATAATAAAGGAAGAAGGAGCATAAGTGTTTCTACATAAGCTGTTGTGTTGCCACAAAAAACAGCGATTATTAACAAGCCTTTATTAACAAACTTCAATGTTGAGAGGAGCAAAAGTAGCTTTCGCTGGCATTTCACTAGAAGGGGTTTGTAAGCATTAAGACTGTTGGCGTGCTCCTTCTTCCTCTATTATTATTCTATGGATCTGTCACGCTTAAAAAGGCTTAAGAGATTTCCTTGGACTCTGTCTATGTGTGAACGCAAGTTGCCACCTTAAAATATTAAATCATTAAAATATTAATTATTTGCATACTTTAGTTAATTTAAAAAAATCTAATTGTCCGATCGATAAGCTGTTTAATCCGTCGGATTCAGAAAAATCGCCCCTTTTATATGGTACTTTATTTGTAACGAATTTTTGATTAGATTTTTTTTAATTAATTAAAATATGAAAATAACAGCTTTAGAATAGACATTTAAATTTTTAATTGTTGCCAATTTTTTTTCTGCTTAAATCAAAATATGCTTTCATGTGAAAAAAAAAAATATATAAAATATTAAGTTTGTTCATGCATGGGAAAAAATGACGTCTCTAAAATAATAATAATAATTTTAAATTTTAAAGATAACGAAGGGATGAAGTGGGAAAATTTCACACGGGCCAGCTAGCAAATGAATTAATTGAAGTGAGAAATAAATAAAATGAAATGATCATTTTTTTAACGGGCGCCTTAGTCGCCCTACAACTAACTAGCATTTATATATAAAAGAAATATCAAAATCTCGAACAATCACCATTTAAAATTTTATTGAAATTAAATTGGGCGCAGTGCATATATCATTTGCCATGAAAAGCTGATTACATATGTATCGCAGAACATGAACAATTCAAAATGGAAACACATTTTTTAAGATGTTATTTAAATCAATAAAATCGGATAAACTTCGTTTTTATTAACACTTTCCAACAAAGTTGAAAAATATTTATGACTTCGGTTAGTTTGTCTATCTGTCCGTCTGTCTGACCACCGTCCGTCTATCTGTCTGCGTTCTAACCCACGTGAATGTTAATAGAAGTTCTTGAAACTAACATACGTTGTTCAAGTTCACGATAGGATGTTCGCTATTGAAAATGGAGTAAATATCGTCAGTGGTTTGTGTACAGGGACACCTGGAAGTATTCCAAAGCACTGCGTTCTACGAGAGTTATTTCTATAAACAATATTTTAGTACCTTTACATTGCACAAATCTTAATGAATCCATGTTAGTTATTCATATGCATACAAAAAAAAAAAAAAAAAAACATTTTATAATATATAGTATAATTAGCATTAAGATTTGCAGGAATACATAAAAATATTCAGATACATTATTGCTGAAAATGCGTTTTCATTTTTTTTTTAATATTTTAACACATTCTAACAATGTTTAAGAGTGAATATGATTTGAATAAGCCTGTCTATCTTTCTGTTCATCTGTCTATCTGTCCGTCTGTTCGCCTACGACATCCGTTAATATTTTCAGAATAACTTCAAAATGATATATGTTGTTCAAGTGTTTATTATGAAAAATTTCCTATCTAAAATTTCATTAATAACACAACTGGCTTGTCTACAGGAACACCCAAAAGAATGCCAATGCATTGCTATAAGAGGTATTTTTATAAATTACTTTGTACTGCAAAATTCATATTGAAATTCACATTTATTGTTAACATGATTAAAAAAAAAAAAAGAATGTTTTGCATAGAATATATGATTAGCGTTCAGATTTACAGAGCTACCTGAAATATTCAGATGCATTAAGTGTTACAATTAAAATTTGTTGAAACTGCACTTTTTGTATTAAGTATTTTTAACACTTTCCAGCAGTGTTTAAGAGTATGCTTTATATGTTTTATGTTTATTTGCATAAGTACTGATTCAAATATCGAATTAATTATATTGTTTAATCGTATAATTACATTGAAATCTCGATAGTATTTGTTTCAATTAACATATGAAATATATTTACATTATATACATTGACTTTTCTATACAAGAATAGGCGATCTTCATAAATAATGCAGTGATTTTTTGCAGTGATTTTTAATCAATATATTTAACAATACGATGCACTGAATTTTTTGCATTTATAGTAAATTTGAAATGCTTGGCTAGGAATATATGCAATAGTTTCTTGTTCTTAATTACGTCGTTTAATATTCTTTATTAATGTGCTGTATATACGTCCTTAAATACCTCTTCTACATTTGCTTGCCAACGGCTGTAGATTTTACTTTAAATGTGGCCTCTAAGTATAATAATGTGACTATGCATTACAAAATGAGATTAGTTACAGCACTGTCAGCGGAGTTAGCGTTCTTACCTTGAAAACGGTAGGAGATTCAGGGGGAAAAAATATATTACAAAGCTCTAAGTCTAAAGCATCCTTGATTTAGTACGAAAGACTGCCTTGCGCACAAATATTCTAAGAAAAGAATTTACAAAACGCACGTTTTTTTTTTTTTTTCCTTTTGTCACGATTTCTTAAGTCTGTGATTTTAAAAAACGAACCCCAAAAATATCATATTTTTTACCAAAAACTTTCTGGCATCAAAATTCAGTGATACGACGTATAATTCAAGTTCAAAAGACTGTGGTTGAAATAACTTTCTTTTTTTTCTCTCCTTTCGTACGCATTTCACAACTTTTCGTACTAAATTGAGGATGCTCTAGAACTTTATAATTTTCTCCAACAATTTTACATCGTCTCCAATTTAGAAATGCTAGTTGTTTTCTTTCAGGTGGAGTTGTAATTGATCTGGTATTGCAACGCATAAACACGTAACTACCCTCCTGCTTAAAAGTTTAACAAAATTTGCAAACGATCAGTTTTTTTCAATTCAGAAACTTATCTTTCCATGAAATGTTTTCATACGATAGGTATTTAAAGAATTGGGTATTCTTCATGTTTTTTAGTGAAGATTGGTTTAAGATAACATTTAGGGGGCTTGTAACAAACTAAGCAAAATCAATAATGTTTGTGATCACCCTATATCGTTAAGTGAACTAAATGAACTGTAACTTTAAGATATGTTAATATGGACCCAGTTTAATTTGTGGATGAATTTGTGCGAAGATAGTATATTAAATAATGGAGATATAAGCATTTATTAATGTTTTTTATTTATAATATAGAGAATTTTTAACGAAATTTATTCCCACTTTCAGATAAGTTGGAAAAACAATTTTAAAACAATATACTGCAATCGGAGTACAAATATCTCAAATATCTCACGAAATATGAACATTTTTATGAAACTGCGTATGTGCGAAAAAAAAAAAAGAAAAAAAAAATATATTGCATAGGTTGCAATATATATTGGTCAAAGATATATTGGCCCAATATATATTGGTCAATATATATTGGTCGCCAAGATATATTGGTCAACTTTTGTCAAAAGTGCATTTGAACAGAGTAAAAATTAAGCAAATTATCCGAAAAAGAACGAGCTAGATTTTAGATATTTTCAAAGAGTTGAAATTTCTTAAGGTGTTTTTCACATGCCGCGTAATTAATTTAAAGATCCAATTATTTCAACCATGCTCCAAATGTATCTTTTCATGAAAAATCCTTTATAAGCTAACATATTTTTGTTTATTTACTAAGACTTGTGAGATGATAAGGGGTTTTTCCCAAAAAAGAACTCTTGTTTTCTACGTGGTTAAAATATTGGATGTTTAAATTAATTACGCGGCATGTGAAAAATCCCTTAAGAAATTTGAACTCTTGAAAAATACCTAAAATCTAGTTCGTTCTTTTTCGGATAATTTGCGTAATTTTTACTCTATTCAAATGCACTTTTGAAAAAAGTTGACCAATATATCTAGCTTGCAATATATATATATATATATATATATATTTTTTTTTTAATCTTTCGTACATGCGCAGTGAAAACATTTTTCATAAAAACGTTCATATTTTATGAGATATTTGTATTCCGATTGCAATATACTGTTTTAAAAGTGTTTTTCCAACTTATCTGAAGGTGGAAATAATTTCCATTAAAAACTCTGTATATTATAAATAAAAAACATGATTTTTGTTTTTTGGAGTTTTAAAATAAATGCATATATCTCCGTTATTTAATATACTATCGTCATAAAAATTCATCCACAAATCAAACTGGGTCTGTATTAACATATCCTAAAGTTACAGTTAATTTTTTTACTTAACGATACAGGGTGATCACAAACATTATTGATTTTGCTCTATTTGTTATAGGCCCCCTTAATGTTGTCTTAAATCAATCTTCATTGAAAAGCATGAGGAAGACCCAGTTCTTTAAATAACCCAATGTTTTAAAACATTTCATCCAGAGAGAAGTTTTTAAACTGAAAAATAACTGATCGTTTGCAAATCTTGCTAAACTACTGAGCACGAGTGTGTATTTAGACACCATGTTTAAACCTACTGAGCGTCTTGGAAAAGGGACAGAATTGTAATGTTGTTTTTACTGAATGGTCTTTAAAATACGTACTAAAGCAATGGTTATTACAACTTGAAATTAAAAATGTTAACATGCATCTAAAAGTAAACCACATGACTGTTATATGTGACCTTCATCTTTAAAACGCAAGCTAAAAATCTATAATTATGTATTATTGGAAAACACAAGTGCTCAGTGTACGGAAAAAATCCGTATCACGCTTTTGCAAGTTTTGCAAGAAAGTGAATAGAAGAGGGGTTAGGGTTTTAACGGGAACCCAGTATTTATAAATACAACAATTTACATAGATTGTATAACTAATGCTGTTCAATTTTATTTAGATTTCCTACAGAAGATGGTAATATTAAATATATGGATGTAATTGATTCCATAGATTGGATAAAAAATAATACTCAATATGAGAAGGAAGATCCATATGCTGTAAGTAATATTTTTATTTTAAGAAATTAAACGAAAATTACCAGTTAATTTTGTTAAAAATTATGTTTTTTTTTTTTTGTTGTTTTTTTTTTCCCAAAATAATAGTTCATTATGTTTAACTTCTTAGATTTCTGTTTTTTATTTTATTTATTATTACTTTTAAACCAGGATTTATTTTTTTCTGCACTTTTTTAATAACACTGCTCTGCATGAAAACTAGCCCCAACACTATTCCTGTAAAATCTTATGTAAAATAACCTCCTGCTTCTGAATATGGCCTCCATTTTGCCCTGTTACCCACATTTATTTTTTTGGGGAGAGGAAAGCTCCCCCCCCCTTTTTTTTTTTTTTTTTAATCATCCTTGTTCGGTAATTTCACGGCCACGAATTTGATTTGGAAGAGGGAAGGAATAGATTATTTTTTTAACCGCTAAACGTCTTTTAAGAGTCTACATAAGGTGAAAAGTTATAAAGCATGAACATTTGTAGCAAGGAGAAAATTTTAAGGGTCGGGGATTCGCCCCCTGAAATTATCAATTAGAATTATTATACTTGTTATATTTCATTATATTAATCTTATTATTTATTAAACTTATATTTTTGTTTTTAATTTAAGTGTTGAAATAATTCTTTTTCACCATTCAAATCATATTCATGGCCATAAAATTACCGAACAGTGATAAAAGTAAGGGGAGGGGTAGCGTCTCAAAAAATTGGTGGGTGATTGGGTAAAATTAGGGTCATATTTGGATTCAGGGGGTCATTTTAGACAAGAATCAACAGAAATGTTATCAGAACTCGATTATTACTCTTTTTTTTTTTTTTTTTTTTTTTACAGCACAGTGTAATTAGTTAAATAATATTGGGAATAACATTATAAAATTACTAGTCCTAGTTGAACTTCGCCTGCCTAGCGGTCTGTGTTTCCAAAAATTTTTATTTATTATAACCATTTTAACTTTTTTTTTTTTTTTTTTCTTTTTCCCTTTATCGAGATTTACTGTGCCGAAATCTAAATCGAATTCTGTTGCCTGGCGATAATTTATAAGAACGCCGATATTTGAAAATTTGATTTTGATGAGTTAGAATAAGACTAAATATTCGAAGTAACTGAGATTTTATTCGGAAGCTATGAGCGTATCTCATCGAGATTAAATAAATGAATTAATGTAATCAAATGCTTATTAATGTTAAATATATTCAGCTTAGTCATGTTTGTTGCAATGCTTTTCTGTCTAACTTTAACAAAATCATCTTTAAAGATGTTTTTCATAATCTATATTATCTTACCTCTCTTAAAATTCACGTATTCCTTTATCGAGATTTAATGTACCGAAATCGAAGTCGAATTCTGTTGTTCGGCGATATTTTATCAGAATACCGAGTTTTGAAAATTTCATTTTAATGTTTTAGAATAAGTTTAAATAGCTTTATTCAAAAAGCTAAGATTTCATTTTTAAGCTTTGAGCTTATCTAATTTATTTATTTATTTTTTATTTATTTATTTATTTATTGTAATACACATTTAAATAAATATATATTATAATTTTTAATATTATTTTTATTTTTTTTATTTAAATTATTATTTAAATTAATTAATTAATATTTAATATGTTCTGAATATGATAGTTATTATCACTGCAAAAAACTAGTTGGCATATACGTGGACTCTGCTCAGTTCCCCATCATATTTATGTTCTCAGAAATTTCTAGTGCGAGACATATTATAATCATGTTAAAAGAAATGAATTTGACCAAAGCTTGATACAGTGACAGAATGAAATCCCAGCCTAATAGGCTATCCACCGTTCACTTGGATATAATTATCTTATTCTAATTTATTAAATTATTTTATCAGGGTCAATTCTGTTGTTTAGTTTTCATGCTACTATTTCCAATGCAATAAACCTCAAAATTCATATTTATATGAAAAATTTACAATTTCGCTATGTTGATAAAATCGTAAATTACGAATAATTTACGAAAATTTCCTAGTAGAATAGTTGTATTCAATCATGTTCAAACAAATATCATAAACTTAATTTTGAAGTTGTCTAATGTATTTAGGATCCTCAAAATGGAAGTTTATGATCAATTTTGCCTTATTCTGACATGTTAAGTAAATCGTAAATTCCAAATAACTTACGAATTTTTTTTTAATTGGAAAAATCATAGTCTATGATATTCATGCCAGTATCCTAAATAATATTTCGAAAGTGGTTTGACATCTTTACGCTGAAAATATCCTTCAAGATTGACGTTTATGTGAAATTTTGCTCTATTCTGACATGTTAAGAAATTCGTAAATTTCCAATAACTTACGAAATCTTTATATTGGAAAATTCATAGTCATTAATATTCATGCCAGTGTCCTAAATAATATTTCAAAAGTAGTCTGACATCTTTACGATGAAAATATCTCTAAAAATTGACGTTTATGTGAAATTTTGCCCTATACTGCCATGTTAAGAAATTCGTAAATTTCCAGTAACTTGCGAATTTTTCAAAGTAGCATATTTATAGTTACTGATGTTCATTCCGGCATCCAAACTGATATTTTAAAACTGGTCTGACATTTTTACAGTAAAAAGTTTTCATTTAATGCACGTTTAAGTGAATTTTTGTCCTATTCTCCCATGTTAAGAAAATCGTAAATTTCTAATAACTTACGAAGTTTTTAAATTCGAATGTTGCAAATGAATAGGGTTCTTGCCAGTGTCGAAAGTAATATTTTAAAACTGATCTGACCTCTCTGCGACAATTTGTTCTTGAGATATCGTGTACACAGACTAACAAACTAACGGAC